>BSBN01000389.1:4200000-4730000 GCA_027924645.1 Cunninghamia lanceolata | reverse complement strand
GCAGGATATGTGCTATTCTCAGCCCACCATTGATACATGTTCTTCCTGGCTGATTTCTTGTTGGCTTCATATTCCTTCTCAGACTTCTTCAGGTCTACACTTTTGACCTTGCTACCCAGTGGTAATCCAAATGTCTGAGAGAGACCCCTGATGGATAGGTCTGCATATATCCTCCCATGTTTCATCACTTGCGTTGTCTGAGGGTTATAATTTTAGGCACATTCTATGACCAGAATAGGAGATTCCATAGAGTATGGGAAACTGGTAGCATTCCACATTCTTGATACGAACACTGCATCCAGCACAGGACTCTTGTCATGCCCATTATTCAGCTTAGCTGACCAGGCTTCCAAATTGGTGCTTCCCTGATGGGTATCTGTAATTGCGCCGTATTTAAACAGGACCCCCCTCTAAGAAGATAACATGGGCCTACTGAATTCCTCCTAACACTTGACTAACCACTTGTCAGCCATGAGTACCTACAATTAACAAAACCCCATCTCACAACAGGTATACACATGCATACATATTACCATTGACTTTATAAATCACCATACCTACTGTATTCTTTCAACATTACTTAGTCATATGGATGCATAAACCAGAACTTACATCATCATACCAGAAAAAACAACATGATGAGGGTTTCATTTACTTACCTGGTTATGCAGATTTCTCTTTTTATACCAGTAGATTGCTAACAACACTCCTAATTCAGTTGATGATCCAGCACTTCCTTCTATCTGTGAGCTCAAATCGTGCAACAATCGCTGTATGATGATATGGAAGTTGGTGCTCTGTAAAACAATTTTATCGCAAGGTAAATGTAAAAATGATGGTTGAATTACCTTTTAATCTCACAATTAAGGTAGATTTAGGGCAACTCTAACAACTTAGATTGTGTTCCTTGATTATCCATGCGAAAACGCAGGATCTCACCAGGTGTTTCATTGGGTTCTGGGGTCGGCAGGAACCACCTACCATGTCTGCGTGCATTAAATGATAATGGTGGCAACGGGAGTAGGGGGATATCCATATGATGGGATATCATGAAGGCAGGATGATATTCACAAATATCGGGTCGAGTTTCAATGTCATCCTCCTCCATCAAATTAGAATGGTTATCGCGACAAGATTTGGGTGACAAAAGCACCCTTTGGTTATGTTTAGTACATCAGGGGGATATTTCGATGTATCGGGTGATGTTTCAAATATGATGATGATGAGACAAATTTACATGTCTTTCTCTTGGAATATCGGGATGACATCATCCTGATATTCGTTCTTTGTATCGAAAGGCCTCATGACGTCATCGTCATATTAATTGAACATGATCGTGTTTAGAAAATATCCTGTAGAAATGTAAATGTGATGATGATGTCATTGTCATGTTTGTTTCTTTGCTTATCAGATTTAGATGACGTCATCAGGATATTTGCTTAGTGTGATATTTCGCGGTAGGATGATATTAAGAAATATTGGGTTACCTTTGGAAATATGATGCTTGTGATATATAAGGCTGTTTGACGGGAAAGATTTATTACCACTTAAAATTGACGTCTGGATATCTGGACTGCATGACTTATCAGGTGATGCACCAAGATCAGGATGATCTTTGACAACATGACTGAGGTTATAAAAATATGATCCTCCTCTTGCGAATATCAGGTTTGACCAAAACTTTGACTGTTCATAACTCTCACATCCTGAGGAATATCAAGGTGATGTAAAAGACAAACCTGCATGGATTTTAATGCTCTTTCAAAACATGAGGTCACATAAATGAAATATGAATTTTGACAAACTAACCTCATAATGGTGATTTACCTCATCCTGACTCTGCATGATGATGCACATGACTTACTTTTACCAAACCACCAGAAAGAAGACAACACAAGCCAAGCCAAAAAGTTGGGTCCCTGTTTTGCCAAGTCAAAATGGGGCGTGTTGTGTAACCACACAACACTACTCTAATCTTAGATGCATAGTAATGCATCAGTCTAGAGGTACTCAGAGGTTTGGATTGATGCTTTTTAGGGGTACTTCTCAAGGAGAGTAGTCAGAGAGTTCAGAAGAGAGATTAGATTAGAGTAGAAGAGTGCAAGTATGTGCTCTTTGCCATTGATGTCAAAGGGGGAGAGAAGTCATGTGAAAAACTTTTAGTATAGGTGTGTAAGAGAAAGGGAGAGAATTTTGTAGAAAGGGGGAGAATCTTGTCTTGATGGTTGTTGTAGTTTTTCACATCATATGTTGCCATCAATGACAAAGGGGAGATTGTTGCAGGTATGTGCCTAATCAGTGTTATCATTGATGTCAACATATCCTTGTTGTAATTGGTGTCAACTGTATCTTATTCTATTACTTGTTTAGAAGACTTGTATGTTGAGTATATTGAGAAAATTAGCCTCTCTAGAAGAAACAAGTGAGTTACAGAGAAGTGCAGTATAGACAATGAGTTGTATGTTGAAGAATAGTCTCGTAAACTACTCTTCATTTATTTTTTCTTAAAGATCTTGGTCTACAGATTGGAAGTGTATATCGAAAAATTTGGATTTATAAATAGAAATGATCAAACAATTGAAATGCATAACCTAAACCTAAATAATTCAATACCTCGAAGATGCAAAATGAGCTTGATTGATTGATCGCTTTGTTGTGTTGATTGCTCGATTCCGTAGCATAACGTTGATAAGGAGATAGATGATGGATGCAAAGGCTCTAATGATATTTCAACAGCATGTGGATACTTGAGGATCAATGCCCTTTTAAAAAATTTGACAGAATAAGGGTGCTTAAGGTTCAATGCATGCTAATGGCTTGTGAGGGGTTGATTTATAGGAAAGGCTTGGTTCCAATGGATGGCTAGGATCAATTAGGGCTTTAGGTGAAATGGATGGATAGGATTAAGTTAGGTTTCCTTGCACATCAAGAAATTGTAGTCATATGACATGTGGCAAAGGAGGATGAGGCTTAGGTGTGCTTGTGTAGATAAATACTAAAATTAGGTCCCATTAGTTGTGCATGTGAAAGATAAAAGTTGTAACACAACACATGATTGACTAGACAAGTGTTGGAATGTGATGAAAGATAAGTGTTTAATTCAAATAAAATATTTGAATTAGTTGGGATATGAGTTGGAAATTAATTAAATAAATAAGATTTATTTAATTAATTGGATAAATGAATAGGATGGGATAAGATATGGAGGACTTAATTCAAATAAAATATTTGAATTAGTTGGGATAGGAGTTGAAAATTAATTAAATAAATAAGATTTATTTAATTAATTGGAAAGTGGGATTATGCATGTGAAATTAATTAAATAAATAAAATTTATTTAATTAATTGGCTAAGTAGGATAAAGATGGGGATTTTAATTAAATAAATAAAATTTATTTAATTAATTAGCTTAATGGATAAATGGGATTAAGAGTGGGATTTAGGACAAAAATGGCTTATGATGTTTAGGATAATGTTTTAACAAGGTGTTGCAAGACATACACAAAGTTGGGACAATTTTGGGTGTCTACATTTTGCCCCTCTTTGAGATGATGTTCGAGATGATGAGCTTTGTGTCGAGTAACATCATTTCAAAGAAGTTAAGGTATGGATAATTGATAGGGATGTTGGAAAGATATGATGAGGATGATGATGGTGGAAAGATAGGATGAAATGGGATGATGATGCCCCCTCGAGAGGTTAGGCGGGTTGGACAAACACGGGTAGGCTCTCGAAAAGAAATGGCTTGGCTGCAAAAAGAAAGATAAGGGGATAGATAGAAGAAATGATGATGCGTTATGCTGCAATGAAGGTGAGCAACCATGATGTTTGATATAGCACTAGACGTTATGCACCAAGGTATAAGGACCAGGGTGATGATGTGTCTTGTGCCCTAGCGTAATACAACCTTGTCTAACATATGAGAAAGAAAACTTAGAGCATTGAAGTCCTACTACACAAAAGGTATGATATGACCTTAGATGCAAAGGATAGTGCAAAAAGCTATTCCAACATACACAAGATATGAATATTAGCTGGAATGATATAGATGTGATACAAATGCAAGATAAAAAGATAACACACACAAGCAAGCAAGCAAGCACAAATGATTCAAAAACAAACAAGGTATTGCCCCTGTCAAGCTGTAAACCAATGATTAATTACTGATTGTTGATAGTTGAGAGTGTTGTCATTGCAGGGAAAGCTATATCCCTAGATCAACACAAGGTTGTTTGCTGAGTTGGTTGGCTAGTTGATTGATTGATTTGGCTTACAACAAGGCTAGGATCAAGACCATGGATTGTGTTTGGATAACTTGGCTTGATTAATTAACATGATTGGTATGGATTAAGGATGGGCTTGCATTTGGATCTTTGCTTTGGATTGAATTGAGGATGATGAAATGATGGATGAAGATTGATGAAGGATTGATTTGATGAAGGATGGATGATTTGTGGTGGATTGAGCTTCTTTTGACTTGCTGAAGTGATTGGATTTGTTTTGATGGCTAGATTGATGTGCTTGAGTTGATTTGCTTTAGTGTTAATGTTGATGATTGATAGGATTTGTTTTGATGGTTGGCTTGATGTGCTTTGGTTGTGATGTTTGTTGTTGTTGGGTTGATTGTTTTGATGATTGGATTGTTTTGAATGATGATAGTGATGGTGTGATGATTAGAGTGTCGATTCAATCTAAGCATAAGCAAGTGTTCTCAGTATGCTCAAAGGATGTAAAACAAATAAGGTTATTGCCCTTGTCAAGTCATAAACCAATATTTGATTGTTTGATTGATGATGATAGTGTTGTCATTGCAGGAAAAGCTATATCCCTAGATCAACACAAGGATGTGGGAATGCGATATCCCATTGATGATGATTGATTGGGCTCATGACAAGATTAGGATCAAAAACTTGTTGATTTGATTGGATAATGTTCCTTGATTGATTAGCTTGCTTCATATGGATTAATGTGACTTAGATTTAAGATCATTGCTTAGATTGATTTGATTGATATGATTGGAAATGGATTGATTGAAATGGATGAATGAATGTTATTGATAGGAAGAATTGATGATTGATGATTGAAGATGATGATGAATTGATTTTGATTGAATGTTGATGAAGTGGATTATTTTGGATTGATGATGATTGGTTTTATTGCTTGGAGTTTTCGTTGGATAGTTGATTTTTTGGATTTTTTGACAATATGTTATTTGATTTTTTTTTTTGAAATGTTTTGGGATGTCAATGGATTTACAATTTAGGTAGCCTTTGTGCTTGATACCAATGACAAGGGAGAAAACCAAGTCTAGGTGTAAAGATGGATGAATGGGATTGGATGGATAAAAGGATGGGCTCATAGTAAATGTGATGAAAGGCTCATGATAGATGGATAGATAAGAGGATAGGCTGTATAAGGTATGTATGCATGTCTCATGAAAAATGGATAGGTAGGCTATAGTGGAAAGCTCATGATAAATGGATGGGGATAAGCTATAAGATGGAAAGCTTATGATAAGGATATGCCATATTGGATGGATCATAAGGGAGCTAGGATGTGATCTTCAAAGGCTATGTTGCATAGGAAGAACTTACCCCCATTCTATGTGGTAATGCTTAGGATTTTTACATGACAAAGTTCATGACCATGGGATGACATGATAGGTTTTACATGACAAGGTGTATGATAGGTGGATAATGATAATATGGATTGATGAGGAAGGTATGAGGTATACCAAGAGATATCCAAAGCATGTTTCAAGATTTTGCCCCTATGTCTTCATCAAAATCAAAAGGCAGAAGGATGGATGAATGGATAAATGGGTTCAATAGGATAGGCTTATTTATGTAATGGCTAAGGATGGTAGGATGGTAAATGATATAATGGGATAGATAGTTTGGAAATGGATAGGTTGGATGAGACAATGTGCCCCCAAGTGTAAGTGACATAGAAGATCAACCTACACATGATGCCTGTTTGCCAGGTTTTCATCATGGTACTTATCCAAGGCGCCTGTTTACTAGGTTTTCACCATTGGATGAAGGGATTTCTCTTTACTATTTTGACTTTTTTTTTTTTTGCTTTTTTTCTTTTTTTTTCTTTTTGCTTTTAGATGGGTTGACAATTACACATGGCACCTGTTTGCCAGGTTTTCACCATGGTAATGGATAGGAGGGACTCAAGTGGCTAGTGCTATGAAGGTTGATAGTGTCCCTTTAGAAATGGATGATGTCTTCACATGGACCATGTCATTATGCTCATAGATGTTGATAGGGGGTTGCATGGATGGGAGATGGAGTAGGTAGATAGTGGATGATGAAATGGATTATGAAAGGTTCATGCAAGGATAGATGGATCGGGATAGTGGACTATGATGTGGATTAAGTAGGCTTATGCAAAAGCATGGACCATAGGGATAGCATGGCGGAGATATGCAAGATAATGGATGGAAGATGGGTAGATGTAGATATGTGAAGGTGCTGCGGAGTGGAAGGGAATCATGACCAATGGTGGCACACACCATGATAAACATTGAAGCTTTTGATGAGATGGTGGTGTAGGAAGCAATGGAGATGTTTGCTTAGGAGATGGTTGATGAAGTGATTTAGGAACCCACATAGATTTAGTATTTTTAGTGCTTTTGTTTTGCTTGTGGGATTTTTGAAGAGAATGGAAGTTTTGGATGGAAATAGGCTTTTGGATGGAGGTAGGTGATTGGGATTCTTGAGATGTGGAGGAGGATGCCTCATTTGACTTGCTAGCTATTTGCTTAGGAACCCAAACCATTTTGCTTTTGGGCTTTGCTATTGGAGGTAAGGGTTTGGATGGTTGCTTAGATGTGGATGAAGATGCCTCATTCGCTTTGCTAGCTGTTTGCTTAGGAACCCAAACTATTTTGCTTTTGGGCTTTGCTTTTGGAGGTATGGGCTTGGATAGCTTTTTGGATTGCTTTGATTTGGTTCTTTGCATTGATTTTTCATGTTTGTGCCCTAAGGCATGATAGTTCTTTGGATTTTTGGTAGGACTTTTAGCTTTATAGGTAGAGGCATCAAAATTTTTGCTTTTGAATCCCATAGCATGGGTGGAGTGGATGAAATGATTGGAAGCTTTATGCTTAGGTGATGTGTGCTTTGGTTGGCCATGATTAGGGATGTAAGGATACTTATGAATGATATGTATGTTAGGTTTGGAAGCAATGGTGGCAAGGTGGATGGAGGGATATTTGGAGTTGGTAAAAGTGGAGGCAAGGTGGATGGCGGAAGGTGTATGGTCACATGCTTTTGACATTTATAGGATGATGGAGATGGAATGGCTACATATGTTTTGGGTATATGATGGGGGGTGTGATGGAAAGTGGTAGGTTTAGGATGCATGAAAGGATTACCAACATCTTGGCCTTATTTACCTTGGGGTGTGTATCCAAGGCCATATGAGCATGGAGGGATTTTGACATGGTTTGGCTCCAAAATACCTTGTTCATAAAGGCCTAGACCTTTGCCTTGATAGTTCATGTTTTAGAGTATGCGATGGACAATGGGACTAGGTGTGCTGTGAACATTAGACTTGAGCTCATTATTGGATGAAGAAGGTGAAGTGGATAAAGGTCGTTGTTGTCCTAAGGAAGAACATTCATGGACAAAGGTGGTAAAACCAATAGGACATGATGGTGGACTTGAAGTGGAATCGATGGTCAATGTGAAAGGAGGATCATTAGGATATTGCTTATGTTCATGTTGATCCAAGTTATTGGTATGATCTTTTATGCTTACTTGGGGGACAAGTGTCTCATCATGACAAGTTGATGTTTGCTCATTATGGATAGGGCTAGATGGTAGATGACTAGGAGCAATGTGGATATCTTGGTCATGGATAGATATAGGATTATGGATAGGATCAAGGTGCTCATGGATAGCTTCTTCATAGGTATCATCTTGATCATAAAGAAGGTAAATGTTATGGATGGGTTGCATGGAAGTGTTTTGATCTTGAGTTGGACTAGGGCTTAATGTTTCCACATGTTTAAGATTATGCTCTTGGCATACCTCTTGACTTTGGATGGAAGTGGAAGGTTCTTGAGTGGACTTGATAGGCTCTTGATAGTTATCAACATGAAGGCATGATGGCTGTTGACTTAGGCTTGTGGTTAGAGACTCTTGAATAGACTTGTTGGCTTGTAGGTCACATGATGGGCTTAAAGGGCTAGGTATGTTAATGGAAGCCTCTTGAAGAGGCTCAAGGATATGTGAACCACATGATGAGATTATAGGATTGGACATGACCTTTGGAAGTTCATTGGTAGGCTCATGAATTAGTGTTTGACATGGAGGTAGTTTATTCCTAGCTAGTAGCCAATGGATCACATCCTTTGCAAGTGTATGGGTGGATGGAAAATATAATGGATGTATGATAATGGTAGTTGGTGTTGGATTAGGATTAGGACTAGGATTAGGTTGAGACCTAATTAGATTGGATGGATTAGGATTTGGACTAGATGGGGGTGATGATGTGGCACGATTTCCCATTATAGGTGGGTACACCTTGTAAACAATTGAGACAAATATTGGACATTGATTTGTATTATGGCCTTTGGTCCTATGGTATGCACAATAATCATGTTCATCATATGGACTTTCTTCACATGGTTTGACTTTAGGAAGTTCAATGAGTTTTGCTTCAAGCATCTTTTGTAAAACTCTCTCAGCCGCATCCTTTGGTGAACGATTAGAATGATATGGTGAGGAAGGTAATGAGGGGCTTGGTGGTTTGGAAGGTAAAGGGATCAATGGACTATGAATAGAATCACATGGTGGTGTTGGGATAGGACTTGTTGGTTCATGTGATAGCGGGTGATTAGATGATGAAGGCCACTCATAAGATGCATTTGCTAGATTGGTATCTCCCTTGTCAAAGGTAATTAAGTCTTGCATAGGATAACTTGGGCTTGTTTGATTTATGTACAAGGGATTACTTGGACTTGGATGTGCTTCTTGTTACAAAGGTGGACTTAGGTCTATCAATGGTGCTTGGTGGTCTTGTTGAAAAGGTGTACTTGGACCTGATTGATTTATGTACAAAGGGCTATTTGGACTTGCATGTTGTGCTTGTGATATCACTTGATTGCCTTGTGGATGGGCTTGGTAGTGCATTGGAATGGTGGTATGAGGGATTGGATAAGCTTGAGGTGGAGGTTGATAGGTTGATGTGGCATTGACTTGGTGGATAGGTGGATTAAGTTGATAGGAAGTGGATGGATATGACATGTGGCTATAAGGTGGATTAGGTTGATAGGAAGTGGCTAAGGATTGTTGTACTTGCTGAGCTTGACTAGTGGCTAAAAGGTGTTGGACTTGGGCTATGGAGTGTTGTAGTTGAGGTGATTGGCTTGCGTGGGGTTGAGCTTTTTGGATGAAGAATTATAATATTTCAATGGCGTCTTGGTTTAGGGGTTGTAATCCTTGATAAAGATTTTGGAGGAATCTTTGGAATTTGATTTCTAGGTCCTCTAGTGTAGACATGTTGTCACCACGTGTTTGTCTTAAGTCTTTTTAGCAAGTGCTTGCTTAGGGATTTGGTTGATGATGTGGAATGTTTAGATGATGTGTTTAGATTGATTTGTTTATGTGTTTGGGTGTTTAGAGCTTGATATGTCAATATTCAAACAAATGATTATGCATATACACACATGAATCACTCACGCAAGACAGATAAGCAAGTTGTTGACTTTAAAAATGAAATGTGATGATTATGCAAGCACACATGGAAGACACATCAACAAGCCTAATGTGTAGTCAAGTGGGTATAGCCAATTAGGTCTTAGGCTATCTATTGCACAAGGTTGACTATGGAATTGAAAGTGAAATCCTGCCACACAGCCAGGAGAAAGGGGTAACCCACCCTTCACCTTCACTTCCCAAAGGTATAAAGTTCTTTGGGGCTTAGCCAAGAGTGACAAGATTCCAACTCCCAATGAGGGTGTCTTTCGATTCAGCCTCGATTGAGGTCGTCCCTTGGAGTGGTGTGTCTCCAAGCAGGCCTCCTAAGAAGAGTATGACAAAAGCAAACCAAGTGAGCTGTCACTTGATTCACACTCGCAGTTGTTAATTTCCCCTTAGAAACTTGAAATGTGTAACAAACAGTTCAAGCACTTATTTTTTTTAGACCCAAATCTAAATGTGATGGAAGACAATGGTTTGTTTTAGCCCAATTTTTTTATGTGAATTTGCAAACAATTGTTTATTTTAAAGCCCAAATCCAAGTGTGATGACAAACAAGTTGTTTGTTTTATGCCCAAAATCTAAATGTGTGATCAAATAATGATTAGAGATGAGAGATTAGAATGAGTGCACCTCATAAAAATTGCTTTCCAAGTTGCTATTATGATTGATCCAAATGTTGCTCTAGCTCCTTTGATTCACTTACAAGTCACTGCAAAAAATAAAATGTGATTTGGTTCGCTAGATTGGAAGATATGATTTTTTTTTCTAAAAGTCGCGCGTCAAAAATTTCTGAAAAATTAGAATCGCAGGGTCAACTTCAAATCGCCATAACTCTTTGAATACTGAACCAAATCTTTAATGTAACCACTTTTCAGAAAGCTCTCAAAGTCCTCTTTCCAACGAATCTAAGATCTCCTTTTTACAGGACCTGTGTAAAGCAAAAAACCCTCTGCAACAGATCTGGTCATAAATTAAAAAAATCAGCAAAAAGTTGCGCGTCAAAAATTTCTGAAAAATTATAATCGTAGGGTCAACTTCAAATCATCATAACTCTTTGAATACTGAGCCAAATCTTTAATGTAACCACTTTTCGGAAAGCTCTCGAAGTCCTCTTTCCAATGAATGTAAGATCTCCTTTTTACAGGACCTGTGTGAAACAAAAAACCTCTGCAACAGATCTGGTCATTAATTAAAAAAAAATTAGCAATATAAAATATCTTCAACCTACAAATCAAAGTGCATAAACCTGCAAAAATGAATGATTGACGCTCCAAGAAATCTGATCTTCACAAAAACAACTCAAACAAGAGGGTTAATCAGGGACGTGAGTCCCACCGGGCGTGCCAAAATGTATATCGAAAAATTTGGATTTATAAATAGAAATGATCAAACAATTGAAATGCATAACCTAAATCCAAATAATTCAATACCTTGAAGATGCAAAATGAGCTTGATTGATTGATCGCTTTGTTGTGTTGATTGCTCGATTCCGTAGCATAACGTTGATAAGGAGATAGATGATGGATGCAAAGGCTCTAATGATATTTCAACAGCATGTGGATACTTGAGGATCAATGCCCTTTTAGAAAATTTGACAGAATAAGGGTGCTTAAGGTTCAATGCATGCTAATGGCTTGTGAGGGGTTGATTTATAGGAAAGGCTTGGTTCCAATGGATGGCTAGGATCAATTAGGGCTTTAGGTGAAATGGATGGATAGGATTAAGTTAGGTTTCCTTGCACATCAAGAAATTGTAGTCATATGACATGTGGCAAAGGAGGATGAGGCTTAGGTGTGCTTGTGTAGATAAATACTAAAATTAGGTCCCATTAGTTGTGCATGTGAAAGATAAAAGTTGTAACACAACACATGATTGACTAGACAAGTGTTGGAATGTGATGAAAGATAAGTGTTTAATTCAAATAAAATATTTGAATTAGTTGGGATATGAGTTAGAAATTAATTAAATAAATAAGATTTATTTAATTAATTAGATAAATGAATAGGATGGGATAAGATATGGAGGACTTAATTCAAATAAAATATTTGAATTAGTTGGGATAGGAGTTGAAAATTAATTAAATAAATAAGATTTATTTAATTAATTGGAAAGTGGGATTATGCATGTGAAATTAATTAAATAAATAAAATTTATTTAATTAATTGGCTTAATGGATAAATGGGATTAAGAGTGGGATTTAGGACAAAAATGGCTTATGATGTTTAGGATAATGTTTTAACAAGGTGTTGCAAGACATACACAAAGTTGGGACAATTTTGGGTGTCTACAGGAAGTAAGTTAGAGGTATGACAAAGGATACTACATTCTAGGTTTGAGCTCTTTGCATGAAGATCTGAGTGAGTTGTATTCACCAGAGTGAAACCTTCTTTTTCTATAAGTTCAGTTAGGATAGGAAGAAAGTATTTTGCTCTGCATTCCTCCATAATAAAGTATTTTGCTCTACAGTTCTAGAAGGAAGTCTAGGATGATGATAAATGCTTACAATTGCAATGGTTCATGGTTTTGTGGTCTATAAGCTATCTTTCTTTTATGATAGTTGAAGATAATGAAGTTCATGTGTTCTGGTAAGAAGATTCCTATGGATAAAATGGTTAAAGGTTGTGTGGTTACTCTTGATGATTATAATGTGCTTGTGGATGTCTCCTAATCATGTTCCTATCTTGATATTGGTCCAAATTAAGGATTTGAGACCGTGTTTGAAGATTTTTCCCAGATAGTGTAACATGTAACTAGTTTTAGTCGACTTGGTTAATCCCAGTGATTACAGAGATCTCTGGAAGATTGTGGATATGCGTTGTTGTGTGGAAGATCGTGTTTGAATCCCAACTAAGGCATGGCAGGATCCACATTTTATTTCCTTTGCATAACTTTGTAATAGGTTAGGACCTATTTTGTAAATGTTTATAATGTCAACCTTGGAGATTGTTCCAATGGTTGATGTTTGTGATGCCGACCTTGATGATCATTCCAAGGTTGATGAAGTGTATAAATACTTGTAGTTGAGTCATGGAAAAATGGTCCGTGTGTGAAGAAAGGAAGATAAGAAGAAAGGTCTAAAAGGTAGAGTAGAGAAGAGGCATATAAGAGTAGAGGTAGAACATAATAGAGAATGTATGGGTGTGATGAGAATATGTGCATAATAGAGCAGTGATGCAAATTAGTGAGTATGAAGAGTTGGGATTTAGAATTCAGCTATTAAAAGACTACACCTGGAATAATGGAAAATACTTAAGCAGTATTCAATTTTCATGTGCAATCTAATTGGAAGTAAGCTTTCATCATCAAGTTAGTGAGCTACTAGTAGGGTTTAATAGCCATCAGGGTTTAACAACCCTTATTGTAATCTTGCTAGGTTTAGGATTGAGGTAGTGAGCCTACTAAATCTAGTTGTACTTCATAGCAGTGAGCTAGCTATTGGCAAGAGACACTGCTTTGTATGACAAATGTTGTCATTGAAGGTAACTAAGACTATTCCCATCATCCATATAACATAATTTGTTCATACCAGAAGTCATAATCAAAATTTATCTAAGTCTGGCTAGACAGAGATAGAGCATGTGACAGGGTTTAGTATCTTGGTCTGGATCTCTTTGGTGATAAATCAGAGTATACTATGGATCTAAAGTAGTTATAAGGATTGTTAGGGCAATCTAAATCCATAATTTTTAACCTCCAGTGATGAAGGATTCAAAAGTTATTTGCATTTGAGTATGGGGTTATAGTTTGATAGTGTAGACAATAGAAGAACAAGCCAACCTTGTAATTGATCTTGGTTCTAGATAAATGGAAGTTGTCAAGTGGATGATTTGTGATGATCAGTGATAGTGGTTGACATGATTGATGATTTGTAAATGATAGTTTTGTTCCACGTTACAAGTTATACATGGATTTAGCCAACAGACCAGAGTCTTCAACAAAGTTCTAAGTGTTCTTGAAGTTGACTGAAAAGTGATTGAATATCATGATGCAGATATATATAGCTGATGGATTTAAGTGATTTGGGTGCGTGTGTGTTGTGACTATGGAATAAGTGCAAAATGGGTAGAGATATAAGGTTTAGATGTTAGCAGAATAGTAAATAGGGTAGAGTGAGGATGAAGTGTATCAATTCAATATTTTGTGCTTAACCGGAACTAAATCCTTGCATTGGTAGATGCTAATTATCAGTTCAACCTCATTGTAATCTTCTTTTCATAGGTAATGAGCCTTCTGTAGGTAGTGAGCCTTCTTTTGACCAGTGACCTCTGGGCAGTGAGCCCGAATGCATGTGCATTCCCAATTGTAATACTTTTAATAGAGTATAATCTTTGTGGGTTAACCCCCACTATAGTTTTTCCCTTAACTAGGTTTCCATGTTAAAAAATCATTGTGTCATGTGTGTTTAGTTATTTCCACTCATGTTTTGATGATTCATGATTTAAATGTTTTAATTAGTTCTAAGTGATATTTTTGCAAATAATAAAGTTTTGGGACAACTGATTGACCCCCCTCTCAGTTGTCCAGCCTAATTCTAACAATTGATATCAGATTGAGGTTCCTTGAAAGAAGCCTAATAGCTTGAGGAAAGATCTTGGAAGGAGTTTTCAATGGGTTCACTCAAAGATCAACTTCGATTGGCCCTAGAAGATCTTGATCAGTCCAAAGTAGAAGTAACTAATCTGAAAGATGAGCTTAACGATGCTGATTATTCCATTGAAATGTTAAAAGATAAATTAAATAAATCCATGGAAAAGAGAAAGGAGCTACTTCTGTAGTTATCTAGTTTAGCTGAAGAAAATGACATGAATGAAGCCTTGGAAGAAAAGACAAAGGAGTGTGAGAAGATATCAAAAGAAGTTGTTCTAAAAATTGAGATGGAATCTGGGGCAATGAGGCTAACCAAAGAAATTAAGCAAAGAAAGAAGACTGAAGAAGACTTGAATCAAACTCTAAAAGAAAGAACTAAAGAATGTTGTAGATTAGATAGAATGGCTGGCCATCTAGAGTCTGACCTACAACAAAAGAAGAGACAATGAAAGAGAACTTGAAAGGAAAATTCTCATTCTCAGAAATGACCTAGAAGTTGCAAATAAATACAAGGAGAAGTTCAAGATAAGATCAACTAAACTTGAAGCACTGCTTGAAGGTCAGAAAAAGGCTGATGACAAGCATGGTCTTGGATATGAGAAAGGTGAAAGCTTTGAATTTGAACAAAGAAATTTCCAACCAAGGAATGGAAGAAACAGACCTAGAAGACCTCCAGTAAGACAACCTAATGCTCAAAGATATCCATCTTTCAATGGAAATTGTTTCAATTGTAATAAATTTGGTCATAGAGCTACTCAGTGAAGAAGTAGAGTAAATCAAAATGACCCATCCTTCTTCGGTCAATTCTTCAAGTGCAAGAGGTATGGTCACAAATCAAATGAATGCAAAAGTATGATAATGAATTACCCTAATAATAAAGGAAATGGGAATTCTTTCAATGGCTATTGTTTTTCTTGCAAAGGATTTGGACACATGGCTAATCAATGTAGATCAAGAGGAAATCAAGTAGAAAAGAAAAGAATTGTTGTATTCTTTAATTGCAATAAATCTGGTCATATTGCAAGATTTTGCAAAAGTAGGATTAATGAAAGAAGAGGTCCAATAAACATAAAACCGGATGAGTAGAGACAAGACAAAGACAAAGGAAAAATTGATGTGAAAGAGATCCAAAATGAAATGAGCAAGACATGGGTCAAGAAACCAACTGTGAACAATAATCATGGGTCCACACTAGAATCCAGTGCTAATAATTGCTCTAAGAATTAAATCAGGAACTTTGGCTTAGGGGGAGCTGCATTGAAAATCAAATTCCCTAGCTAGTAAGTGGATGCTTGAATCTGGCATGAAAGGAAAAGATAATTTGGGTCACTACAAGTCATTTGAAAGAATTTACGGAAGAAAAGAAGTGGATTTAATGATTTGTGGAGCAATTAAAATTCAATTGTTTATAAAAACAAAGCAATTAGATGTGTTAGGGTAGAGCATTTATTACAAAGACAAATTAGGTCTTGCAGAGCATAAAAGGGTCACTCATTCTTCATTTGAATCACTTTGCATTAGAAGAAAACAAAAAGAAAGGAAGTGAATGAGTTCTGAGCTAAGAATATTCAAGAGTTGAAGTGCAAAGAGGATTTCCAACCAAAACCCCAACCTACAAAACAAGGTACTTCTATTTTTTGTGAAATCTCTTGAAATTTCAATCTCTACAAATGGCTACACCTCTAGTTGTTGATGTAACTAAAAGGCCCCAACCAATATTTAAGAAGCACCCATACAAGTCAGTTGAATTTGAACCGTTAGGTGCATTTTCTAGTGTCCCATATGGCTATTTGCAAGAGACACTATGTGACTTCATGAATGTTGTCATTGATGGAAACAAAGTCCTTCCACACATCTGCAGGACATTGTGTGTCTCTACTAGAAGTCAGATTGAAAAAGTGTTGTGGTTCGATAAGTAAGAACAAAGCATGCAACAAGGTCTGACAATCAGGTCCAGATCTCTCAGAGGAAGTATCTTAGTAAAGTGTGGACTTGGGGCAGTCAAGAGGAGTATCATGACTGATATATTTCAAAGATTAAGCCTCTGATGATGAAAGAGTGAAAAGATATAAGCACCTGAGTGTTGGGTTCTTGTTTGGCAGAGTAGACTGAGGAAGACATGACCGATAGAGCATCAGACATTAATCTAGATGAGATATTGATGGTGATCAAGTTTCTTGAGGTATCATTCATGATTGATTGATAACTTCTATAAGCATCTCCTTGATATGCATCACTTGATAAGCAAGGATTCAACCGATAGACTAGAGTTTGGGAAGATATTGAGTATTCCAGATGCCGACTAGGAAGTTGATAAAATCATTGGTGCATATATATATCAGATGGATTTAGATGTGAGGGTGTGTGTGTTGAGTTGCAAAGTGCAAAGAAAAGCAAAGAGCAGTTTGGAAGCAGTAATACAGGTCTGATATGTGACAAGACAGTAGCACCAAAGAAGAGGAAGAATGAAGTGTAGTAGATCAGTGTATTGAGCCTAACCAAAACTGATCCTCAACATATGTGGATGCTTCTCATCAGTTCAAGTATCTTGTTACTTTCTTTATACCTTGTAGACAGTGAGTCTCCTGTAGGCAGTGAGCCTCTTGTGAGCAGTGTGCTCAGGCAGTGAGCCCTAATTGGCAAGTGCAATTTTTGTATTTCTATTCTTCTAACAGAGAATACATTCTTGGGTTAGTCATCCTATGGTTTTTCCCTTAATAGGGTTTTCCATGTCAACATCATTGTGTTATGTGAATTGACTTTGTTTCTACTTTCATGATTATGGATGCTTGTTTGTTTTGATGCTACACTAGTTATAAAAGAAGAACATAAAGTTAAGTTAATTAAGATAACTGATTCACCCCCCTCTCAGTTATCAACAATCGGTATCAGAGCCAAGTTCCTCCAAATAGAGCCTAACATCTTGAGGAAGATCTGGGAATCTCAATGGATATGTATGGTATGAGGGAACAACTTTAGTCTACACTAGATGATCTTGAACAATCTCACTCCAAAGTCAATAACTTGAAGGAAAAACTCAAATAGGCTGATGATTTCATAAATGAATTAAAAGAGAAACTGAGTATCTCTATGAAAAAGAGAAAGGAACTTCTTCAACAATTAGCAAGTCAAAGTGAAGCCAATAATACTGATGAAGATTTGAAAGAGAAGAACAAGTTATGTGAGAAGCTATCAAAAGAAGTCATTATGGTAAGACATGAAATGGAATCAGGGGTTATGAAATTCACCCAAGAAATTGAAGAGAAAAGAAAAATTGAAGATGACCTAAGACAATCTCTCAAGGAGAAGTCAGAAGACTACCATAAAATGGATAGAATAATCAGGCATCTAGAATCTGATGTTGAAGAAGCAAGAGATAATGAAGAACAACTTGAGAATCAGATTGACACTCTTAAAAGTGATCTTCAAATAGCAAATGAATACAAAGATAAATTCAAGATAAGCTCTGCTCAACTTGAAGTTCTTCTTCATAGTCAAAAGAGGGTAGATGACAAGCAAGGCTTGGGGTATGAGAAAGGTGAAAGCTCTGGATCTGGTTAGAAGAACTCTGGATAAGGAAATCCAAGGAACAGGCCTAGAAGACCTCCGATAAGGCAACCAAATGCTCAAAGATATCCATCCTTCAACGGATACTGCCACAATTGCAATAACTTTGGTCACAAAGCAAATCAGTGCAGAAGAAAAATGAATTAGTCTAACCCATCCTTCTCTAGACAGTGTTTTAACTACAAAAGGTATGGTCACAAAAATCATGAATGTAGAAATTTGCAAATAAACAATTCATTCAATGGTAGATGCTTTGCATGCAATAGAATGGGACATATGGCTAATTAATATAGATCAAGATGATTCCAGTCAAATATGCAAAGAAATGTTGTTTGCTACAATTGCAATAGATCCGATCATATTCTCAAATTCTATAAAAGTAAGATTTAGGACAAAAAGGGTCCGGTGCATCATAATCAAAATCAAGACAAAGGAAATGGAATAGTGGATGCAGATGAAATTAAAAGGGAGATGAACAAGATTTGGGTAAAGAGAAGTATAGAAAATGTTGGGGATGGATCCACACCAGAATTTGGTGCTGATATTCCTTCCAGAAACTAAATAAATGAGCTCTGGCTCAGGGGGAGTCACAAAAGAAAACTAGTTCCCCAAGCCAGTCAATTGGTGCCTAAATTTGGCACATGGAAAGTTGTGGATTAAAGGGTTCTTAGAGAAACATCTAAATAAGCCTTTGTAAAGATATGGAAGATCCACAAGAAATTTTGAAGAGGTTAATCATCCAAGTTCAATCCGGTTTAACAATCATTCGGTAAATGCTGAATTCTCATAGTTAGATTCGGTATGATTCATAATTGAAATATTTGGATCTGTGGTTAGATGGAATAATTGGAGAAAGGGAGATAGATTGTCATTTTCCACCAAGAATCATTGTAAGTGCATCTCAGTGATCCAGAAAGATCTCTCTCAAAACAAGGAAAACAAGGCAACTAGAATAACTTAAGTTGTGCATTTATTGCAAAATGGAATTAGGGTTTGCTCAGAGATAAAAGGGTTCATTTGCTCATCATTTACACATTTATATTAGTAAAAAAGGATAAGAAGAGCTCTGTAAACAATTTTCCTTCATCTCTCTCATGGATCAATCATAGAATTCAAGTCGATCGACAATCTTTTCAGCTCTTTTCGTGAACCCTAGAAGCGTAAGAAGGTACTTTTCACTCCTGTAAATCTCTCTGAATCTGTTAAAAGATGGCTGCTCTAGATGTTTTCAAAATCACTGATAGGCCGTGCCCTAAGTTCAAGAAACACCCTTATAAATCTCTAGAAGCAGATCCTTTGGGTGCATTCTCTAGCATTTTGCATGGGGTTTTGCATGTTGAAGATGTTAGGGCATACATTCATGTGAATATTGAGGAATTTGGGGGATCCAAGCTGATGGATATATATCATAAACAGCTAATAGATGAATCATTTGAACTCAAACCTTAGTACAAAGCCATCCAGGACAAGCATTTTGCACAGTGCATTCATTTCCCCTATTTTGCAGAAGATGAATGGGTCCAGTATATTCTGAGCCGAGTACATGACAACTTCATATGGTTAATGAGGCTATTTAAGATCACAAGGGATGCCATTAGGATAGTGACCAGATTACACTCATCCAGTGGGTTACCTACTCTCAAATCAGTCAACAACCAAACTAGGAGTGAGGCTACCAGATCTAAATTTGATAAAAGAGCAATGACAATTAAGGATATCACAGATCTAGATATTAAGTTTGCCGCCATCATAATTGGCTACAAGATATATCACTCTAGCAGAGAGAATTCTATATCTGAAACAACAATTTACACTGCTTATGAAATGTCAAGAAAGGATGCTAACTATGATCTTTGTGAGCTCCTTCTGAACCAACTTTTGGAGAATCTGCAGAAGATAAAGAAGGATAAGAAGAATTCCTTCAAATATGGTGGCTTGATACTCTATCTTTTCTTCTATTACATGAATGAGCTACCCAGATCTAGTGGCTGGATATGGCAAAATGATAGACCTATTGCCATACAAATCAGGAATTATTTGCATGGGCTTGGTGATGCCAAGGCACAAAACACAGCACTATGGGGTTACTTCAAAAACTTCCAAAGCTTGATGTAGGCTAGAGAAAGAATCCCCCAATCATCAGTTGGGAAATACAAGGATATAGTGTGATTTATGGTAGACACTGATCAATGCCTAATGGAGGCAGTGGAGCCAAAGACAGTCTGGATCACGCCAATGGGGTATGAAGTAGATGAGAAAATTGTTGAGCTGCATGTTCAACACATGCTAAGTCAGCCTAAGGACCCTGAGGCAGAAAGGTTTGGAACATTTGAAGAGTTGAGTGTAAAGATTCATGTGGAGCTTAGACAACCAGAGATGAAAAGAAAAGTAAGAAATGAAGTAGAGAATGTTGCAAAAAGGTATGGCATTTAAAAATATGCACTCGATGCAAACACAGAGAAGATGGAAAGGGCAAAGAAAGAAAGGCAGGAAACAAAAAAAGAAAGTGCTTCGGTGCAAGTGCCTTCCTGGACTAGATCCTCTAAAAGCTCTGCACCTGCCACCTCCAAGAGCCAAAAAGCATCAAAACTGGAAGCCCAGACATCTAGAAAGGAAGAGAAAAGAACAAAGAAAAAGGAAACAAGATCCTATACAAGTCTCAAGGATGATGAAGAGATAGAGATAGATGAGGAAGTAAAGAAAATGAAGAAGAAGAAGAAAAAACATCTGGTGAATCCTCTACTGGTCAAGACAAGCAAGAAAAGATAGAAGAATTTGTTGAAAAACCTACTCTTTGCATTGATGATATCATCAAATAAGTCACTATGGATGGGAACCTAAAACCAATGACTGAGTTCTATGATGAATATAATGAAGCTGACTAGAAGATCTTGCAAGAAGCTATAGTCAGGTATCTGAATATCTATAACAAGGCATTTATTGAAATCATATCTCTAATTCCCAAAAGCATAGAGAAGGAACTAGAAATAAGAAAGAACAATGCTAAGGCAAAGGATCTTGAGATCTGGGAACAAATAGCTATTCATCTCTATCCTTCAATCACTCCGAAACAAATGCATATGATCTTCAAAGATTGCAAGGATGAGTTCCAGAGAAAATCTAGAATGAATCCCCTTATGCTTGGAGAAACTAACAAAGTGACAAAAGAAATAGAAGATATCCTCTGGAATGCTTTTAAAAGATTCAATCTTCCTATTATAGAGGACTTAGGTGATGAACCCACTGTCATGGATGACAAAGGAGAATCTACTAAGATAGTGGTAGAAGAGGCAAAGGAGACAAGTGAAGAAAAAGCTAAGAACTTAGATTCCTCTACTTTGGAAGAGGAAGTCCATGAAGAAGAAAACATCTCTCCTCCAGTTTCCCCTATGGACTTCAGATCTAAAGGAGAAGAAAGAATAGAGGAGAAAACTAGTCAAGAAGAAGTAAAGGAAAAGGAAAAAGACCCAACAGAGAAGACCCCAGGAGACAGTTCTAAGACTGTAGAAGGGAAGAAGACTCTGTCTCTGGCAAGAGACATTATAGAAACTATCAAAGATTTCTTAACCAAAGAGATGATGGAAATTGATGAACCAGAACTGCTTTAAGGACCATTCAATTTTGATTCCCTCTCCCCAGTTCAGACTATGAAGATAGCATCCTTTGCCCATGCAAAGGCAAAAGAAAAACTTTTAAAGTCTCACATGGAAGACTGTGAGCTAATTGAGATTACATCCGGTGCATTGGAGAAAATCATGCCATCCTTCTAGAAGGATCCTCATCTGGTAACTTAAAATCTCTTGTTAATTCAATTAGCACACATTTTGATTCTTTGGAGAAGTCAGCTAAAGATAGAGTCCAGAAAGAATTTTTGGGAAAGAGATTCTCTGAGTTGTAGGGTCTAATAACAAATGATAGGAGAGTTATGGATATTGGGATAAAAAGCTTAGAAAATGCTCTTAAAGATGGTGGAGATATATATAAATTTTGTTTAACCTGGCCTAAATTAACCAAGGATATTGAGAAGAAAATAAAAGAGCAAGAGGATAAACTATTAAGTTTGTCTCAAAGTTTTGATCCTCTCTCCTCTTCTATAATAAATCAAGAGTGTTGGACTATTGCAGTCATAAATGAAATAAAGAAGCTTGAGAAGGAGAAGAAAAATAGAATAAACAGGTTAAGTGAACTTAGAGGGATCATTATCCCTAAGTTAGAGGCCATGCATGAAGCCCTAACTGATGCTCAGGCCACAGCCCGGACTAGTCATTCGACAGATCTTAAGAAGGCAGAAGATTTTGCATTCCATTGAGTGGTCCCATCTCAATTTTGGACAGGATGAAGAAGAGTTGGATGATAGAATTTGTACAATTGAAGAATACTTTTGTAGATATACTTAAGTATATGTAAGTACAACTTGTATATATACTTATGTGGATATGTATAGATTAATTTTTGAAATCTTGCTAGGTTTAGGATTGAAGCAGTGAGCCTGCTAAATCTAGTTGTACTTCATCGCAGTGAGCTAGATGTTGGCAAGAGACACTATTTTGTATGACAATGTTGTCATTGATGGCAACCAAGACTATTCCCTTCATCCGTATAACATAATTTGTTCATACCAGAAGTTAGAATCAGAATTTATCTAAGTCTGGCTAGCTAGAGATAGAGCATGTGACAAGGTTTAGTATCTTGGTTTGGATCTATTTAGTGATAAATCAGAGTAAACTTTGGATCTAAAGGTGTCATAAGGATTGTTAGGGCAATCTAAATCTAGAATTTTAACCTCCGGTGATGAAGTATTCAAAAATTATTTGCATTTGAGTATGGGGTTATAGTTTGATAGTGTAGACAACAGAAGAACAAGCCAACCTTGTAATTGATCTTGGTTTTGGATAAATGAAAGTTGTCAAGTGGATGATTTGTGATGATCAGTGATAGTGGTTGACATGATTGATGATTTGTAAATGATAGTTTTGGTCCTCGTTACAAGTTATGCATGGATTTAGCCAACAGGCCAGAGTCTTCAACAAAGTTCTAAGTGTTTTTGAAGCTGACTGAAAAGTGATTGAATATCATGATGCAGATATATATAGCCGATGGATTTAAGTGATTTGGGTGTGTGTGTTGTGACTATGGAATAAGTGTAAAAAGCGCAGAGATCTAAGGTTTAGATGTTAGAAGAATAGTCAACAAGGTAGAGTGAGGTTGAAGTGTTTCAATTCAATATTTTGTGCTTAACCGGAACTGAATCCTTGCATTGGTAGATGCTAATTATCAGTTCAACCTCATTGTAATCTTCTTTTTGTAGGCATTGAGCCTTCTATAGGTAGTGAGCCTTCTTTTGAACAGTGACCTCTAGGTAGTGATCCTGAATGCATGTGCTTTCCCAATTGTAATACTTTTAACAGAGTATAATCTTTGTGGGTTAACCCCCACTATGGTTTTTCCTTTAACCAGGTTTCCATGTTAAAAAATCATTGTGTCATGTGTGTTTATTTGTTTCTGCTCATGTTTTGGTGATTCATGATTTAAATGTTTTAATCAGTTCTAAGTGATATTTTTGCAAATAATAAAGTTTTGGGACAACTGATTCAGCCCCCTCTCAGTTGTCCAGACTAATTCTAACAATTGGTATCAGATCGAGGTTCTTTGAAAGAAGCCTAATAGCTTGAGGAAAGATCTTGGAAGGAGTTTTCAATGGGTTCACTCAAAGATCAACTTCGATTGGCCCTAGAAGATCTTGATTAGTCCAAAGTACAAGTAACTAATCTGAAAGATGAGCTTAACGATGCTAATGATTCCATTGAAATGTTAAAAGATAAATTAAATAAATCTATGGAAAAGACAAAGGATCTACTTCTGCAGTTATCTAGTTTAATTGAATAAAATGACATGAATGAAGCCTTGGAAGAAAAGACAAAGGACTGTGAGAAGCTATCAAAAGAAGTTGTTCTAAAAGTTGAGATGGAATTTGGGGCAATGAGGCTAACCAAAGAAATTAAGCAAAGAAAGAAGACTGAAGAAGACTTGAATCAAACTCTAAAAGAAAGAACTGAAGAATGTTGCAGATTAGATAGAATGGCTGGCCATCTAGAGTCTGACCTACAACAAAGCAGAGACAATAAAAGAGAACTTGAAAGGCAAATTCTCATTCTTAGAAATGACCTAGAAGTTGCAAATGAATACAAGGAGAAGTTCAAGATAAGATCAACTAAACTTGAAGCACTTCTTGAAGGTTAGAAAAAGGTTGATGACAAGCATGGTCTTGGATATGAGAAAGGTGAAAGCTCTGAATTTGAACAAAGAAATTTCCAACCAAGGAATGGAAGAAATAGACCTAGAAGACCTCCAGTAAGACAACCTAATGCTCAAAGATATCCATCTTTCAATGGAAATTATTTCAATTGCAATAAATTTGGTCATAGAGCTACTCAGAGAAGAAGTAGAGTAAATCAAAATGATCCATCCTTCTCTAGTCAATGCTTCAAGTGCAAGAGGTATGGTCACAAATCAAATGAATGCAAAAGTATGATAATGAATTACCCTAACAATAAAGGAAATGGCAATTCTTTCAATGGCTATTGTTTTGCTTGCAATGGATTTGGACACATGGCTAATCAGTGTAGATCAAGAGGAAATCAAGTATAAAATCAAAGAAATGTTGTATTCTTTAATTGCAATAAATTTGGTCATATTGCAAGATTTTGTAGAAGTAGGATTAACAAAAGAAGAGGTCTAGTAAACATAAAACTGGATGAGCAGAGACAAGACAAAGATAAAGGAAAAATTGATGTGAATGAGATCCAAAATGAAATGAGCAAGACATGGGTCAAGAAAACAATTGTGAATGATAATCATGGGTCCACACCGGAATCTGATGCTGATAATTCCTCCGGGAATTGAATTAGGAACTTTGGCTTAGGGGGAGCTGCATTGAAAATCAAATTCCCCAGCCAGTAAGTGGATGCTTGAATTTGGCACAAAAGGAAAAGATAATTTGGGTCACTACAAATCATTTGAAAGAATTTACGGAAGAAAAGAAGTGGATTTAGTGATTTGTGGAGCAATTAAAAGTCAATTGTGTACAGAAACAAAGCAACTAGATGTGTTAGGGTAGGGCATTTATTACAAAGACAAATTAGGTCTTGTAGAGCATAAAAGGGTCACTCATTCTTCATTTGAATCACTTTACATTAGAAGAAAACAAAAAAGAAAGGAAGTGAATGAATTTTGAGCTAAGAATATTCAAGAGTTAAAGTGCAAAGAGGATTTCCAACCAAAACCCTAAGCTATAGAACAAGGTATTTCTATTTTCTATGAAATCTCTTGAAATTTCAATATCTGCAAATGGCTACTCCTCTAGTTGTTGATGTAACTAAAAGGCCCCAACCAATATTTAAGAAGCACCCATACAAGTCAGTTGAAGTTGAATCGTTAGGTGCATTTTCTAATGTCCCATATGGCTGTTGGCAAGAGACACTGTGTGACTTCATGAATGTTGTCATTAATGGAAACAAAGTCCTTCCCACAATATGCAGGACATTGTGTGTCTCTATCAAAAATTAGATTAAAAAAGTGTTATGGTCTAGTAAGCAAGAACAGAGCATGCAGTAAGGTCTGATAGTCAAGTCTGGATCTCTCAGAGGAAGTATCTCTGTAAAGTAAGGACTTGGGGAATTCAAGAGGAGTATCATGACTAATATATTCCAAAGATTGAGCCTCCAGTGATGAAAGAGTGAAAAGATATAAGCACCTGAGTGTTGGGTTCCTATTTGGCAGAGTAGACTGAGGAATACCTGATCGGCAAAGCATCAGACCTTAATCCAGATGAGATATTGATGGTGATCAAGTTTCTTGAAGTATCATTGATGATTGGCCGACATGATTGATAACTTCTATAAGCATCTCCTTGATACGCATCACTTGATAAGCAAGGATTCAGCTGACAGACTAGAGTTTGGGAAGATATTGAGTATTCCAAATGCCAACTAGGATGTTGATAAAATCCTTGGTGTGGATATATATATCAGATGGATTTAGATGTGAGGGTGTGTGTGGTGAGTTGTGAAGTACAAAGAAAAGTAGAGAGCAGTGTGGAAGCAGTAATATAGGTCTGATATGTGACAGGACAACAACACCAAAGAAGAGGAAGAATGAAGTGTAGTAGATCAGTGTATTGAGCCTAACTGGAACTGATCCTTAGCATATGTGGATGTTTCTCATCAGTTCAAGTATCTTGTTACTTTCTTTGTACCTTGTAGATAGTGAGTCTCTTGTAGGCAGCGAGTGTGAGGCCTACACATTTTCATTTCCGTACATGTGACTATTTAGCTTATTGTTGTTGGTATTTTTATATTTATGGGACTGTTGTTCCCAGATTTTCAAACTATTAAAATCTTATTATGTTACAGGAAAACTAATTGGGTGATGTTAGATAGAAAATTGTCATTTGATTTCGTTATGTTTATAAGAACTGTGGTATTCTTTAGAAATGCATGTATTAAATTTGCTTCGGCTATGATATTTCTATGTGATATTGACTTCGAGTTTGAGTGTGTAGGTATTGCTAACAAAACCACAAATACAAGAGATCATCCCATACCCTATGTTGTATCCCTTGTGAGCCAATCTAGTTCCACGAGGAACTAAGATCAACCTCGTGTTTGGAGAAATGTTGTAATGTTGTAATGTGTAATGTTGCATGAGGTCAAGGGAATAAGGGCTATCTTCTGATTTACTTTTATTATGATAAGTGTTGTAAGAAATGTTGTTTTTAATCTTGTTTAAACTTTATTTCTTTTAGACCATTTTCTTGTATTTTTATTTGATTATGGGAGTACTCACTAGATAAAAATCTACCCTAGGTTATACCCCATGGGTTTAGGGACCCTTTTGACTAGGATAACCTTGGGATAACTTCCATATGGTCACTTCAACTTCAGGGTGAAGTTAAGTGATGAATTTGGAAGCATGGGGATAATGGGATGAGTGGAATCCACACTCAAGCCCACTTCCAAGTCATGGAATGACTCCATGATCCACCATTAATGGATTGTTTTATCTCTTTGTGTCTCTCTTTTGGTGGGAGTGCCCCATTAAAAGGGTGGTGTGTCAACCATTCACTCCTTAATTGTATTTTAATTATTTATTTTAATTCTACATGTGGGCTATGGTGGGGGACCTCATGAGTGGGTATATTTTATTAATTCCACTTGGGATAGTGGGGATATTTTATTAATTCCACATGGGATAGTGGGGTTATTTAAATATTACAATCTTTAAAAAAATGAATCTTTAATTCATCCACTATGAATTTCAAATTCACAAATAATGTGAGCCCTTGATCTCAACTCTTGATCCTCACCTTCCATTTCCTTTTCAGAAAATCTATAAATAAGACACTTCTCTAAGCAATTAAGAAGATAGGATTTTTGCAGGGGAACTTGATTCTTGCAGGGGAACTTCATTCTTGCAGGGGGGACTTCATTCTTGCATTCTTATCATGCCTAATTTTCTCTAGGAAATCTTCTTCTGGCATCTTCATAATGCCCAATTCCTTCTCTATTCTTCTCTTCATAGCCTCATAATGCCGAAAATATTCTAGCCATCCTATATCCTCCATTCATTATCCCTTGCTTGTGATCATAGAGAGATTATTTTTGGGGGTTGGATTATTGTGGAAAGAATGAGAATTTTGGAGAAAGAGGCTAGAGTGGAACTCTTCATCAACTTTCATTCCATAATTAGGCTTTGGAAGGTTGGTGAATCAAGTCTACTCTCTTGTGTATCTGATGTTTTATATGTATGTTTGTTTCTTGCTTGTTGAATGAGTTTGCAAATATCTTCTATGAGTATTTTGTTATTATTTTTGGGGTTTTGTGTTGGGTGTAGAAAGAGCTCCTTCCAGTTGGAAGGCAATGCTCATCTTGTGTAGGGAAGGGGAGGTGTGACCCTCCTCAGGTGTCATCTTGGTTCTTGTTGTAAGAAATGCCTTGAGAGCATGTTGGTATTTTTTTAGCCTAGAGGGCTTATGGCTTTGAGAGCCTATTGGGAAATCCTGGGTAATTTGATTAATTGGAAGGCTTGAGGCCTTGTGGAAAGATAAATTGTTAGCTTGAGGCCTTGTGATAAAATGTGTAAATGATGACACCTAGAGGTAGAGATTGTCTACTCCCCTACCCTTCTAAACTCACCTAAGCTGGTTCATTGTATTGTGAGTATACCATGGGTGTGTGTGTTATTTGATTTATTTTTGTTGATCAATGCTGTGATGTGTTTGGTATAATGTACCCTGGGTATGTGGATGGTCTCCCTAGCTCGAGGGTGACCCTCTTGTGGGTCTATGGTAGGGAGGAGAGCTAGTTGGTTGTTATTTTCTTCCTTGTTGTTATGCAGGTTTCTCTTGAAGCTTATTGTGAGGATTGGAGGACTTTTATTGTTTAGGGAAATGTATCTCTTCTTTTCTTGTAAAGAGAGCTTGTTTCTTAAAGTTTCATCCTTGTTGAATTTTCTAGAGGAGAGATTTTCTCCCTCTGAGTTGTAAAAATTGCAATTGGAAGAAGAGAGTAATTCCTCCCTTAATGTGTTGTTAGATATGATTTTATAATTTATTTCATTTTATCATTGTGGGAAAAGAAAGAAAGAAAATTGTTTATCTTTAAAAGGACATTAGAATTGTTTACATTTCTTGTATTCCTAATCTGTAAAGTTGAGAGTTAGTTGCTGATTTAAATAGATTTGTATTAATTAAATCCATTTCACTATTCACTTTTACTATTCACTTTTTTACTATTTACTATTCACTTTTCACTAATCACTATTTATTTTTACTATTCACTATTTACTTTTACTATTCACTTTTCACTATTCATTTGAAGGCAAACTATATGTAGTTTAAAACATTTGACTTGAGATAGAAATTTTAATCAAAGAAAGTAGAATTTATTTATGCATAATGTATAATATGAATTGAAAAGATGTTTAAACTCAGAGTTGCAATTCAGAAATACATTGTTTATACAATTACAAATTAAAAAGAGCATAGGTAAATATATTTTACTTTTAAGAGTTTCTCAGAAGTTTTAACAATTATCCCAAATTAAATGCCAGGAAAATGAAGAGGAAAGTATGATCCCTTCATTTACAAAGGACACCGAAAACAAATGCAAACAAGCCATCACAGGCATTCCATGAGTGGCCATTTTAAACTCAACTATAGATTTAGAGAATAAACTTCCATTTAAAAGAAAAGAGATAGAGAAAGAATAGCTAACCTTGGAAAACAAAGAGGAGAAAATACACGGCATTGCCGAATAGGACTAAGAGAACTAAGTAGGTTTAACCTATCGTTAATCCTGTTTAGGAACAAGTTGATTATTAAAATTAATTCAAACGTTGAACTAAAACCTAGAATGGAACCCTAGGGGCACTAAGTCAAGTGAAGTTAACCAACCCTGTGTAAGTGATCTAGTTTACCAAGAAAGTAGGAATAATGTAAAGGATGTAGTGTTATTATTGTTTGATAAAGAACGTGAAGAAAAAACTAGGATAACTTAAGAAGATCTTGTACAACGGGAAGGGGAAAGAGATAGAAATACAATCAAAATTAAATTTTAGAGAAACGGTAAAAATGAACATGATAGAAATTAAATTCCAAGAAAAGGAAGAGAGGGCAAATGAATGGGCTTGGTTAAAAATGCTAAGTCTAAAGGAGGAGAAATTAATATTAAATTCCAGAAAATGGAAAGAAGAATCAGATGATCTTGCTTTGCTAAAAAATGATCTATCACCTAAAACAATTGTTGTTCAAATATAATTCATGAGATTAACCTAAGTCAGGAAACCACACGTTTCCTTGTGTAGGGTGTGCGCTCATGTATTTGGTACGCCGCCATCAACTGTATTGTTTTTGCCGTAAGCATATGCCGTCGAGCACACTTACGCGTGCGAGGGGGTTTTAAGAGTAGTAAGGGAAAATTTTTGAAATTTCATATCATGACCACATGGCTCATGTGGACATGACATGCGTGAATGCGTGTTGTGACCGCATGGAAAATGTGGGCATGACATTTGGTATCAGAGCACATGTTTCAACATTGGGAGCTCTAGGGTTTGCATGTTGTTTGGACCGACATGGAGTGGGTTAAGCATGGTTTGACCCTTGTCCTACTACATGTAGCTGCGAGATAGTGAGGTTGTGGTTTGTTGACTAACCTTCACCTTGGAGGAATACCCATCCTCTTGTTTTGTCATCGTGATGGCCTTGTCACATGAGTATCGAAGTCTTCCGCTAGTGTTTTGTGGTGGTTGTGATCCTCTTGGTCGATTGTCCTCTTGAGTCAGTTGGTCTAGGTGGTGAGGCTTGCATTGGACTCTTCCTCGCCCTTGTGTATTTTTGTGGAGAGTAGTGACATCTTAATGCCCATTTGATTTATTCTTGCCTTGTGAACTTGACGTGTGTTTATCATAAGGATGAATGGCATACTTTCTTGAATTCCTAACCCTTGATATCATTGAAAATTGGCATTGTCTCCTTTGGATTGATAACTAGAAAAGATTGCATGAATTGTATCTTGCTTTAAATTTTATGAGTGTAATTTGTTACGTGTGTGATTTCATTAGATTACCTTGTAAAAATACTAAGAAAGAAAGAGGTGAAAATTAGTTTTATGCATGGCAAATTGTTAAGAATTAACATATGTCCTTAAATTGTTCAATGAGGAATTTGTGTGCTTGGCGACTTTTTTTTGTAAAGTACTTCTACAAAATAAAATTTTGCATTTTATAACCTTATTTTTGTGTGAATTTGATATCATGTTATGCATACCTTGTGTAGAAAAGATGTTTAGGCTTCATATAGTAGAATAGTAAAATTAGAGACGTGATCTTGCTATTAGATTCTTTTTGTGATATGCCTCTACTTTATGAACCTTGTGTTAGATAAATGTGTGGTAGTTTCGTAGTGCATATGTAGTGTTATATGGGTTATCGTTAACTCCATGATATGTGATGTGTTGTGAGTCACCATCTTGTGAGTTGAAATAATGTTGTTTGGGTTCGAATATGTTCTATCAAGCATAGCTAGTAAATTGGTGTACTTACTTGAGGGTGTTGCCTTATCTCTCAATGTGAAGTCATGGTTGGATTCCAATATGCTCTAGATAGATTAATTTGAGTTGATGTTTGAGTAAATTTCTTAGAGAACCTTTATGGTAATTATTATGTGACTTTGGGGTATGAAAGTTGTCCTTCTTCACTAAGTAATGAACATTAAAGGAGAATTGTGTTATGTGTTACCTTGTGGATGTAAATACCTATTATGAACATGTTTGCTATGTGTTGTGATTATCCCATACATGCTTAGTGTACTCATAAGCTTACGATACTAGGTATCCATCCACAGGTTGAGTGTATAACTACAAGTATGATGGACTCATGCTTGTGTGGCTGTTTGTATGTACACCCTGTAAGGTCCAATCTTGGAGTTGGAGACCTTCCATGTGTGGAGTTAAGTAGTGGAGAGGAAGAACTTAGGAAGCTATGGTGACATGTTGTGGCATTGGTTTGGGATTACCCAACCAGCCATACCTTCCTATGCCAGAGTACCCCCTACTTCTCCTTAGTGAATGGACCTTTGAGAGGCCCATAGTGTTATCCTATCATGCTCTATTTCCTTGATGGTACTATTGACATCTGACATGGGATTTTGGTTATATTTTGGTATGGGCATGTGATTTGCTTGAGGCCATGCTACTTGTGTAGGTTTATTCGTACCTTGGTATGGGCATGTGATTTGCTCGAGGCCATGCTACGATGTACTATATTGATGATGTGTACCTTTTGAGAAGGGCACGATGTACTATATTGATGACGTGTTACCTTTGAGAAGGGCACGATTCCACATAAGAGTACGTGAAGGCGCATTGATAATACTTACCTACATGATGTTATTGCATTGGTTGTGTTTGCATAACACATGTAGTGACCGTGTTTCCCTCCTTCCTTATTGGTGACTTAATGTTAGTCACATAGTGATGTAATGTGCACTTTCTTGGATTGCGATTATTTCTTTCCGTTGTTTGGTGACCTTTTTGTATCTTGGTTGTGTGGACCAACCATGTTATTTTATCTTGTCTAAAAGTAGCTTAGCCACAACCTTTGATTCTTCCTTTTTCGCGTAACTCCTATGGTTACGTTGTTTTTAATTTTGAAATTGCACGCATTTATTCATTTATTTATTTATTCTAATTTGGGTTTTGGAGACTTCTCCTCTTGGCTTTTCTAGATATTTGTGTTGGCTAAGCTAGGTTCTTTCTATTTTTCTAGTGCTGGTCTTGTGTTGTGTTGTTCTTCTCACCATGTCGATGGAGCGTCCTCTGGTGGAGTGTATATAAGGAAGCAGACATGGGAAACTTTTGAGGATGGGGGTAGGTGTGGACTAGTATGGGCTGGTTATTATCCACTTACCTTCCTAGTGATCTTGTTTCTTATGTTGGCTATCTCTTGGAGGCTAAACCCCTTATACAAACAAGAGGTAGGCCATTGTGGGAATGTATGGTGAGGCCCCCAGGTGCATGGCCCTGAGACCATCATTCTACCTAGTTCTTGGATCTTTGGTTACCTGGCACTGGTTATTGGTTACTTGGTTCTATGATGAGACTATGACATCCCCCTAAACCTTTATGTGAGCCTTGTGAAGTTAATCCCTGTAATGTGGATAAATGAAAATATGTGTTTAGATGTCAGATTTGTAATTGATGTATCTATATATGAGTTGATGTTCTATATAAACAGGTTGTACGATGTGTGAATTCCTTATGCATGTGTGATAATGATTAATGAAAATGAAATTTCTTATGTTAATTTCAATCAATATAGTGTGCTTTGTGAATAGGATTATGCCTTTGTAACATTTAGTTATCATACTTTATAATCTTATGAGTTCCTTTTTATCCTCACCTCTTTGATGACTTCTAGGAGGAAGTACAGTCTTAGGGGGGAGTATGTGAGGCCTACACTTTTTCATTTCCATACATGTGACTATTTAGCTTACTGTTGTTGGTATTTTTATATTTATGGGACTATTGTTCCCAGATTTTCAAACTATTAAAATCTTATTATGTTAAAGGAAAACTAATTGGGTGATGTTAGATAGAAAATTGTCATGTGATTTCATTATGTTTATAAGAACTGTGGTATTCTTTAGAAATGCATGTATTAAATTTGCTTCGGCTATGATATTTCTATGTGATATTGACTTCGAGTTTGAGTGTGTAGGTATTGCTAACAAAACCACAAATACAGGAGATCATCCCATACCCTATGTTGTATCCCTTGGGAGCCAATCTAGTTCCATGAGGAACTAAGATCAACCTCGTGTTTGGAGAAATGTTGTAATGTTGTAATGTGTAATGTTGCATGAGGTCAAGGGAATAAGGGCTATCTTTTGATTTACTTTTATTATGATAAGTGTTGTAAGAAATGTTGTTTTTAATCTTGTTTAAACTTTCTTTCTTTTAGATCATTTTCTTGTATTTTTATTTAACTCTGGGAGTTCTAACTAGATAAAAATCAACCCTAGGTTATACCCCATGGGTTTAGGGACCCTTTTGACTAAGATAACCTTGGGATAACTTCCATATGGTCACTTCAACTTCAGAGTGAAGTTAAGTGACGAATTTGGAAGCATGGGGATAATGGGATGAGTGGAATCCACACTCAAGCCCACTTCCAAGTCATGGAATGACTCCATGATCCACCATTATGAAATATACCAAGCTAATTTTTTCACTTTTCCAATTACAACAAGCAGAGCAATACACAATTGTTGAAGTTAGCACTTAAACCAAACGATGCGGAATTCAACTCTAACCAAGAATGTACACCAGGATGGCGTGATCATATGGTCAGAGGATCTCTATGTAATGCTGATAAAGGAACTCTAACCAAGAATGCGCCTGATGATGACAAGCATATGGTCAGAGGGTCTTGATGCAATGCTAATATAAAGAACTCTAACCAAGAATGCGCCGGATGTCGATGAGTATGTGGTCAGAGGATCCCTACCAACTATTATGCTGAAATAACTCGACGTCAAGAATGTGCTTTCCAACCTGAAGTGGAATTGGAGCTGCCATATGACGGAGATGCAAAGTGTTATAAAGCAAATATGAGAAGAAGTAAGAAGTGCTGACAGTACTACTGTTCAGCTTACAATAATTAGAGACTTCTAACCCAACTCAAATGATAGAAGGTAGCAAACTGAAATGACGGATCAGCAACTTTGAAAAACCAAACCAGCAACATAAAACCCTACAAAAATGCTCACACCTCACTCATTTCTCAACCAAATGACCTCAAATCTGATGCAATGCACTCTTATGACAATGGCACCCAAGCTACACACCAGAGACCACTCTTAAACTGAAGTATTTATTTAGCACACCTTCCAATGCACTCCAAAGAGGGTGCTTGGCAAGAAGGACGATTTGCTTATAGAAAAATTAGATTCTTCATAATAAAATCTGCAAATTGGCACAATGGGGCGCCCAGCATAGACAAAGGGAAATATGAAATACCCAGAACAAATGTATTTTTATTTTTAGATTTATGAATAAAACTACAGATTCAGCCCTGTTATCAGCAACTCCAAAAATGACATAAAATGCAAATAACTGAACTACAAATAGAACTCAAGCTACAATGCAAACCTCACTACAAAAATCACTACTATCAGCAAACCTCTCCCTAGGTGCTATCTCTCAAGCACGAAGTAAGCCCAGGCTAGGAGGCATTCAATCCTTGAAGCAGTCCCAGAACCATTACGGCAGCATAACATTATCAAGATTTTGGATGCCCAAATGAGAGCACTCTTCCTCCTTTTATACTTTTCCAACTTGGAGTCTCTAAAATCCTCTTGCATATGGGATAAAACATGAGAGGGAAAATAATATAATCCTCTTCAATTCTTTTCAACCTCAACCTTAAAGTCCCCTCTTTTAAAACAATATTAATATTAAATAATAATATTTAATTTACGGACTTTAAAACGGAGGGCAAGATGATGTCAGAAATCAATGATCTATAGCTCGTTGGAAAGGTCTCGACAAGACGAATCCAACCCCACTCTCAAAATCCCATTCTGGTGCCAATCCTAAACTTACTAAAAATAGTCATAACCAACACGGACTAAGGAGAACAAACCCGAAAAGAAACCACCAACCAAAACACAATCCACGAACAAAAGAAACCACTAAAACATGAAACCCCAATTTCAACCTCCAAATAGCCTATGGGTCTCTGGAATAGGCCAACGGTCAACTGTAAAAGATCAATCTAGAAAATAGGACATTACAGTCCGCCCTTCCCAAGATTGCTTGTCCTCAAGCAATTGTAAGCCTGGATGCTGCAGAATCTCATCATTCTCCCAAGTAGCATCCTCCATAGGCAAGTTCTTCCACTTCACCAAATACTCTCTGATAGTTCTTTTCCTCAAGGAACACTCCCTAGAATCAAGAATCTCTTTTGGAATCAAAACTAACTGTCCTTCTTCATCCAAGGGTGGCATCTGTGATGAAGCAACAACATTGTGTCCAAGTTCCTTCTTGAGGTGAGACACGTGGAATACATTGTGCACTCTGCTATTCGAAGGTAGCTCCAACTCATAAGCTACTGCCCCCACCTTCCTAGTGACCTTGAACGGCCCATAAAAATGTGGTTTGAGCTTCTCAGCTCCACTTTTCTTGAGAGTGGACTGTCTATAAGGTTGTAGTCGAAGATAAACCATATCTCCAACTTCAAAAGAGTGCTCATCACGCCGCTGATCAACATACATCTTCTGCTGATTCTGTGCAATCTGAAGATTGTTCTTCAATGAGTTCAAGATATCTTGACTCTGCTACAACAAATCTTTGGCCTGAGGGGCTTTGTTATCACCAAACACCAAATCAGCAAAGCTAGGAGCCTCATAACCGTAAAGAGCCATGAAAGGTGACATCCTTATTGACATGTGAAAAGTAGAATTATAACAATACTCGCCCATGTGAAGCCACTTCACCCAAGCTCTTTGCTGCTCTGAAACATAGTTTCTCAGGTAACCTTCCAACCACTTGTTCACTATCTCTGTCTGTCCATCAGTTTGAGGGTGATAACTAGTGCTTGGAGTAAGCACTGTACCACTCATTCTGAAAACCTCTTGCCAAAAAGTGCTTAGGAACTTGATGTCCCTATCACTCACAATGTTTTTTGGTAACCCATGTAATCTAAACACCTCATGAAAAAACAAATCTGCAACTTGGGCTGCTGAAAAAGAGCTGGCAATGGCGAAGAAGTGAGCAAATTTTGTTAATCTGTCCACTACAACATAGATATAGTCTTTACCTTGAACCTTGGGCAACCCTGTGATGAAGTCCATTGATATGCTTTCCCATTTTTGATTGGGAATGGGAAGAGGTTGTAGAAGACTAGCTGGTAAAGTATGCTCATTCTTGTTCATCTGACAAGTGGGACACTCCTGAATGTAACGTTGAACCTCCCCTTTCAGCCCTGTCCAAGAAAATATTTCCCTGAACTGCTATATGTCTTGAAGAACCCTTGATGACCAGCAAGTGGAATGTCATGAAAGGTCAACAAAATCTTCTTTTTGAGCTTAGAATCAGCCACCACAAAGATTCTACCCTTGTAGTGAATCAGCCCTTCGACCACTTTGTACCTTTCGTCAAGAAAAGTACCCTCAATGATGCTGGTTGCAAACTGATTTTTGGCATAATCAGCAAGCAACATGTCCCTCCAATCAGCTGTAAGCTCACACAATGAGCTCAAATGAGGTCTCCTAGATAGAGCATCAGCCACAATATTGTTTTTTCCTTTGACATATTCGATGTCAAAATCGTAAGCTTGAAGCTTACTCACCCACTTTTGTTGCCTCTCATTCAAATCTTTTTGATGCATGAAGTGCTTGAGGCTATTGTGATCAGTCTTGACCACAAACTTGCTCCCCACCAAGTACTGTCTGAACTTATCTAATGCATGCATAATGGCAAGCATCTCCTTGTCGTAGATGGAGTAGGTCCTTTCAACACCTCTTAATTTTCTGCTTTCAAACACAATAGGATGTTTGTCTTGCATCAAAACAGCCCCAACTCCTTCATTGGATGCATCACACTGTAGCTCGAATGGCTTGGAGAAGTCTGGGATAGCTAAAACTGGCCAAGAGCTCATGATCCCCTTAAATTTATCAAAAGTAGTTTGAGCCTTTTCTGACCAACAAAAAGCACCCTTTTTCGTAAGGTCAGTAAGAGGAGCAGCATTCTAAGAGTAGCCCTTCACAAATCTTCTGTAAAATCCACAAAGACCCAAAAATCCTTTCAGATGAGTCAAATTCTCAGGAGGTGGCCAATCAACAATTGCCTTGATCTTTTCAGGATCAACCTTCACTCCTTCAGCACTGATTATATGGCCAAGGTAAAGTAACTCCTTCATTCCAAATTCACATTTGGATTCTTTGGCAAACAAACTCTCTGATTCCAGGATGCTAAGCACTTCCTCCAAGTGCTTGAGATGTTCTTCCCATGTCTTGCTGTAGATCAGGATGTCATAAAAAAATATCAATACAAACTTCCTCAACTGCTTCTGAAAGGTTTTGTTCATACATGACTGGAAGGTAGCAGGAGGATTAGTCAACCCAAATGGCATGACTAGAAACTCGAAGTGGCCATAGTGACATCTAAATGCTGTCTTCTCAACATCGGATCCTCTCATCCGAATCTGGTAATAACCCGATCTCAAATTGATCTTTGAAAAGAACTTGGCTCTATGTAGCTCATCAATGAGCTCATCTATCCTCGGGATGGGATATTGATTTTTGATGGTGCTTTGATTCAAAGCATGATAGTCCACACACATGCGGATGGTACCATCCTTCTTCTTCACCAGGACAACTGCCAAAGCAAAGGGGCTCTTGCTTGGATGAATGAAGCCCATCTCCAAGAGTTCCCAAATGTTTTTCTCAATCTCATCCTTTTTCTTCTTAGGATACCAATAAGGAGTTGTAATAACTAGTTTAGCTCCTTCCTTGAGCTCTATGACATGCTCTGAACCTCGATCAGGAGGTGGTCCAGGAGGTAAATCAGCAAACACCTTGCTCTTCTTTTTGAGTAAAGACTGAATATCAGAAGGGTAGTGTCTCTTTGTTTCAACTGGACTAGTAGGAAGAATCATACACTCTGCAGCCCACTCAACTTGATCATGACGAATCAACCTCACCATCCTCTTGAATGACATAATCCGAGGACCACCATTGGACATTCCTCTTATCACTACATTCTTCCCTTCGGATTGAAACTTGAGCTCCATGGTTTACAGATTTAGAGTGATCTCCCCGAGTGAACGCAGCCATTGAATGCCTAGGACAGCATCCGTATCTCCAATTTTGACTACATAGAAGTCGTCCTTGACCTCATAGTTTCCCACTTGCATGGTCATGTTTGAGATCTTCTTGGTGCAGGTGATGTGAAAACCATCAGCAACCATAACCTTGAAGCCTTCAAACTCTTCTGTTTGCAGCCCCTTCTTTGCCACCACAGCTTCGTCAATGAAGTTATGCATTGCTCCAGTGTCAATCAAAGCAACTATACATTGCCCCTTAATCATCCCTCAAACTTTGAAGGATTCATTCCTTTGAAAGCTCGAAAGTTGAGCCAAAGTGCCTCCACTTCCCTTTTCATCTTCAGATTCCTCTGGGACTTTTTCCACTTCACTGTCTTCAGAATTAGACTGCTGGTCTGACAAATCAGAATTACTTTCTTTAGCTAAATAGTATTCAATTTGATGAAATTTGCCTCCTTTTGGGCAAACATGATCTTGGGACCATTTTTCTCTACATTGGGAACATAACCCTTTTCTTCTGAGTTCATTAAGTGTCTCAAGATCCAACCTTGTGACATGAGGTTGATGCTATTTGAACTCCTTATGCTGAGGTCTTTTTCCTTTATCTCTTTTGTGAAATGATGGCTTGGGTTGAAACTTTGCTTTAGGAGTAGCCCACTCCATGTTTCTTGCCTTCTTCATTGCTTCTTGTAGAGAGGGTGGATCAAAAGCTTTAATCCAACCCTTGAGTGGCTCCATCAATCCTTCACTGAATAGGATCACCAAGTGCCTCTTAGTGACTCCTGTGACCATGACTGAAAGCCTTTGAAACTCAGCTATGTAGGAATCAACTATACCATATTGCTTAAGTTGTGCCAATTCTCTAAAATGCACTTCTAGATCTTTTTTCTCAAATCTCTCTATGAGCTTATTAGTAAACTCATTATAGGTAGTGATAGACCGATGACCCAAGGTGACTAGACCATGGTACCACCACTCGTGCGCCACCCCATCTAGGTGTAGTGTAGCGAACTTACTCACCTCCTCCTCCTCCATGGGTCTAAGAGCTAGATAGTTGTCTAACTTCTATATCCAGGCTCTGGCTGAACTATTGTCACTCCCATCAAAATGTGGAAGCATAACCTTGTTGATAGCTTGATACAAATCCCCATGAACTATTGTCCTCCTTTGTTCATAATGTCTTCCTTGTCCTCTATCCTTCCTTTTATGATCCATAAAATCATTATAAGACATATCTGCCTTAATTTCATCAGGTAGAGAATCATACTCAGCGCGGCCGAGTCTCAACTGTTCAACAAAGGACACATTTTCTTCTGGATCAAGATGAGGTTTTACTGGTGCCAAGAAAGTGGGTTTGAATGGCCTAGAAGAAATGTATGTGTTATTTGAAGCAGGTTGAGCAGCATGTCCATTATGTTGGTTGGTGGCACTGTGTTCTCCACTATGTCCTGAATTGTTTAGTGGAGGTTGGTTCTGACCCATTCTCCCCATCATGAGAGATATCATATCCATTAAGGTATCCATCTTCCTCTCGAACCTCTTTGCCAGACTTAATGATCTTTCTCTTCCTTTCCCACTATCATCTCTATTACTTCCCGACGTCCTCTCATTATCCCCCATTTCTCCTTCAGGAGAAGACTCACAATTGGCTCTTAATACCTCTGAAGCTGTCTGACCTTCTGGGGCCTGATGCCAATGAAACTGACTAGTAGCCTTCTTGTATTCTCTTGCTAAGTACCTCTGTTCTCTGTCACTCATAGAAGGTTTGTTTTCACAGGATTGCAGGATGCGTGGCTCTGATACCACTGAAATATACCAAGCCAATTTTTTCACTTTTCCAATTACAACAAGCAGAGCAATACATAATTGTTGAAGTTAGCACTTAAACCAAACGATGTGGAATTCAACTCTAACCAAGAATGTACACTAGGATGGCATGATCATATGGTCAGAGGATCTCTATGCAATGCTGATAAAGGAACTCTAACCAAGAATGCACCTAATGATGACGAGCATATGGTCAGAGGGTCTTGATGCAATGCTAATATAAAGAACTCTAACCAAGAATGCACTGGATGTCGACGAGCATGTGGTCAGAGGATCCCTACCAACTATTATGCTGAAATAACTCAACGTCAAGAATGTGCTTTCCAACCCGAAGTGGAATTGGAGCTACCATATGACGGAGATGCAAAGTGTTATAAAGCAAATATGAGAAGAAGTAAGAAGTGTTGACAGTACTACTATTCAGCTTACAATAATTAGAGACTTCCAACCCAACTCAAATGATAGAAGGTAGCAAACTGAAATGACAGATCAGCAACTTTGAAAAACCAAACCAGCAACATAAAACCCTACAAAAATGTTCACACCTCACTCATTTCTCAACCAAATGACCTCAAATCTGATGCAATGCACTCTTATGACAATGGCGACCAAGCTACACACTAGAGACCACTCTTAAACCAAAGTATTTATTTAGCACACCTTCCAATGCACTCCAAAGAGGGCGCTTGGCAAGAAGGGTGATTTCCTTATAGAAAAATTAGATTCTTCATAATAAAATCTGTAAACTGGCACAATGGGGTGCCCAACATAGACAAAGGGAAATATGAAATACCCAGAACAAATGTATTTTTATTTTCAGATTTATGAATGAAACTACAGATTCAGCCCTGTTATCAGCAACTCCAAAAATGACATAAAATGCAAATAACTGAACTACAAATAGAACTCAAGCTACAATGCAAACCTCACTACAAAAATCACTACTATTAGCAAACCTCTCCCTAGGTGCTATCTCTCAAGTACGAAGTGAGCCCAAGCTAGGAGGCATTCATTCCTTGAAGTAGTCCCAGAACCATTACAGCAGCATAACATTATCAAGATTTCGGATGCCCAAATGAGAGCACTCTTCCTCCTTTTATACTTTTCCAACTTGGAGTCTCTAAAATCCTCTTGCATATGGGATAAAACATGAGAGGGAAAATAATATAATCCTCTTCAATTCTTTTCAACCTCAACCTTAAAGTCCCCTCTTTTAAAACAACATTAATATTAAATAATAATATTTAATTTACGGACTTTAAAATGGAGGCCAAGATGATGTCAGAAATCAATGATCTATAGCTCGTTGGAAAGGTCTTGACAAGATGAATCGAACCCCACTCTCAAAATCTCATTCTGGTGCCAATCCTGAACTTACTAAAAATAGCCATAACCAACAGGGACTAAGGAGAACAAACCCAGAAAGAAACTGCCAACCAAACCACAATCCACGAATAAAAGCAACCACAAAAACATGAAGCCCCAATTTCAACCTCCAAATAGCCTACGGGTCTCTGGAATAGGCCAACGGTCAACTGTAAAAGATCAATCTAGAAAACGGGACATTACACATTAATGGAGTGTTTTATCTCTTTGTGCCTCTCTTTTGGTGGGAGTGCCCCATTAAAAGGGTGGTGTGTCAACCATTCACTCCTTAATTGTATTTTAATTATTTATTTTAATTCTACATATGGGCTATGGTGGGGGACCTCATGAGTGGGTATATTTTATTAATTCCACTTGGGATAGTGGGGTTATTTAAATATTACAATCTTTAAAAAAATGAATCTTTAATTCATCCACTATGAATTTAAAACTCACAAATAATGTGAGCCCTTGATCTCAACTCTTGATCCTCACCTTCCATTTCCTTTTCAGAAAATCTATAAATAAGACCCTTCTCTAAGCAATTAAGAAGACATGATTTTTGCAGGGGAACTTGATTCTTGCAAGGGAACTTCATTCTTGCAGGGGGGACTTCATTCTTGCATTCTTATCATGCCTAATTTCCTCTAGGAAATCTTCTTCTGGCATCCTCATAATGCCCAATTCTTTCCCTATTCTTCTCTTCATAGCCTCATAATGCTGAAAATATTCTAGCCATCCTATATCCTCCATTCATTATCCCTTGTTTGTGATCATAGAGAGATTATTTTTGGGGGTTGGATTATTGTGGAAAGAAGGAGAATTTTGGAGAAAGAGGCTAGAGTGGAACTCTTCATCAACTTTCATTCCATAATTAGGCTTTGGAAGGTTGGTGAATCAAGTCTACTCTCTTGTGTATCTGATGTTTTATATGTATGTTTATTTCTTGCTTGTTGAATGAGTTTACAAATGTCTTCTATGAGTACTTTGTTATTATTTTTGGGGTTTTGTGTTGGGTGTAGAAAGAGCTCCTTCCAGTTGGAAGGCAATGCTCATCTTGTATAGGGAAGGGGAGGTGTGACCTTCCTCGGGTGTCATCTTGGTTCTTGTTGTAAGAAATGTCTTGAGGGCATGTTGGTATTTTTTTAGCCTAGAGGGCTTATGGCTTTGAGTGCCTATTGGGAAATTCTGGGTAATTTGATTAATTGGAAAGCTTGAGGCCTTGTGATAAAATATGTAAAGGATGACACCTAGAGGTAGAGATTGTCTACTCCCCTACCCTTCTGAACTCACCTAAGCTGGTTCATTGTATTGTGAGTATACCATGGGTGTGTATGTGTGTTATTTGATTTGCTTTTGTTGATCAATGCTGTGATGTGTTTGGTATAATGTACCTTGGGTATGTGGATGGTCTCCCTAGCTCGGGGGTGACCCTCTTGTGCGTCTATGGTAGGGAGGAGAGCAAGTTGGTTATTATTTTCTTCCTTGTTGTTATGCAGGTTTCTCTTGAAGCTTATTGTGAGGATTGGAGGAGTTTTATTGTTTAGGGAAATGTATCTCTTCTTTTCTTATAAAGAGAGCTTGTTTCTTAAAGTTTCATCCTTGTTGAATTTTCTAGAGGAGAGATTTTCTCCCTTTGAGTTGTAAAAATTACAATTGGAAGAAGAGAGTAATTCCTCTCTTAATGTGTTGTTAGATATGATTTTATAGTTTATTTCATTTTATCATTGTGGGAAAAGAAAGAAAGAAAATTGTTTATCTTTAAAAGGACATTAGAATTGTTTACATTTCTTGTATTCCTAATCTGTAAAGTTGAGAGTTAGTTGCTGATTTAAATAGATTTGTATTAATTAAATTCATTTCACTATTCACTTTCACTATTTACTATTCACTTTTCACTAATCACTATTTATTTTTACTATTCACTATTTACTTTTACTATTCACTTTTCACTATTCATTTGAAGGCAAACTATATGTAGTTTAAAACATTTGACTTGAGAGAGAAATTTTAATCAAAGAAAGTGGGATTTATTTATGCATAATGTATAATACGAATTGAATAGATGTTTAAACTCAGAGTTGCAATTCAGAAATACATTGTTTATACAATTACAATTTAAAAAGAGCATAGGTAAATATATTTTAAGTTTAAGAGTTTCTTGGAAGTTTTAACAATTATCCCAAATTAAATGACAGGAAAATGAAGAGGAAAGTATGATCCCTTCATTTACAAAGGACACTGAAAACAAATGCAAACAAGCCATCACAGGCATTCCATGAGTGGCCATTTTAAACTCAACTGTAGATTTAGAGAATAAACGTCTATTTAAAAGAAAAGAGACAGAGAAAGAATAGCTAACCTTGGAAAATAAAGAGGAGAAAATGCACGGCATTGCCGAATAGGACTAAGAGAACTAAGTAGGTTTAACTTACCATTAATCCTGTTTAGGAACAGGTTGATTATTAAAATTAATTGAAACGTTGAACTAAAACCTAGAATGGAACCCTAGGGGCACTGAGTCAAGTGAAGTTAGCCAACCTTGTGTAGGTGATCTAGTTTACCAAGAAATTAGGAATAATGTAAAGGATGTAGTGTTATTGTTGTTTGATAAAGAACGTGAAGAAAAAAAAGAGGATAACTTAAGAAGATCTTGCACAACGGGAAGGGGAAAGAGATAGAAATACAATCAAAATTAAATTTTAGAGAAACGGTAAAAATGAACGTGATAGAAATTAAATTCCAAGAAAAGGAAGATAGGGCAAATGAACGGGCTTGGTTAAAAATGCTAAGTCTGAAGGAGGAGAAATTAATATTAAATTCCAGAAAATGGAAAGAAGAATCAGATGATCTTACTTTGCTGAAAAATGATCTATCACCTAAAACAACTGTTGTTCAAATATAATTTGTGAATCATTGTGTTATGTGAATTGACTTTGTTTCTTCTTTCATGATTATGGATGCTTATTTTTGTTGATGTTGCACTAGTTATAAAAGAAGAACAAAAAGTTAAGTTAATTAAGATAACTGGTTCACCCCCCCTCTCAGTTATCAACAACAACATACTACATGTTGAGGATATTAGGGCATACATCTACTATAGCATTGATGAATTTAGAAACCTAAAACTCTTGGATTTGTTTAACAACTACCTAAGGGATGATAGCTATAAATTGAAACTAGAATACAAAGCCTTAGAAAGCAAACAGTTTTTGCAAGTCCTTAAATTTCTAACATTTGATGAGAATGAGTGAGTTTGATATATCTTGAGCTAAATACATGATGAGTTCATATGGCTATTGAAACCATTCAAGATTATAAAGGATGTTATCAAGATTGTAATTAGGTTAAATTCAATTGGTGGATTACCTATGTTGAAAGCTGTGAAAAACCAAACTGTCACCGATGCAATTGGTGCAAAGTTTAACAAAATAGTAATGATCATTAATGAGATTATAGAACTAGATGTCAAGTTTGCATCTATGATGATTGGCTACAAAGTCTACCACTCTATAAAATGTTTAAGGAGAATGTTGATTATGACCTATGTGAGATGCTACAAAATTAGTTGATTGAGAATTTGAGCAAAATAAAGAAAGATAAGAAAAATACCTTCAAGTATGGTTCCTTGATTATATGTTTGTTCTTTTATTTTATGAATGAAGTGCCTAAAGTTCAAGGTGTGCATTGGACAAATGACAGGCTAGTTGCATGGCAAATAAGAGATCATCTACTTAGCCTTGGTGATTCCCAAGATCAAAAGAAAACCATTTAATGATACTTCAAAAACTTTCAAAGTATGATGCATTCAAGAGAGAGAATCCCTAAGTTAGTTGTGGAGAAATATGAGAATGAAATATGCTTTATGGTTGACACTGATCAGTGCCTAATGGAGGTTGTGTAACCTAGAACCATATGGATTATGCCAATAGACTATGAGGTTGATAAGAAAGTTTTAGAAATGTATGCTCAACATCTCTTGAGCAAATCAAAAGACATATCTATGGAAAGGTTTGGAAAATATAAGGAGCTAAGTCTAAAATTGCATGTGGAGATCAGATAGCTAGGGACCAAAAGGAAAGTATAGAAGCAAGTTGAAAAGTATGCTTAGACCATTGGACTAACCAAGGAAGTAGTGAAGCAAAATAGAGAAAGAATTGAAAAAGCTAAAAAGGAAAGGTAGAACAAGAAACAAGAAGATACTCTAGAGTGGAATCATCCTCCACTTCAAGGACTACTAGGAGCTCTATTGCTACTTCTATTCCCCCTAAACTTACAAACTACAAGATAGATCATCTGATGAAGGAAGTAAGAGAAAGAAAACAAAGGCCTCAAGAATGTATGTGAGCACAAAAGATGATGAGGAGACAGAGACAGATGAAGAAGTTAAAGAGATAAAATCCAAGAAAGTAAAGACTTCAAAGGCTTTTGAGGACCAGGCTTCCAGAAGCAAAAGGGCAAGTAAAAAGTAAGAAACTGGTAAGGTTGCTATGACAATTAATGAAATTGTAAAAACAATTACTATTCATGGAAATCTAAGGCCTATCAAAGATTATTATGATAATTTTGATCAAGCAAATAAGAATTTTTTTGAAGATGCCACCATCATGTACTTGAATAAATTCAATAGAGCTCTACTAAAAATTTTACAAGAACTTCCTAAATGTTTAAGGAAAATATTGGAGATGAGGAAGGAAGCAACCAAAGCTAAAGATCTAGAACTTAGAGAATATTTCCTCTCCACTTTGTGTCCAGTAATGTCCAAAAAGGAAGTAGATAAAATACTCAAAAAGGTAAAAGATGATTTCAGAAGCAAGGTAAGGATGAACAAGCTAGTGCTTGGGGAAACTGAGGAAATTGCAAAAGAAATAGAGGAAATTTTGAGGAAGGCCCTAGATAAAGATAAATATTATGTTGTCTCTAAGGAAGAAGTTGAGAAAGGTAATCCTACAGTTCTAGAACTAGAAACCTCAAAAGAAGAAACTAGAAAAGGAAATGATGACCAAGATCATACTCTAGGTCCTTCGAAGCAAACCTATGAGGAGACAGATGATAGGATTGATTCATCAATTCCAAATATTGAAAAATTAAATATCAGTAAGAAACAAATTGAATTTGCTGACTACTCTGTTCTGGAAGAGGAGAAAATAAACAAAGAAGACACAGAGATGGTGGACAAAATTGATGATGTAGGAGATACTCTAACTCCACCTAATCAATCTAGAAAAGAAGATAATATTGCTACTACACAAATCTCTCTATAATAGGTAGCAAGTGGTGAAGAAAAAGAAAAGATTCCCACTACAAATGATATAGGAAAAGGTAAAGTAGTGGAAAAGAAAGAAGGTAAGGAAGATAAAATAGAAGAAGATGGTGCAAATGTTGATGCATCTAAACAAATTAGTCCTAATACTAACATTGACAAATCTCAAGGAAAGGAAGGTGGTTTAGGAATTGTGGCAAGAGACACTATAGATGTAGTAAAAAGTCTCCTGAGTAAAGAAATGCTTGAGTTTGATGAACCAGAGTTGTTTCAAGGACTGATCAATCTAGATGCTCTCTCTCTGGTTCAAGTAATGAAGATAGCATCCTTCACAAAAGCCAAGGCAAGAGAAAAGATGTTGAGATCTCACTTTGAGGATAGTGAACTACTAGGCCTTGCAATCAGAGTATTGGAGAAGATAATCCCAACCTTCTAGAAGAATCCTTATGAATCTCCTTCTGGAAATCTAAAGAATCTTGTAAGTTCTGTAAGTACACATTTTGAGTCTTTGGAGAAGTCTACAAAGACTAAAGTTAGAAATGAATTTTTGGATAAAAAATTTAGTGAAATAAAGAGCTTAATAGGGTATGATAGGATAATACTTGGTATCAGTATAATGAGTATTCAAAATGCTTTAAGTGATGGAGGTGATATATACAAATTTTGTCTATCTTGGCCCAAAGTCAGTGAGGATATTGAGAACAAGATAAAGGAGCAAGAACAAAAATTGTCAAATCTATCTCAAAATTTTGATCCTCTAATAGTTTCTCCTATAAGTTAGGAATATCAAGTAATTAGCTTGACTGATGAATTAAAGAAGCTTATTAAAGAAAAAGGCAATATTGGGAAGAGAATGTGTAAGCTCCAGGGATTGATTTCCCCTAAGTTAGAAATAATGTTTAATGCATTATCAAAAGTTCAAACTGCAGTCCAGACAAGTGATCCTTCAAATCTGACAAAGGCAAAAGCATATCCATTTCTTCTGAGTGGACAATCTCAATTTTGGGTGGCATGAAAAGAATTTGGGCCTCTAAACTTGAGCAATTGAAAAGTAGTTTTGTAGATATTCTCAAGTTCATGTAAATATAACTTAATGATTGGGTGTACATGTGTGGCGTTGTATACAAAATTAATGAGACTTTTGGCTTGCAGACCCCATGCTTTGCTATTGATGTCAAAGGGGGAGTAAAGAATAGTGAAAAATGAGGAATCCAACAAAGGGGGAGCTACAGAAGCAGTGGCGAGCATAAGAGTATAGAGTAAGGGGGAGTAACGCTTAGTCATTTTCACTAAGTGTTGCCATCAAGGCCAAAATGGGAGATTGTTGGCAAGAGAAACTGCTTCGTATGATAGGTGTTGTCATTGATGGAAACTAAGACTATTCTCCTCATCTGCATAACTAAATTTGTTCATACTGAAAGTCAGAATCAGAATTTATCTAAGTTCAGGTAGCCAGAGATAGAGCATGTGAAAGGGTCTGGTATCTTGGTCCAAATCTCTCTAGTGATAAATCAGAGTATGCTATGGATCTGAAGGAGTCATAAGGATTTTTAGGGCAATCTAAATCTAGAATTGTAACCTCTGGTGATGAAGGATTCAAAAATTATTTGCATCTGAGTATGGAGTTAAAGTTTGACACTACAGGTAGTAGAAGAATAGGCTGACCTTGTAATTGATCTTGGTTCTGGATAAATGGAAGTTGTTAGGTGGATGATTTGTGATGATTAGTGATAGTGGTAGACATAATTAATGATTTGTAAATGATAGTTTTGGTCCATGTTACAAGTTATGCATGGATTTAGCCGACAGGGCAGAGTCTTCAACAAAGTTCTAACTGTTCTTGAAGCCATCTAAAAAGTGATTGAATATCATGATGTAGATATATATTGTCAATGTATTTGAGTGAATTCGGTGTGTGTATGTTGTGACTATGGAATAAGTATGAAAGGGGAAGAGATCTAAGGTTCAGATGTTAGCAGAATAGTAAATAGTGTAGAGTGAGGATGAAGTGTATCAAGTCAGTATTCTGTGCTTAATCAAAATTGAATCCTTGCATTGGTAGATGCTAATTATCAGTTCAACCTCATTATAATCTTCTTTCCATAGGTAGTGAGCCTTCTGTAGGCAGTGAACTTTCTTTTGAGCAGTGAGCTCTGGGCAGTGAGCCTGAATGCATGTGCATTCCCAATTGTAATACTTTTAATAGAGTATAATCTTTGTGGTTTAACCCCCACCATGGTTTTTCCCTTAACTGGGTTTCCACATTAAAAAATCATTATGTCATGTGTTTTTATTTGTTTCTACTCATGTGTTGATGATTCATGCTTTAAATGTAATAATCAGTTCTAAGTGATATTGTTGCAAATAATAAAGTTTTGGGACAACTAATTCAGCCCCCTCTCAATTGTCCAGCCTAATTCTAACACCAGCATGTTCTAAGCCCATGGAGTGACCAAGCCTGCACATTATTTTTGTGAAGATTGTAATATATATTTGAGAGATAATCCTCTCCATGGTTTTTCCCTTTTCAGGTTTTGCATGTAAAATCTTGGTGTTATGTGTCATACTTTTGTGGATGATGTTCATTTGTATATTATGCTTTTATTTGATTAATCTTTTGAAATGGTTAAAAGTAAAAGTGCAAGAAAAGGTTTATAGAACACTGATTCACCTCCCCTCTTAGTGTTCCTAACAATCAACACATACCTAGTTCTAAAGGTTGTCTTATGGATGTCTTCATCCTTCAACCTCAATTGGTGATACCCAGATTGAAGATCAATCTTGGAAAATACTGTTGCACCCCTCATCTAATAAAAAAGATCATCAATGTGAGTTAAAGGGTATTTATTCTTAATGGTTGCTTTATTTAACATGTGGTAATCTATGTACAATTGCCAAGTGCCATTTTTCTTTTTCATAAAAATGACTGGTGCTCCCCATGGTGACACACTGGGTCTAATCAACCCTTTATCTAGCAACTCTTGCAATTGAGCTCTTAACTCCATTAGTTCTATTGTGGTCATTCTATAGGGGGCTTTAGAAATATATTTTGACCCAAGAATAATATTAATGGCAAAATTAAAAGCTCTTTTAGTAGGTGACTCTGGTAGCTCATCTAGAAATACGTCCTCAAAATCCCTAAGGAAAGGATACCTTTCCATATTTGATATTTCCTGACCTATAGACTCCTTCATCCCAACTTCATTAAGTTTCTAGAGTTCATAAAGCATTAAGTCATCTTGGAAGTAGGTTTCCTCTTATTCATCTATTTGTCCATCTTGATAGCAAAAAGTTGGCATCCCTTTCTCTGTGCCCTTTCCATTTGCAAGGTGGAAATTTTCCTTACTTTGACTTCCCTAGGTTTCCCTTGGAGAAAGACTTTGTTTCCTAAATCATTTAGACATTCAACTATTTTGGTAAAACAATCTACTTTGGCCCGATGTCTCCATAGCCAATTTATCCCTAGGATAACATCATACGAGCCTAGTGGGGCTACATAAAGATTTACTTCCATGGAAAAGCTCTGAAGTTCAACCCTAGCCTTAAACAAGCATTGCTCTACCTAAGACTTGGTGTGATTTGCATATTCTAAAGACCAAGTGTTTGCCATGAATCCTTCTTTTCTAGGTATTTTATTTACAATTTTGGGAGAAATGAAGCATTATGTAGTACCAGTATCAATTAAAACTGAAATCGAAACTCCAAATAAAATACATGTCTCTATGGGAGTTATTTGGTACTTGACTTGTCAATTGTCCAAGGCCACATGGATATGTTGCTGGAACACCACTTTCTGAGAGAGTAGAGAGTTTCATATTGGTTGTTCTCCCTATGATTTGTTGGGACACTGATTGGTGTAGTGGTCTCCACCACAAGTGTAGCATCCACCTATGTGTCCTCATCTCTCTTGAGGTTTGCCAGAATTGTTTCCATTCTTCTTGGAGTGGGTATTCCCCTTTTTCTCTACCCTAGACTCAGTTTGTTTATTTTTGGTCCCTTTGTCATTTTTCTCAGTATTCTTAATTCTTCCCCTTTTTCCTAGAGGATTGAAAAGATTGAGACCAATTATATCTCTTTCAACTTCTTTCTCTATAAGTTGACATAGCCTTTAGGTTATGTTCTTGTCTGATGGCCTTCTCGTAGAGCTGTTCCATAGTAGTAGGACCGTGAACATTAACCTCACCCCCAATCTAGGTGTTCAACCCCATTATAAACTTCTAAACTTGGAATTTCTCATCTTGTTGATACTATGGCACAAACTTCAACAATCAGGTGAATTTTTCTCAGTATTCATTTATAGTCATATCAGCCTATTTCAGGTTCTAAAAGTCTATAAGTTTCTGATCATAGAATAGTTGAGGCAACCATCTTTGCCTAAAAAGTTCTATGAGCCTATCCCAAGTAAGGCTTGTGGACCTCAAACCAAGTTCCATCTTTTTGTTCATCCACCATGTGGATGCTTCACCTACCAGCTGGAATGCTCCCAACACAACTTTAGTAACCTCATTATAGTTTCTTATTTCACAATACTTCTTTATTCTTGTAAGCCATGCCTCCACAACATCTCCACTTTTGGATCCATCAAATTTAGGTGGCATGACCTTTTTCATGTTATGAGATAGTTCCATAGCCATAAGGTTCCTCTTATACCCTTCCTATCTAGCCGCGGAGTTATTTCATCTGTGGTCACTTTGGGTAGTGTCATTATGGAATTCCTTGCCATCACCCCATCATAAGCATCCTGCCTATCTTTTGATCGACCTCTTACTTCATGTTTGAGAGTTTCTACCCTTGCCTTTATTTATTTCAACAAAGTCAAGATTTGGTCTAATTTAGACTCAGATTGCCCTAAAGGTGCTCCTTCATCTCGGTTATCCTCCATTCTGGTTCTAATCTGAACCTTTTCTACAATCTACTTCTTGAAGTTTGCAGGTTAATCACAAATTAGTTTTTCCATGTTATTCAATTCATTCATTTTACAAATCTATTCACATTCATGTAATCTTTAACAAGAAAGGAAAGATTGTCAAAATTTGCCATTGCATTACAATTTCCATTGGATTACATATAATCCACCAAAATTACAAAATTGTGTTTACACCTTGCTACTGCAAGTCATTTACAATTTGGGATAGCTTCCCATATTCATTGTTTCTTTTCAATCTAAAGAAGTGAGGATACACACTAGTAATCCTTCACATCCTCCTTAAGTCCATTACAATCTTTAGGGTTATTTCCATCAGCTGGTACTTTAGCGGTAGAGGGTGTTTTTGATGCATCAGTAGAGATAGGGACAAACATCCTTTCTACTTTCCTTAACTCCTACTTGATGCGCTTCATGGCATTAGTGAAAGTTTCCTCATCAGATAACAATGCTCCTACCAAGCAGCTAGTCTGTTCAAGTTTCTTCATCATTGAGGCTTGTGCCTTCAAGATCTTTTGTTGGCATAGGTAATGTCCATGTTCTCTTACCTTCTTTCGAGGTGTTCTAATTTTTACCATTCTGGCATAGAACATCCAATCATTAGCATACTTAATGTTGGATACAAATATCATCAAGTAGTGATCTCATTAGGTCCATGTATTAAACTTGGTAGCTCCGATACCATATGTAACATCACTTTCCATAATGCCCAAAAGTTAACATAAACATTAAGCATAATCAATAGATTAGTTAACCATCTGTTTGTGCAAATCAATTCTTAACCAAAATACTCAATATCTTTTCATCAATTAAGCATGTTATTTGAATCAAAATATAACAAGGCTTATAATATATTAATCATTTACAAATCTTTAGTGAATATCCAATCGCTTTTCATGAACAAGTCATGCCCATGGCATCATAAAACAATTTATACATATCATGATTATACATCACAAATGACATCAAATCATGAAAAAGAAAACACTGTATCTAGAACAATTGACATCCATCTTCATAAGTCTCGGCTTGTCTCATGCTTGGAAAGGAGAGCATCATCCAGGTGCTTTTCCACCAACCATAGACCAGGGGTCCCCCATACACCTTCCTACCTGGAAGTGGCTTGACCCTTTATGGAAAGGATAGATATTAGGAACTGATAGGTCAACCATCTGAGTATCTGGTGTTGTGTCATTCATAATGTGTCATGGTCATGCAACTATAGATTCCCTCTAACTATGCATGACACTACTGGAGACCATTATGCCATCTAGAGCACTGTGGACTGACAATGCATGCATGGATAGATGCATTACTTTGGCCAAAGTTTTGTATACATAGACATTACATCATGAACATTTTTGTTTTCCCACCACCCTGACTCAACTTACAAGCTATCATGTCCTACAGTAAGTTAATTTTGACCTTTCACTCTAGGTCTAATGTAAGTGGGATCTATTCGATTTGTAGTCCATACCCAGATAATCAACTCCTGACTTGAGTTTGTTTTAATCGAAAGGGTTACTTTCATGATGAGGATCTTGTGACTTCTTGTCACCTTAGTCCACTTTTTCTTAATCAAGGATCTAACCATATTCACCATCTTAGGTTTTCCCATGGTTCACAATTTCAATTAAATCTTTCATATAGGATATCATCATGCTTTTCTTGCTAATCTAGACATACTTGTATTAGCATAGAAGAATGTTTTATTAATGATTAATGGCTCTAATTAATCTTAGGAGCCTTGGGTGGTAAATATTATACCCATTATCAACTTCCTCATTGGGTTACATGAAAGTTAATTTAACATATACTTGAATGCTATAAGCATAGTTTGAATTAAGGTTGTATAAGCCAATTACTACAATCAAAGTGGTTGTATTATTTTTAAATAGGCCATAACTATTAATGAATGCTAGACATCATTATTCAACTCTATTTAGGCCATGAGCACCTCTATTCGACTCCATACACGAGCCTTGATATTGTTAATAACTAAGTCACATTGCTACACAACGTAAATGTTTTGTAGTTAAAAAATGGGCTCAACCAAGATGACCTCAAGCCATAGGTAATGAATGGGTTTCCATTCTATAAGACTTGGCCTTTGTGGCCTAGAGCTACAAACAAGACGTAGTAAACATTGTATAGAATTTGTCCTACATGGTCATGACCATAAGCACAGTGTAAAATACAAAGTATTAGAGCTTGGCCTACATGGCCTCAAGCCCAAACATAGATAAAGATTGCAATGAGTAACTATTCAGCCATAAAACCTTGAGGGAAGCCTCTATAAAAATTAATATATAAAAATAATAGCTCAGCCATAGGCCTCGAGCTTACACAGAAAAGTGTTGGCAAGAGAGATTGCAAGGCATGTCATGTGTTGTCATTGATGGTAACTAAGTCTATTCTGCACATCCACAATGTAGTATCAGATCATACTAGAAGTCAGTTCCAAGATTTGTCCAGTCCAGATAAATAGGAACAGGGTATATGGCAGAGTTCAGTATTTTGGTCAGCGGATAGTTCTAGTTAATCATTGTGTGTTGCAAATCTGAGTGACTGTAGAGGAATATCAGGACAATCTAAATCCAAGATTTGAGCCTCCAGTGACAAAGGGATTAAAAAATATGAGCATTTGAGTACTAGGTCCTAATATGACAGAATAGTTCAGTGAATAACAAGTTGACTTGTGTTAGATCCTTGTATAGATCTAGTAGAAGTATTTTGGTGAGATGCATATGAGATATAATGTTAGTGGCCAACATGTATGGTGACCTGCAAGTGTTTTTTTTGGTATGCATCAATATTGGTGTATGGATTCAGCCAACAGAATAGAGTACTTGTATTGTTTGTTAAGTTCTTCATAAGGCCGACAGAAAGGTGATTGAATTTATTGAGGCAGATATATATAGCTGATGGATTTGAGTGTATTGATAGATGTTGGTGTGTGATGATGTAGTAGTGCGAAAAAGGTAGAAAGAGAAGAGATCTAAGGTTTGGATTATGGTAGAGCAGTAAATAGGGCATAATAAAGATGAAGTGTGTAAGATCAGTATTCTATGCTTAATTGGAACTAAACTCTTGCATTGGAAGATGTTATTCATTAATTCAAACAATCGATAATCCCTTTTTATAATCATTCTTATAGGTAGTGAGCCTCTCTTGAGTAGTGAGCTCTAGGTAGTGATCCCGAAGGCATGTGCCTTCCCCTTTTGTAATACTTTTAACAAAGTATAATCCTTGTGGGTTAACCCCCACCATGGTTTTTCCCTTAACTGGGTTTCCACGTTAAAAATCTTGGTGTCAAGTGTGTTATTTATGTTTCTGCTCATGTGTTATTGGTTCTTGCTTTTCATGATTATATCATTAATCTATTACAAAGTGGTAAAGAAGAATTAACTAAAGCAAGCATTAAATTTTTAAGACAACTAATTCACCCACCCTCTTAGTTTTCAGCCCTAATTCCAACAATTGGTATCATAGCAAGGTTCCTTTGAAAAAGTTTAACAGCTTGAGAAAGATCTAGGAAGGCAATTTAATGGATGAATACAACCTCTAAGAACAACTTAATCTTGATTTAGAAGATCTTGATTAGTCCAGAGTAGAAGTCAAAGAACTGTAAGAAAATCTTAAAGATGCTAAAGACTTCATTGAGACTTTAAAAGAAAAATTGAGCAAATCCAATGAAAAGAGGAAGGAGCAACTTCTTCATCTAGGAAATCATAATTAAGACAATAACAAGGATAAGACCCTAAAAGAGAAGACAAAGGAATGTGAGAAGTTAGCTAAAGAAGTTGTTGTCCTAAAACATGAGATCGAATCTGGGGTGATAGGGCTAACCAAGGAAATTGAAGAAAGGAAGAAGACTAAAGAAAAACTGAATCAATCTCTAAAAGAAAGAACAAAAGAATGTTGTAGATTGGACATAATTGCTGGCCATCTAGAGTTTGATCTACATGAAAGTAGAGACAATGAGGAAGAGCTTGAAAGGTAAATTGTCATTCTCAAACATGACCTAGAAGTTGCAAATGAATACATGGAGAAATTCAAGATAAGTTCAGCTAAACTTGAAGTGCTACTTGAGAGTCAGAAGAAGGATGATGATAAACATGGTCTTGGGTATGAGAAAGGTGAAAGCTCTAGATCTAGACAAAGAAATTCTCGATTAGGGAATAGGAGAAATAGACCTAGAAGACCTCTAGTGAGACAACCTAATGCTTAAAGGTATCCATCTTTCAACAAAAATTGTTTCGAGTGCAATAAATTTGGTCATAGAGCTACTCAATGTAGAAGTAGAGTGAATCAAAATAATCCATCCTTCTTCAGTCAATGCATCAATTGTAAGAGGTATGGTCATAGATCCAATGAAAACATAAGTATGATAATGAATAACTCAATCAATAGAGGAAATGGCAATTGTTTCAATGGCAAATGCTTTACATGCAATAGATTTGGACATATGCCTAATTAGTGCAAATCAAGAGGAAATCAATCAAATAGGTAAATAAATATTGTGTGCTTCAGTTGTAACCAATCTGGTCATTTTGCAAGATTCTACAGAAGCAAGAATAATGAAAGAAGAGATTCAGTAAATAGAAAACTAGATAAGCAGAGATAAGACAAAGGCAAGGGCAAAATTGATGTGACTGAGATCCATAATGAAATGAGAAAGACATGGGTCAAGAAAAGTATTATGAACAATAGTAATGGGTCCACATTGGAATCCGGTGCTGATAGTTCCTCCAAGAATTGATTTAGGAGCTCTAGCTCAGGGGGAGAAGCATTAAAAATCAAATTCCCCCAGCCAGTAAGTAGGTGCCTAAATCTGGCATGATGAGAGAAAATAATTTGGATTATTATAGACCATTTGAAAGGATTTCTGGAAGAAAAGAAGTGGATATGATGATTTGTGAAACAATTGAAGGTTGACTATATGTAGAAATAGTGTAACCAAATGTGTTAGGGTAGAGCATTTTTACAAAGGCAAATTAGGTTTTGTGGAGTATAAAAAGGTCATTCACTCTTCATTTGAATCACTTTACATTCAAAGAGAGCAGGAAGAATAGCGTCTGAGCAAAGATTTCAAGGATTTGAAGTATGATCGGTGAATTTGCCCACCAACCCTAATTTCATGAAAAAGGTATTTATCTGCGAAGCTTTGAACCTATAATCTTTTACAATGGCTACACCTTTGGTTGTTGATATTACTAAAAGGCCTCAACCCAAATTTAAAAAGCATCCACACAAATTAGTAGAAGTTGACCCATTATGTGCATTTTCAAGTGTTCCGTATGGTGTGCTGCATGTTGAAGATATTAGGGTCTATATTCATGTGAACATAGATGAATTTGGGGACTCAAGCTGTGTAGATTTGTTTGGGAGTCATCTTAGGGATGAAAATCATGACCTTAAACCCAAGTATAGGGCACTGCATGATAAACATTTCATTCAGATTATGGGGTTTCCAACATTTGATGAAGATGAGTGGGTCTAGTGTGTTTTAAGCCGAATGCATGATGAGTTTTTGTGGCTATTGAAACCATTCAAAATTACAAAGGATGCTATCAGAATTGTGACTAGGTTGAATTCAACCAATGGTTTACCCATGCTAAAATCTATGAAGAACCAGACTGTAATTGATGCAATCGGTGCCAAGTTTGACAAAAGGGCAATGACCATCAATGACATTATTGAACTAGATGTTAAGTTTGCCTCTATGGTAATTGGTTACAAGATTTATCACTCCAGCAGGGAGAATTCTGTGTCTGGAATGTCCATATATGCTGCATACAAAATGTTAAATGAAAATGTAGATTATGACTTGTGTGAATTATTGCAGAAACAACTAATTGAGAACCTAAACAAAATCAAGAAAGATAAGAAAAACACCTTTAAATATGGTACATTGGTTCTATGTTTATTTTCCTACTTTATGAATGAAGTACCTAGAGTAAAGAGTGTGCATTGGACTAATGATGAACTAGTTGCTATTCATATCAGAGATCATCTACGCAACATTGGTGACTATAAAGCATAGAAAACTACAATCTAGGGATACTTCAAGAATTTTTAAAATATGATGCATTCTAGAGAGAGAATCCCTAAATCAATTGTTGAGAAGTACAAGAATGAAATATGCTTTATGGTTGACACTGATCAGTGCTTAATGGAAGTAGTAGAACCCAAAACTATTTGGATCATGCCCATGGGGTATGAGGTAGATGGAAAAATCTTGAATATGTATGCTCAACACCTTTTAAGCAAGCCAAAAGACACAACAATTGAAAGATTTAGGTCATATGAGGAGCTAAGTGTAAAACTGCATGTGGAGCTTAGAAAATCTAAAACCAAAAGGAAAGTAAGAAAAGAAGTTGAGTAGTTGGAAGAGAATATAGGCCTCACAAAGGCAGAGAAGGAGAAGTAGGATAAGAAACAAGGAAGTGCTCTGGTAGAATCCTCCTCTACATCAAGGACTACTAGAAGCTCTACTGCTGCCCATGTTTCCCCAAAACCTACAAAACATGAGAAACTGGAAGGAAAATCATCTAGAAAAGAAGGGAAAAGAGTGAAAACTAAGGCCACCCAAGCATATAAAAGCATGGAAAATGATGAAGAAGAAACTAATTTTAATATTGAGATCAAAGAGTTGAAGGCCTCTAATATAAATACAGCCAAGGTAACTAAGGAAAAACCCTCCAGAAGTAAAAGGGCAAGCAAGAGGCAAAAGAATGAAATATTTGTTGAAAATCCTACTCTCTCTATGGATGACATCATCCAATTAGTCACTATAGATGGGAATTTAAGGCCAATGACTGAATTGTTTGATTATTATAGTGATGCTAATAAGAAGGTCCTAGAGGAAGCAACTGTCAAATATCTAAACATCTACAATAAGGCTTTGATTGAAATAACTTCTGAAATTCCAAGAAGTCTAGCAAATATTTTGGAGTTAAGAAAAGAAAATGCAAAAGGTAAGAACATTGAGATTAGGGAGCATGTGTTGATAAATCTGTGCCCTTAGATTACTCTAAATTAGATGAAAATGATATTCAAGGAAGTGAAGGATGACTTCAGGAGCAAGAAGAGAATGAATAAACTCATGCTTGGTGAAACAGATGAGATAGTCAAAGATACTTAGGATATTCTCCTGAATGCATTAAAAAGACACAATCTTCATATTGTTGAAGAAGAGACTAATGATGGAATTAACTCCTCAATTCTGGATGTTGAAGAATTGAAGGTCAATGAGTAGCAAATCGAATTAGATGACTCCTCTATTCCAAAAAAGGAAACAATGAACAAGGAAGATGAAAAGATGACAGATGCAGGAGGTATTCAAACTCCTCTAGATCAATCCAAATAAGATACAAAGATGAATGTTGAAGCTAATGATCAAACTAAAGGTGATTCATTGAAGATTGAAGAGCATGAAATAGAAAAGTTTAAGAACCTAGAAGAAGAAGAAGTCAAGGGTAAGGAAGATAAAGTAGAAGAAGATGGTACAAATGTTGATGCACCCAAAGAAAATAGTCCTAATACTGACACTGAGAAAACTCAAGGAAAGGAAGGTGGTCCAAAAATTGTGGCAAGAGACACTGCAGATGTAGTGAAGAGTTTTCTGAGTAAAGATATGCTAGAGTTTGATAAACTAGAACTGATTCAAGGACCAATCAACATGGATACTCTCTCTTCGGTCCAAATGATGAAGATAGTATCTTTCACACAAGCCAAGGCAAGAGAAAAGATATTGAAATATCACATAGAGGATAGTGAACTATTAGGCCCTGCATCTAGTATATTGGAGAAGATAATGCCAACTTTTCAAAAGAATCCATCTGATTCTCCCTCCCAAAATCTAAAGAGCCTTGTAAATTTTGTAAATACACACTTTGAGTCCTTTGAGAAGTCTACAGAGATTAAAGTCTAGAATAAATTTTTGGATAAGAGATTTAGTGAGCTAAAGGGCCTAATAGGGAATAATAGAAAGGTACTTGATATTAGTATAAAGAGTATTCAAAATGCTCTTAATGATGGAGGTGATGTATACAAATTTTGTCTATCTTGGTCCAAAGTTATTGAAGATATTGAGAAGAAGATAAAGGAGAGGGAACAAAGATTGTTGAATCTATCTCAAAATTTTGATCCTCTAACAGATTCTCTGGTAAGTTAGGAGTGTCAACCAATTAGCTTGACTGATGAAATAAAGAAACTTGTTAAATAAAAAAGCAATATTATGGAGAGAATGTGTGAGCTCTAGGGATTGATTGCCCCCAAGTTAGAAACAATATTTACTACTTTATCATAAGCTCAAGTTGTAGTCTGGACATGTGAACCTTTAGATTTGAAGAAAGCAGAAACACAGGCATTCTTACTAAGTGGGTACATCTCAATTTTGGATGGCATGAAAAGAAGTTGGGCCTCTAAACTTGTACAGTTGAAAAATAGTTTTGCAAATATTCTCAAGGTCATGTAAATATAATACATGGATTATTTGTACATATGCGGCCTTATATGCAGATTTCTTGTGTAAATTTTGGTTTGCAGATCCCACCCTTTGCCATTGATGTCAAATGGAAAGTGAGAGATAGTGAAAAATGAAAAAAATGAAGAATCCATCAAAGGGGGAGTAATGGAAGAATATATAAGTGTATGTAGTAGGGGGAGTTAGTCATGATAGTCATTTTTCATTAAGTGTTGCCATCAATGGCAAAGGGGGAATTGTTGACAAGAGACACTGCAAGGCATGTCATGTGTTGTCATTGATGGAAAATAAGTCCATTCCACATATCTGCAGTGCAATATCAAATCATACTAGAAGTCAGTTCCAAGATTTGTCCAGTTTAGATAAACAAGAACAAGGTATATGGCAGAGTTTAGTATTTTGGTCAGTGGATCTCTCCATTTAATCATTGTGTGTTGTGAATCTGAAGGAGTGTAGAGGAATATCAGGACAATCTAAATCCAATATCTCATCCTCTGGTGATAAAGGGATTAAAAGATATGAGCATTTGAGTACCGAGTCCTAATATAACATAATAGTTTAGTGAAGAATAGGCTGACTTGTGTTAGATCCTTGTGTGGATCTAGTAGAAGTGTTTTGGTGAGTTGTGTATGGGATATAATGTTAGTGGCTAACATGTATGGTGACCTACAAGTGTTATTTCTGGTATGCATCAATATTGGTGTATGGATTCAACCGACATAATAGAGTACTTGTATTGTTTGTTATGTTCTTCACAAGGCTGACAGAAAGGTGATTGAATTTATTGAGGCAGATATATATAGCTGATGGATTTGAGTGTATTGATAGATGTTGGTGTGCGATGATGTAGTAGTGTGGAAAAGGTAGAAAGAGAAGAGATCTAAGGTCTGGATTATGGCAGAGTAGTAAACAAGGTAGAATAAAGATGAAGTGTGTAAGATCAGTATTATGTGCTTAACCAAAACTAAACTCTTGCATTGGAAGATGCTATTCATTAGTTTAAACAATCTATAGTCTCTTTTCATAATCATTCTTGTAGGTTGTGAGCCTCTCTTGAGCAGTGAGCTCTAGGCAATGAGCCTAAAGGCATGTGCCTTCCCCTTTTGTAATACTTTTAATAGAGTATAATCCTTGTGGGTTAACCCCCACCATGGTTTTTCCCTTAACTGGGTTTCCACGTTAAAAATCTTGGTGTCAAGTGTGTTATTTATGTTTCTATTCATGTGATATTGGTTCTTGCTTTTCATTATTATATCATTAATCTATTAAGAAGTGGTAAAGAATAATTAACTATAGCAAGCATTAAAGTTTTAAGACAACTAATTCACCCCCCTTAGTTGTCAACCCTAATTCCAACAAAAAGAATACAAATCACATAGCTCGGTCATAGGCCTCGAGTTTACATAGAAAATAATACAAACCACATAGCTCAGCCGTATGCCTCAAGCTTGGACATTACCATGGGTGTATTACCATATAGCTTGGTCGTGAGGCCACGATCATAATAGACAGTAAAGAATGTAGAATAATGTAGTTAGACCATATGGTCTTAAGCATAGATATAGAAAAGAATGGACAATAACAAAACTTGACCATATGGCCTTGAGCATGGCTATGGAAGTATGAAATACAATGCGACTTGGCCATATGGCCTTGAGCATGGCTATGGAAGTATGAAATACAATGCGACTTGGCCATATGGCCTTTAGTCTCTAAACAAGAAATATCTCATAGTTTTACAGGTTCAACCATAAGGCCTCGAGCCATTGTCAAATATTATTGTAGAGGTAAACAATACCATAGAGACACCCTTTTAAACATGGTATCCATATGAAATGCATACTAATGTTTTCATTATAAAAGAAGCTCATACTTCATAATGTATACAAGAATAACCATTCAAAACTCTACTTGAGCACAACCGTTCAAATGAGAAAGTACTCCCAGTTCATCTTCAACCTTTCAGCTCTAAAAATTCTCCCACTTCTGTAGAACTAGAGCTCCACCCAAAAAACCAAATAAAAAGCTTTTTCCAAAAACTAGCAAAAAATAAAAACCAAAATCCCAGCTGAGTCTTTACTATTAGAGATGGCTATGATTGGAGCCACCCAAAATCTAGGACTTCATGAAAGCACAAGAGAGATCAAATGAGAGAATAATTCTATTCTATCAATGAATGCAAAAGAGATACAATATTGTTATTGGATTGTTGTTACAATGTACATGACATGCCTTTCTTATAAAGAGAAGGATGTAATGTAGTCATGTGACAAGTGTCATTATCCTATGACATGTGACAACTATAAGATAAGATGACAACTATTAACAACTGTCAACAACTAGACACAACTAGACACAACTAGAAACATCTAGTAGACTCACTAAGTCAACTTAACATATGTGAATTATGCGTGATGTGTGAATATTATTTAACTAATAAATGGTTAAATAATATGAATTATCTACACAAGGGTAAACCGGTTAGGTGATAACCCTATTCACACCAACACCCCCTTATGTGTAATTAGGGAGTAGCTAACTAAAGCAAGATGCAATGATGGATGGTAATGATGGGTCCTGGCTACTAGGCCATGTTAGGTACCCATGTACAACAAATCTCAATTGGAGAAAAGGAGAAAACCTCATGGGAAAAAACTCCTCTCCAAAAGTGAGAATGTAGAAAACATTAAAAGTGAAAGAAGTGATAGTAGGAGGAATCAACATGACCCCCAAGGACAACTTCTATCACATATGTACAATCAATTACCCCCCATAGGAGAGCACAAGTGAGACTATAGGTCCCCGCCCACAATGAAGTAGCTCTTGTGCCAATGGCAAAAGCCTAATGATGAATGCTTGAAAATGTCCTATACAAAGGCAAGAAACCAATCGAAAGGCTGATGTCGAAGAGACTCCATGTCCAAGAAGAAATATGAGGGAAGAAGTCTCATGATGTATGATGTCTCTAAAAACTATTCAAGTGTCCATGTGTTAGAATTAAAGAATGGCACTATGCAATGAGGTGTGACCAATCCAAAATCCTGGGTAGACTCATGAAGAACAACCTCCAAAGATGAAGTGGATGGAATAACAGTTGTGTTGTAACTATCATCGAAGAGGAGAGATATCCCCTCAAGTGTGTCCTCCAAATCTGTAATATGAGACTCACAAAACATTTCTAATATACCTACCAAGAAAGTATCCCACAAAGCTATGTTTGAGAGACCTAAAGTATCCTGATCAATTGAAGAAACCATGTCAATGTTGATCTCTGAGGAAGTAGGAGGTTGAGGTGATGAAAGATCAACACTAGTCTCATGAACCAAAGTGGGTGAAAGAACACCAAGGTTCTAGTGGCCAAACTTCTCCTCAGAAACATGATTCACACTTGATAGATGAATGTGAATATCAATCAATAGATCATCATTAGAAACAAAATGGGAGAATGTATACAAGTGAGATGCATGATCAACCATCCCAATAGCAATGATATCTCTACTCTCCAAGTCCCATATGATCATTGAATCAGGAGTGAACTCAATTGTCTTGCCTGCACCACAATGAGTAATCTGGTAAATAGAAAGGAGAATGGTTGACAAGGAAGGTACACACAACACATTATTGAAGGTGCCCTCTCCAATATTAATAGTCCCTTTTCTAGTTGTATACATGTATTTATTGTTACCCATCAATATAGGTAGTGAGGTACATGACTCAAATGAAGAGAACATTCCTTATGAAGATGCCATATGATGAGAAGCTCCTGAATCAAGAAGCCATCTCTCTGGCAAAAGACTGGTAGAAGCAAAGAGTGCTTGTCCTTTTCCCTTGTTTGTCCCATTTGCAGTGCTTGTTGTCCCTATCTATGTAAATGATTATGGTGTCGAAGAAGAGGATGTACTAGGTGATGATGATGGCATTTTGATATTGTGCTTTTGAATAATGTGAGTCAACTCATCAATTTTCTTCTCATAACACTTATGCTCATCATGTCCTAGTTTCTTGCAATATGCACACTTTGGTCTCTCCTTCTTAGATGATTCCTCCTTGGGAGAGGATGAGGACTTAGGTGATTTGGTTGATTCTTTTTCTTGCTAGTTGTTCTTGAAATCCTAATTTTTCTATTTCTTTCATTGGCTAGGTGAAGCCTTTTGACCCTTTGTACCTTGATTAGTAAGAAGTGCTTGAGGTTTAGAAGACTTCAATTTGCCCATGTGTACTAACTTAGCTTGCTCCCTTGTGAGTGATGCAGTAAACTCATCAAGTGAAGGCATTGTGAAAGCTTTCCCAAGTACATCCATAGTAGCATAAAAGGTGGAAACAAAAACTAAATACTCATGAGAGGAACCTCCTGCAACAATATAATGAAAAATGCACAAAATAACAGAAACAACAGAAACATAAAAGGAATTTATTGATCACAGGCCACTTCGAGGGGGCAATCTCCTTTGATCAAGCTCAATACAATAAATTTGTGGATGCCTTCATTAGCCTCAACATGTACTTATATACTAAGTATAATCTAAACAACTATTACTTCCCATGAAAGTGGGATAATACAATATGCTTATGGGATGACTTACAAAGCATATGCATCCAAAAGTAATATACTAACAAAGTAAAGAGAAGGGTTAAACATGAGTTCCTAACATCCCCTCCCTCTTAGAAAAGTTTTGTCCTCAAAGCTTAAGATGTAGAAATTGTTGCTGAATCTAAAGGCATGGTTCCCATGTAACATCCTCTGGTTACATTCTATGCCACTGAATTAAGACCTCTGTGATGGATCAGAAGAAAAGTTGATAGGTGCATCTGTCGAGAATTGCCTTTAGCTCCAAAATGATGGATTCTTCATTATCTAGTTCTGGTAAAACAATTTGTACTCTGATGTTGGTGCCAAGAACTTTCTTTAGACAAGAGACATGAAATACTGGATGAACGCGAGAAGGAGGAAGCTCAAATTTATAAGCAACCAACCCAACCTTCTAAAGAACCTTATATGGTCCATAGAACTTTGGAGCTAGCTTATGATGCCCTTTGAGTTTCAAGGATGGTTGCTTGTATGGAAATAGATGAAGAAAAACCAAATCACCTACTTGAAAAGTGCACTCAGAATGGTGCTTATCAGCTTGTTGTTTCATTCAATTTCTTGTCATATAAAGATTGTCCTATAGGATGCAAAGAATCTGATCGTAGGTTTAGAGAATCGTGTTAATTGCCTGAACTAGTGAACTATTGGGGGTGTATGGAAGGAGCACTAGTGGTGCTTGACCATAGACTGCTTCATATGGAGTCATTTTAGATGTAGTGTGGTAGGAGGTATTGTACCACCATTCAGTGAGAAGGAGCCACTTTGCCCACTGATACTATTATTCTAAGGTGAGGAAACAAAGATAAGTTTCCAATCATTTGTTGATAATTTTAGTCGACCATCTATTTGTGGGTGACATCCTAAACTCATCTTTAGTTTGGTGCTAGTGTATCAAAATAGTTCTATCCAAAAATGACTAGTGAAAGTTGCATCACGATCTGAGACAATGGAAGAAGGGATGCCATGAAGACAGAAGATCTGGTCTATGAAAATTTGTTTTACTAAGGAGGTTGTATAGGGATAGCTAAGGGCACAAAAATGACTATATTTGGAGAGGTGATCAACCATAACCAAGACCACTATCTTTCCTCCAGATTTAGGGAGCCCCTTAATGAAATCCATAGAATTATCTGTCCACATCCACGTAGGGATGGGCAAGGGTTGGAGTAATCCAAGAAGGAGTGTCATTTCACCCTTGTTGCATTGGTAGGTATCACATTCAACCATCATCTATTGAATTTCTCTTTTCATTCCCTTCCAAAAAAAGTTACACCATGCCTGCTCATAAGTTTTGAAGAACCCAGAGTGCCCTATCGATGGAGAAGCATGGAGTTCATAGAAGATAGCCTGCTGAAGATATATGCTCTAGGGAAGCACCAGACGACCCTTGTATCATAGAGAAGAACCATCCCAAGAGTAATGCAGTATAGAAGAGGGGTTAGTAGCCAATTGTTGAATGATTTGAGATAATGAAGAGTCATTGACATAGCCTTGTTGGACAGATTCCAACCATTTTGGAACAGTCATAGAAATAGTTGAAAGGGAAGCTTGGTCATCAAATGTATGAGAAAGAGCATTTGCCACAATATTGTCCTTACCCTTCTTGTAAGTGATCTCATAGTCATAACCCATGAGTTTTCTAACCCATTTCTCTTGTGTTGGGGAGGAGACCCATTGTTCTAGGAATTATTTTAGAATTTGGTGATCAGTCTTGATGCAAAAATGATTCCTTAGTAGGTATGGCCACCACTTTTGTACTGCATGCAAAATAGCCATCATTTCCTTTCCAGAAAGGGCTTTGCTAGTGGACGCAATGGGATGTTCTTCTTGAAGGAGAACAACACCAATTCCATTGCCGCAAGCATCACTCTTAATGGTGAAGGTCTTGGAAAAATCTCTCATAGCTAGAACAAATGTCGTACACATAACTTGTTTCAATTTTTCAAATGCACACTCAACAACATGTGTCTAGATAAAAGCATCCTTTTTTAACATAGCTATTAATGGAGCTACAATCTTCCCATAATCCTTGACAAATTTGTGATAGTAGCCAGTCAGGCCAAAAAAACCATAGAGGCTATTGAGTGTCTATGGATGTGGCCAATTTTTCATGGCATCTATTTTTACAGGATCCACTCGAACCCCTTGGGCTGAAACAATATGCCCAAGATACTCCACTTCCTCTTGGACAAAAACACATTTAAACTATTTTGTACAAAGATGATAATTAGAGAGAAGTTGCAATATGAGATCCAAATGTTGGAGATGCTCAGCCCATGTTTTACTATAGATGAGGATATCATTAAAGAAGACTAGAATGAATTTTTGCACGTAGGGCTAGAATATTTTATTCATCAATGCCTGGAATGTTGAAGGAGCATTAGTGAGGCCTAAGGGCATGACCAAAAACTCATAGTGGCCATCATGCATGTAGAAATCTATTTTAAGGATATCATCCTCATGAACCTGAATTTGGTGATACCCAGAATGAAGATCCAACTTGGAGAAAAAATGAGCGCCATGAAGCTCATCAAGAAGTTCATCAACAACAGGAATTAGAAACTTATCCTTGATGGTGATGTGACTAAGTGCTCAAAAGTCAATGCAAAGACACCATGACCCATCTTTTCTCCAAACAAGGACTAGTGAAGAAAAGGAATTGGTACTAGGGTGAATAATACCTTTCTTCAGTAAGTCTCGAACGAGCATCTCAATCTCTATCTTTTGGTGAAATGGGTAGCAGTAGGGCCTGATGTTGGGAGGAATGATTCTAGGAAGGAGCTAAATACAACGGTCCTTTGGTCATGAAGGTGGCAAGCCCACTAGTTCAACAAAGACACATGCATACCTATCCAAAATTCATTATAGATCTGAAGGAGTAGTGGAGACCACTGATGATTGCATCTGAATGGAATAGAGCTGAGTGATGACACCATGTGAATTCTTCTTAAGAAGATTCTCCATGTGATGTGAACTTATGATGCTAAGAGACCCCAGTTGTAATCCCTTCAATGTGTGTTTTCACCCATTGTCTGAAAATTGCATCCAAAGTTCAGCAAAATCTCATAAGATGGGTCCAAGTGTGCATAACCATTGGGTGCCCAAAACCACCTCCTAAGGGCAAGGCAAACATGTCAGAGCATAATTTATAATCTCCCATAGAGATACACACATTGTGACACTTCCCTTTGCAAGGTAATGTGCCCCCATTGGTAATTATGACTTCAAAGCTGGAGCAAGGATGGACAAAACAATCAACTTATTTGGTGATCTGAGGGTTAATGAAGTTATGAGTGCTACTAAAATCAATGAGTATTGTAAGAGGGATCTTCTTGAAGTAACCCTTGACCCACATGGTTTGTGGGGTGGTGACTCCTACTAAAGCATGGATGGAGATCTCTAGGTGGTCTTCTTGACAAGAAAGGTCAACAAGCGGTTGCTGAGTGTCGACCTGATCATCCATTGTATCTTGAGCATCCGCATAAACTTCCATTTCAGGCAGAGAATCCACATCCAAAAGATAAAGCTTTTGCTCAACACATCTATGTCTCTGAGTGAATTTCTCATCACAATTATAACAAAGCCCTTTTTCTCTACATGCCTGCATCTCTGCTTCAGTCACATGCTTGATAGGTGTTTTTCTAGGAGCTAGTTTTATTTGAGGTCATTGGGAAGCCATATTTCTAAATGGAACAAAATTGGATTTGGATTGTTGTTGAGCTATGATCTTGTCCTCTGCCTACTTAGCCAACCCTAGGGCTTCCATCATTGTGCTGGGATGGAACATTTTAACCTTAGAGCGAGTTGTATCCTTTAGACCACTGACAAAACAACTCCTAAAGAATTCATTAGACAATCCCTTTGTGTGATTGGCCAATTTTTCAAATTCTATCTAATATTCTCTCACAGTGCCTATTTGGTGCAGTTTAGTGAGTGCTCTTGTGAAGTCATCAAAAGCACTAGGGCCAAATCGTTGCAAAATGAGTTTGCAAAAAATTGTCCATTTTGGATCTCCATGAGCCTTGATGTACCAATGGAACCATTGAAGGGCTTCATGTTCCAAATGAAAGGATGCAAGTGGGACTTTGTTGACATCAAAAGTATTATGTAGACTAAAATATTACTCTGCCTGGTATATCCATCCAGTTGGATCATCACCATTGAAGTGAGGAAAATCAAGCTTCGGCTCACAAAAATTGCTAAAAGAAGAAAACCTAGTGTCTGCAGAAGACTCTAGCTACTATCTATTATTCATGGCTAAATGCTAAAGATTGAGGCTGAGAATTTTTTCATCCAGATCTTAGAGTTTGGTCTTGAGGGCTGCAAGTTCATTCTCCATATTTTTTGCTTCTGTGTGGGTGACAACCATAACCGGGAGTTTTTTTGGGGGAATGGGTAGAAAAACAAAAATGAAAACTTTTTAGTAAAGGAAAATTTGGATTTGGGAAAAACTCTTATGGGTAATTAGGGTTTGACTAGGTTTTGGACACTTTTTGAGGGAAAGGGGAGCAAAAATGGGGATTTCAGAAGCGGGGTGAAAGAATGGGAAAATTTGTCCAAGAGGGACAAAGGAGTAGAAATATGAAATGAACACTATGGAAAAATTTGAAGGCTATTGGGTGAGAATTGAAGGAGTTATGGAAAACCCTAAAAATAGACAAATGTGGGATTTCTAGCTTTGATAAGTGGAATTTGGGAATATGTAGAATGAAATTTTAGGGGTTCTAATGAATTTTGAGAGGAAACAGAGCTACAACTAGGAAGATATGGTGAAAAAACATATTTTTTTTTGGAAATGATCTACAAACTGCTCTAAATGGATAGATTTAATCTATGATTTGTCAGCTGTCAATAGATTTGGGCTCCAAATATGTTTAGCTTCCTAAGGGTTCAGGAGTGTCACTCAACCTCCAATACTATCTAACAACTTGCATATTAGGATAGTACCCCTCACTCCACATCTCAGGTAAAACTGATAACTGCTTTGCCACAAACGATAGCTCTTGGTTTACCTCACGGATGGGAACTAGTCAATCAGGTAGGGGTTGTTGCCCTTTTCACTGGCATGTCCTCTCAATGGGCTAGCTACTTCTGGATTCCTATGGTACTCCTCACAATGAGTTTTAGGGCTATACCTAGGCACTTCCCATAGTTAATTGGATAGGGATATTCCCTAATCTAAACTTTCAATTGAAATGAACAATACATATGCAAAAAAGAAAGAACTGCTGCAAAAATCATAGTGCCTAGAGGCCATTGTGAAAAATAATTTGGTAGAAATTCCACCCAGTGAACCCAAGAAAGCACTCTGATACCAAATGAGAGGAGCCTCCTGCAACAATATAATGAAAAATGCACAAAATAACAAAAATAGCAGAAACATAGAAGGAATTTATTGATCGTAGGCCACTTCGAGGGGCCAACCTCCTTTGAACAAGCTCAATACAATAAATTCATGGATGCCTTCATTGGCCTCAACACGTACTTATATACTAAGTTTAATCTAAATAACTATTACTTCCCATGAATGTGGGATAATACAATATGTTATAGGGAGGACTCTAGGCTGCCTGCTCTGCATCCTGTAGGTGTACAAGACTGTTTGACAACTCTAGCCTTCCTACCAATTCAAAGTGCTAAAAGACATCTTTCTACACAAAAATGTCAACTAAAATCCTCAACTCTTTGCAGAGATGGAAAACTCTATTTCTCTGCTTGGTGTGGGACTCATACCTTGTCCTCACTGCTTCGAAGATACTGCCTCAATGGCACATAACTTTTTGAGCCCGTTGCCCACCCTTCTCACTCTGTTCAAGGGACTAGACTAGTTGGTGCTCACTTTCTTTCTCTCTATTTTCCACCCATACAAGTCTATTTTCCTACTTGTCTATATAGCCGGACTCCTTACTGAGCTTGCCTAGAACAAGCATGCATTGCCTCTACTAGACAATCTGACCACCCCACAAAAGAAAAACAAACAAAAAGCATGACTCTACTTGATGGCCTCCATACTGTATAGTGGAACTTGAGGAATCATCAATACAGAGTCATGGTTTACAAAAGAGAGCAAAATTGCTGAAACAGAAATGACTAATCTACTTCAGAATGCTAAACTGAAAACAGAACTGAGATACACAAATGGTCAAACTACTGTACTTTATTTTTATACAAAAATTCTGATTACATCAAAAATGCTTCACACATCAAAATTCTCTTCTTCGATTCTTCTGCTCCCCTCTCTACAGGAAGAATGTTACATCTTAAATATTTGCTCATGTTCGTTACAGGACGGTTTAGTTTCTAGACGGTTCGTATTCTAACTGTCAGTTCAATTCTGCATTTTCTTGATTGTCGGCCAGACTCACCATGATGTCTCTCCGACATATTCTATCAGCAAAACTGATGACTATCGGCCTAGCCTAAGTCCCTTCCACTGATATATCATCTCACCCCGATGACCTTTGTACCCTGTAGACTCCCATTGGCAAGAACTACCACCATCGGCACAATTTTCTTTCCACTCACCGATCTTAGTTCTTACACCGATGCACACTTTGATCTGTTGACCATCGGTAAGACTTAGTCTATCAGCCGGTGCTCTTCAGGTCATCCCGATACTTTACCTTATGCCGATGTGCTTCCCTCATTCCTCTCTATCGGTGTGATAATACATCGTCGGCACAAGAAATGAAGCTTGTGCCGATGCCTTTTATCACCCCGATACATACTCCTTTCACTGAACCATTGAACCTCAACAGTGGGGCTCAATCCTAAGGTTCAATAGTGAGGATCAACCTCCAACAAAATGATCAGTGATTCCAACTCCACCATTCAATATGAATGAACCTGTTGAACCATTGAACTTCAACAGCGAGGTTCAATCACAAGGTTCAACCGCGGGGTTCAACGAAGAGGTTCGACGGCAAGGTTCAACCGCGAGGTTCAACCGAATGGTTCAACTGCAAGGTTCAATGGCATGGTTCAACTGTGAGGTTCAACCATTGAACAAATGCCGAACACCTTCAAACATACATTCATTAACTTGAATTCCACTTGGCTCAAAGGCCAATCAAGTGCTTCTCCTGCCAATTCATTTTCAAAAAATTTGAAGAAAACACGAGAAACTCCAAAGACAAAAACACAAGCTGCAAACTCAAAATTGACAAACCAAAAAGGCTATGTACGGCTGCATTGAGCCTTGGTACTCCTGCACCATACTCCCCCTGTGCGGAAAGAAGCTAGGTCACCTCCGGGGACAATGAGGCAAAATTAATGCCCCTCTTTTTGAACTCTGACTCTGCAACCCAAGTAGCTTCTACTTCAGGCAACTGCTTCCACTTGACCAAATGCTCCATGTAGACACCATGTCTAGTTTGCTTCTGTACTCTTGAATCTAGTATTCTTTCTGCCTATAGTTTGGGTTGTAATGGCAAAGTCACATCTATTTCTGTCTGTTCCTTCTCTGAAATGGATCCATTTGCTGCCAACTGAGGACCCCTGTATTGCACTAGGTCTTGGACATTAAACATTGGTGAGATTGCCAAATCTTCTGGCAATTCAATTCTGTAGGCATTATTTCCATACTTGTTCAGGATTCTGCAAGGACCAATTCTCCTCATCTGTAGTTTGGTTGGCATTCCTTTCTACAGTTTGGCTTTGTTCAAGTGCACCATAACTAGATCACCAACCTCAAACTGAATATCCCTTCTGTGGGCATCTACTGATGCAGAGTGAAATGCAACGGAAGCTAACTAACAGGAAGGAGGAGCCAACAATACAAACAGCATGATAAAAATCCCTATCGGCTCAGCATCATCATCATATTTCCTAAAAACACCAACAACATCATCATATTTCGGACGATCACAATTATCCTCCTGCCGACTACTGTTCACCTCCTCCGCCTGTCGCCTATCATCATCATCATGATACTCAACGGGCGCAAACATCCTCCTATTGCACTGTTCATTGGGAGCCAAACACTATCGGCATCATCATGATATTCAACACTCTCTTCGTCAGCAGGATATCAAATATCCGGTTGCTCCAAATATCCTGATGATGATCACCTTCAGCAGCTTCCCTTCGATGCCCCGATAGCCGACGATACAAGCAACAGCATCATGATATGATTTATCCGGTTCTCTCGAAACCTCCTGATGATGTTAACACAACTTTCTACCGAGAGCCTACGTCGATACCTAAACCCTTAGCGACAGCAGGATAAAATTACATAGGGAGATATCTTAATATCCTGATGACGATGACGTCACACAATATCCTGATGACCTCTTCAACACTTAGTCAAAAAAACTGAACTTTCACTCCCGCGTCTGCTAGCGATACGTGGATGATGGGCACCCCCGAGAGATGATCCTGACAGTGATATATACACTGAGTATATATCCGACTTAAAACATCCTGATGCACTTGCAACATGCAAACTTCAACAGTTTCATGACCTGATCCTGATGGCAATGCATTCGCAGATGACGATGCGGCTCGTTCCGACTGGAAACGCACATGCAGACTCCTGTATATCCGTCCACTGCATGTAAACACTCAGAACCGCTCTATTACACAAAGATAATACGATGATCGGGCCGGATCACCTTCAAACCAAAATCTAACAGCTTATCTTTCTATACCTAGCACATGAGGATGCTAGGCTGATTCACAGCATGCTCCTAACTGATCTCTTGAACAATACAATGCATAAACAGAAAACACAAATGCAAACTAAGCTATAATACAGGACCATTCCACCGATTCACAGGATCAACCGGTGGAAGGGTTGAAGGAACCCATCAACTTGCAAAACAGAAAGGAAATCAAAACAGTTACAGCTGATACAATCAGATAATGCAAATGATGAGATCTTATTCAATTGAAATTTGAATGTCCTGCTTCTACAATTCTGCTTCACAATGTCTGGACTGATCACCAGTACAACATACCACCAATACTACTCTCCTGAACATAACATCTATCAATATCAATATATCAATATATGCTAAACCCTAACAGATCAAAGGTATATATAGCAAAGTCCTTCGAGTACTACCAACTCACTTCCCAGCGGCTGGGAGCTTCCAAGCGGCTGGGAGAGAGGACAGCTCAGATAACCTTATCACGATCTCTAACTGCCTACACATACTCCTAGGCTAAACTAATACATAGCATTGGTCCAATGGACCTTATTACATGATGAAGTCAAACATACTAAAAATAGACTATCCTGTCATCATGCGGACAATTATCCTATATCCTGATCATGTACGGGTGCTCCTGCACCATACTCCCCAAAAGAAAAGAACTCATGTCCCATGAGTTTGGGTTGTGGAAGTCCTCCACCTTTACACTTTGCCTTAGTAATATGCTGATCGGCTCTAGCTTTGTCCGCTGCTGGCTCTGGACTGCTCCAAGACTTCTGAACTGTAACTGGCTTTCTGGCAAGTAAATCCTCATGCCTGTAAATGTAGGCCTTTTTCTTACATACCCTGTGTTTAACCAGAACCTCTGTCTGAACTGCCTCTTGAACTGCTGCAATGTTCAACTCTGTCTTTCTTTCAACTCTTATAGGACAAACAATAGTCCCAACTATGACAACATCCTTGTCATTCCTCTCAACTGGTTGCTATTTACCATCCTGTTTCTGAACCTGCTGCTGACCTCTGTCAGTCACAACTGAAACTTTCTTCAGCTTGTTGTCTTTAACAACTCCTTTCCCTGTAGTGTTCTTAACTGCCTGCATGCCTGCTCCTATAGGCTTCTGCACAAATTCCTTCTTTCCCATTAAAATGACTTGGGCTGCCCTCTGTACTGCAGCATTTGCCTGCAATGGCATTAACTTAATAATCTTCCCATCTTTCTGGATGGTGTAGGTATTAGCATACCCATCATACAGTACCCTTCGATCAAATTGCCATGGTCTACCCAACAGTAGGTGACAACATTCCATGGGCAAAATATCACACAAAATTCTATCCTGATATGCTCCAATCTGAAAATCCACATATGCCTGTTCAGAGACAAAAAGTGAATGACTATCACTCACCCAAGATGCCTTGTAAGGGTGTGGATGTGGAATCCTTTCCAAATTCAGTTTATCCACCATCTCCTGAGATACCATGCTGTCTGTTGAACCAGTATCAATGACAACCTTACATACTTTCCCTTTACTCTTGCATGTGGTCTTGAAAAGAGCTCTTCTTTGTGGGGATTCTTTGTCAGGTACCTTCATGGTAGTCACTGTTTTTCTCATCAGCAGAGATTCTCCACTTTCTGGGTATCCACAATTATCAGCCTCCTTATCCTTTTGATAAGTGTTTGGACTCTGCACACTTTGCTCTACTGTCTCTTCTTGCACAAGTTGTACTCTCTTGTCATTAGTTCTATCATTTCTGGATGATGAACCTTTGTTTTCTGGACATTTGAAAGATGGATGACCAAACTCACCACAGGTGTAACATTTCCCTGAAAATGTAGTAGAACCTCTACCACTTCCAAATCTGCCTTTATTACCTTTCCATCCACCTCTGAAATCAGACTGTCCCTGTCCTTTACTAGTGTCTTCTTGACTCTCATTGGTTTGCCTTGTTCTATGGGCTGATCCTCTTCCTCTATTGTTTTGTTCTTGTTTTCTCTTTAACTTCTCTTCCACTTTCAATGCCAACTAGAAACATTTCTGAACTGTATCTGGATTATGCAGACTTAAATCATCCTGAATATTAAACCTCAATCCATTAAGGTATCTGGCTACCTTCTCTTCTTCACTTTCTTTTACCTTTGTCTTCATACAGAGTTTCATGAATTCTTCTGTATATGAGCTGACATCTAGCTCCTTCTGTTTCAGGTTTTGCTTCCTCTTGTGTAATTGGATACTGTAATCCAATGGGATATAAGCTTCCTTTACTAATGCCATCATCTTCTTCCATGTGGCAACTCTACGTTTTCCTTCCTGTACTCTATCATCTTGAACAAAATTCCACCATGTCAAGGCAGCTTCTTTCATCTTTGACTGTGCTATCTTCACTCTCTGTTGTTCTGGTATCTCCTCTGTTACAAAGAAATTGTTCAAATAGTCTATCCACTCCATCACTGAATCAGGGTCCATCTTACCTGTAAACACTGGCAAATCCAGTTTCACATCCATGGTTCTCCTCTCCATGGCCTTGAGGGCGTTCAACAGTGGTCTCTGGTCTGCAGGAACGACCTCCTCGCTCCAATTAGGGATCTCTTCTTCTTCCCTATCATCTTCTCTACCAGAACCTACTTTGCTCCTCAACTTTGCTAACTCATCTTTCAACTCCTGATTCTGAGCCTTCACGGCCTTGCTTTCTACAATCTGTTTCTTCACCAAAACTGCCAACTCAGCGTTGGTCATCCTTGCTGGAACCTCCGATGTTCCTTCTTCGTCTGACATCCTGCTTATCTTTTCCAGAAGATCCTAACCTTTGCTCTGATACCACTATGATGCAGAGTGAAACGCAACGGAAGCTAACTAATAGGAAGGAGGAGCCAACAATACAAACAGCATGATAAAAATCCCTATCGGCTCAGCATCATCATCATATTTCCTAAAAACACCAACAGCATCATCATATTTCAGACGATCACAATTATCCTCCTGCCGACTACTGTTCACCTCCTCCGCCTGTCGCCTATCATCATCATCATGATACTCAACGGGCGCAAACATCCTCCTATTGCACTGTTCATCGGGAGCCAAACACTATCAGCATCATCATGATATTCAACACTCTCTTCGTCAGCAGGATATCAAATATCCGGCTGCTCCAAATATCCTGATGATGATCACCTTCAGCAGCTTCCCTTCGATGCCCCGATAGCCAACGATACAAGCAACATCATCATGATATGATTTATCCGGTTCTCTCGAAACCTCCTGATGATGTTAACACAACTTTCTACCGAGAGCCTACGCCGATACCTAAACCCTTAGCGACAGCAGGATAAACTTACATAGGGAGATATCTTAATATCCTGATGACGATGACGTCACACAATATCCTGATGACCTCTTCAACACTTAGTCAAAAAAATTGAACTTTCACTCCCGCGTCTGCTAGCGATACGCGGATGATGGGCACCCCCGAGAGATGATCCTGACAGTGATATATACACTGAGTATATATCCGACTTAAAACATCCTGATGCACTTGCAACATGCAAACTTCAACAGTTTCATGACCCGATCCTGATGGCGATGCATTCGCAGATGACGATGCGGCTCGTTCCGACTGGAAACGCACATGCAGACTCCTATATATCCATCCACTGCATGTAAACACTCAGAACCGCTCTATTACACAAAGATAATACGATGATCGGGCCGGATCACCTTCAAACCAAAATCTAACAGCTTATCTTTCTATACCTAGCACATGAGGATGCTAGGCTGATTCACAGCATGCTCCTAACTGATCTCTTGAACAATGCAATGCATAAACAGAAAACACAAATGCAAACTAAGCTATAATACAAGACCATTCCACCGATTCACAGGATCAACCGGTGGAAGGGTTGAAGGAACCCATCAACTTGCAAAACAGAAAGGAAATCAAAACAGTTACAGCTGATACAATCAGATAATGCAAATGATGAGATCTTATTCAATTGAAATTTGAATGTCCTGCTTCTACAATTCTGCTTCACAATGTCTGGACTGATCACCAGTACAACATACCACCAATACTACTCTCCTGAACATAACATCTATCAATATCAATATATCAATATATGCTAAACCCTAACAGATCGAAGGTATATATAGCAAAGTCCTTCGAGTACTACCAACTCACTTCCCAGCGGCTGGGAGCTTCCAAGCGGCTGGGAGAGAGGACAGCTCAGATAACCTTATCACGATCTCTAACTGCCTACACATACTCCTAGGCTGAACTAATACATAGCATCGGTCCAATGGACCTTATTACATGATGAAGTCAAACATACTAAAAATAGACTATCCTGTCATCATGCGGACAATTATCCTATATCCTGATCATGTACAGGTGCTCCTGCACCATCTACTCTGTCCTTGATCTTTTGTGTGTTCTCTGTCAAAGTTTTCTTCACCTACTCATGCACTTCTTTCATGGATTGTGCAAAATCCTCTGCATGTCCACTTTTGTTCTCCATGTTTCCCATATTCTTGAGCTCACATACACCTCTAGGATGCATTCCATAGACTATTTCAAATGGACTCTTACCAGTAGTCCTATTCACACTATCATTATAGGCAAATTCTGCCTGATGAATGACAAGATCCCAACTCTGTCCATATTCTTTGGTTATACACCTTAACAGGTTGCCCAATGTCCTATTTACCACCTCTATCTGACCATCTGTCTGTGGGTGATATGCTGAACTAAATGACAAATTTGTTCCCAATCTCTGCCACAATGTTTTCCAGAAATGCCCCATGAATTTAGCATCTCTGTCAGACATGGTACTTGCTAGAAGTCCATGAATTCTGATCACTTCTCTGAAAAATAAGTGTGCTATATGACTGGCATCATTAGTCACTTTACAGGGAATGAAATGACTCATCTTGCTAAACCTGTCCACAACTACATATATATGCTATCATAACTAGTCTTAGTCTTAGGCAAACCAACTACAAAGTCCATGCTTACACATTCCCATGGCCTGGAAGGAATGGGTAAGGGTTGGTACAGTCCTACATTTGAAATGGTTCCCTTGGCCTTCTAACATACGATACACTGCTTTACATACCTTCTGATGTCTCTGTACATCCTTGGCCAATAATAGAACCTTTGGACTAGCTCCAGTGTTTTGTTCAGACCAAAATGGCCACTCAGACTACCATTATGCTTCTCCTATATGAGATTTTCTCTCATAGATCCTCTTGGCACACATAATTGTCCACCTTTGAATAGAAATCCCTGCTGTAAGGTGAAATCTACAAACTCACTGTGAAAGTGATTCTCAAAATCTTGACATACCTTGTATGCCTCAGCAAAATCTTCAGCATCTTGGTAAAGATTCTTGAAATCTTCAATCCCAATGCTCTTCAACTGCACTTCCTGCACTGTGAGCAATCTTCTACTCAAAGCATCTACAACTTTGTTCAGCTGCCCCTTCTTATGCTTAATTGTAAAGGTATAAGATTGCAAGTAATCCATCCATTTGATATGTCTGCTGCTTAACTTATCTTGTGAGTTTAGAAAACTCAAAGCTTGGTTATCTGTGTAGACAACAAATTATTTAGGTAGGAGATAATGTCTCCACTTCCTCAATGCTTGGACTAGAGCATACAACTCTAAGTCATATGAAGAGTACTTACTCTTTGCTTCATTCAGCCTCTCACTGAAAAAGGCTACAGGTCTGTTTTCCTGATTTAGCACTGCTCCTACAGCTATATTACTTGCATCACATTCAATAGTAAATAGCTTATCAAAACTGGGCAACAACAAAATAGGTTGTGTTACTACCTCTTTCTTCAACCTTTCAAAACTTCTATCTGCAACTAGTGTCCATCTGAATTTTGCTTTCATTCCACCCTTAATGGTATCCAACATGGGTGCACATATTCCACTAAAATTTTTGATAAACTTTCTGTAAAACTGGGCTAAGCCATGAAAACTTCTCACCTCTGTGGCTACTCTAGGAGTAGGCCAGCTCAATATGGCTTCTACCTTGGACTTGTCCATCTTCAACTCTCCCTAGGACACCACAAAACCAAGGTATACCAATTCCTGCTTCATGAATTCACACTTCTCCAGATTGATGGTTAGTTGTTCATCATGTAATTTTTACAAAATAGTATTTACATGTTCTAGATGTTCTTCCTTGGTCTGACTAAAAATTAGAATATCATCTAGAAAAACAAGAAATTTACCAATGTAATCCTTTAGGACTTCATTCATGAGTCTCATAAAGGTACTGGGTGCATTTGATAGACCAAATGGCATAACAAGCCATTCATACAGTCCTTCTGTGGTCTTGAAGGCTGTCTTGCACTCATCACCTTCCTTGATTCTTATTTGGTGGTAACCACTCTTCAGGTCTATCTTGGTGAAATAATTTGCTTTTCCAATACAGCCCATGAGATCTTCAATTCTGGGAATTGGGAATCTATACCTTATAGTTATCTTGTTTATGGCTCTGGCATCTGTGCACAATCTCCATGATCCTCCTTTCTTGGGTGCCAACATTGTGGGCACTGCACAAGGACTAATACTCTTCCTGATCAATCCTTGATCTAGCAACTCTTGCACTTGCCTGGAAATCTCTTTGTGCTGATCTGGAGTCATCTTGTAAGGTACCTTGTTTGGCAAAGATGCCCCTAGAATTAGGTCTATCTGATGGCTTATTGCTCTTTTTGGAGGCAATGTGGCTGGTGTACCATCATTGATTATGCCTTTATACTTCTCCAATATAGGTTGCACTCCTTTGGGAATCTCTGTCTTCCTATCCTGTTGTCCTTCTTTTGGTTTCACTATGATGGCATAACCAATACCATCCTCCTTAAGAGTATTCAGAAACTCTTTTCCACTCACAACAAATATATTAGGACTCTTTGTCTGAACTGCATCTTCATCCTCCAATGACTGAATCTTATAGGTGACACCATCTTTCTGAAAAGAGTAGGCATTCTTCTCACCATCATGTACTGCCTTTCGGTCATACTGCCATGGTCTGCCCAATAAGAGATGGCATGCATCCATGGGTAGTATATCACATAATACCTTATCCTTATAGCCACCTATACTAAACTCTACCCAACTTTGTTCATTCACTACCACATGTTGACCCTTATTCAACCATGTGACTCTATATGGGTTTGCATGAGTAATTCTTTTCAAATTTAGTTTTCTAACTGCCTCATCAGAAATAATATTATCAGTAGACCCTGAGTCTATGATAATTTTACATACCTTATTGAAAATCTTACACTTGATTTTGAATAGTGCTCTCCTCTGGCTTGGTTCAGACTTTGCTGGTTCCTTCATCAAAGTTCTCTTTATCATCAGGTTCTCTCCATCTTCTGAGTTTAGGTTGACCTCAGGTGACTGGCTGCTGGATGCATTATCTTAGACATAGTGATTTCTCTTATCACCTCCTTGAGAAGAGGATGTGGCCTTTTCTGGACACCTATATGCTGGATGACCTAGATTGCCATAGTTGTAACACTTCATGTTGGCGAAATAGGATCCTCTGCCTGATCCTCCTGACCTCCCTCTGTTAGATCCTCTTCCTCTGTGGTTTCCTCTACCACTTGACTCCCCACTCTGCTCTGTGAGTTTGGATTCTGCTTGGGATCTATTGTCAGTATTCCTTCCACCAAAACCTCCTCTGTGTCCTCTGTTATCTCTGCCTCTTCCTCTTCCTCTGCTATTTGAGTCTTGTTTCCTCTTGTTCTTTTTCTCCACTTTTAGTGCCAGCTGATAGCATTTTTGCACTGTTGTAGGACACAACAAACTGATTTCTTCTTGTATATTCCACTTCAGACCATTAAGGTACCTTGCTACCTTTATGCTTTCATCCTCCATTACTTTGGACCTTAAGCATAGCTTTTGGAATTCTTCAGTGTATGCACTGACATCTAATTCCTTCTGTCTTAGATTCTGTCTCTTCCTGTGCAGCTGTATTTCATAATCTTCTGGCATATATGCTTCTTTGATTTTAGCTACCATTCCCTTCCAAGTAGCTATGGGCTTCTTATCTTCTTTTGCTCTTTCAGTCTACACAAATTTCCACCAGGTTAAGGCAGCTCCCCTGAGTCTGGATTTGGCCACCTTTACTTTCTGTGCCTCGCTTACACCATCACATTCAAAGTGATTTTCAAGTCCTTCTATCCACTCCATGACCAAATCTGGGTCCATTTTCCCACTAAAAAGTGGTACCCCTTCTAATGTTTTACCACTCATTACTTTCAACGCTTTCAAGAATGGTTCTTCTTCCAACTTAGGATCAGGTGTGGGCTCTTCATCTTCTATAGATACACCTTTCCCCTCATCCTTAGAATATTTAACTCTCTAGCTGACTTCTTCAGTCTTTTGCAACATTAAGCCTAGCTTACTCTCCATTTCTGCTAGTCTTTCTTGTAGGAGTCTATTCTCCTCTTCTTGATCCTCAACCTTCTTTGCTAACTTTGCATTAGTCACCATTTTCTTGGATGAACTAACAGACTCACTTGAACTCGGTGATGACATACAACTCTTCTATTCCTATCTAGGAATAACCCAAATCTTACTACTCTAATACCAATTTGATAGGGAGGACTCTAGGCTGCCTGCTCTACATCATGTAGGTGTACAAGACTGTTTGACAACTCTAGCCTTCCTACCAATTCAAAGTGCTAAAAGACATCTTTCTACACAAAAATGTCAACTAAAATCCTCAACTCTTTGTAGAGATGGAAAACTCTATTTCTCTACTTGGTGTGGGACTCATACCTTGTCCTCACTACTTCCAAGATACTGCCTCAATGGCACATAACTTTCTGAGCCCGTTACCCACCCTTCTCACTCTGTTCAAGGGTCTGGACTGCTTAGTGCTCACTTTCTTTCTCTCTATTTTCCACCCCTGCAAGTCTATTTTCCTACTTGTCTATCTAGCCGGACTCCTTACTGAGCTTGCCTAGAACAAGCATGCATTGCCTCTACTAGACAATCCGACCACCCCACAAAAGAAAAACAAACAAAATGCATGACTCTGCTTGATGGCCTCCATACTGTACAGTGGAACTTGAGGAGTCATCAATACAGAGTCATGGTTTACAAAAGAGAGCAAAATTGCTGAAATAGAAATGACTAATCTACTTCAGAATGGTAAACTGAAAACAGAACCGAGATACACAAATGGTCGAACTGTTGTACTTTATTTTTATACAAAAATTTTGATTACATAAAAAATGCTTCACACATCAAAATTCTCTTCTTCGATTCTTCTGCTCCCCTCTCTATAGGAAGAATGTTACATCTTAAATATTTGCTCATGTCCATTATAGGATAGTTTAGTTTCCAGATGGTTCGTATTCTAACTGCCGGTTCAATTCTACATTTTCTTGACTGTCAGCCAGACTCACCATGATGTCTCTCTGACATATTCTATCGGCAAAACTGATGACTATCGGCCTAGCCTAAGTCCCTTCCGCTGATATATCATCTCACCCAATGACCTTTGTACCCTGTAGACTCCCATCGGCAAGAGCTACCATCGTTGGCACAATTTTCTTTCCACTCATCGATCTTAGTTCTTACACTGATGCACACTTTGATCTATTGACCATCGGTAAGACTTAGTCTATCAGCCGGTGCTCTTCAGGTCATCCTGATACTTTACCTTATGCCGATGTGCTTCCCTCATTCCTCTCTGTCGGTGTGACAATACATCGTCGGTGCAAGAAATGAAGCTTGTGCCGATGCCTTTTATCACCCTGATACATACTCCTTTCACTGAACCATTGAACCTCAACAGTGGGGTTCAATCGTAAGGTTCAACAGTGAGGTTCAACCTCCAACAAAATGATCGGCGATTCCAACTCCACCATTCAATATGAATGAACCCGTTGAACCATTGAACTTCAACAGTGAGGTTCAATCACAAGGTTCAATTATGGGGTTCAACGAAGAGGTTCGACGGCAAGGTTCAACCGCGGGGTTCAATCGAATGGTTCAACTGCAAGGTTCAACAGAATGGTTCAACGACGCGGTTCAATTGCGAGGTTCAACCGTTGAACAAATGCCGAACACCTTCAAACATACATTCATTAACTTGAATTCCACTTGGCTCAAAGGCCGATCAAAAACAAAATGCTTCTCCCGCCAATGCATTTTCAGAAAATTTGAAGAAAACATGAAAAACTCCAAAGACAAAAACACAAGCTGCAAACTCAAAATTGACAAACCAAAAAGGCTATGTATGATTGCATTGAGCCTTGGTGCTCCTGCACCAATATGCTCATGGGATAACTTACAAAGCATATGCGTCCAAAAGTAATATACTAACAAAGTAAAGAGAAGGGTTAAACACAAGTTCCTAACAATTCAAGACCAAGCTTGGCAAGGATTGAAAGAATCAATTGAGTGTCCTCTTTCACAATTCCACATTGTTTGAGCTACAATCTAAGTGATTTAAATTTTGTGAAGAAGTCTTGGATGTGTTGTGATGTTCACAACACGCCTCATTATTGCTCCTTACCAAAATGGGGACCCCTACTGTCGCTTTGCTTTTTGCTTCTGCTTGTGTTTGTCTGCTTTCTGGCGGTTTGGTAAAAATGAGTCAGGTGCATCATCATCATGAGGTAGATCATCATCATGAGGTAGGTCATCATCATGAGGTCAGTTTGTCAAAGTTCATATTTTGCTTCTGTGACCTCATATTTAGAAAGAGCTTGAAATTCCATGCAGGTTTCTGTTGGTCATGATGTTAGTCATTCGCAAACATAGAATAAAAGTTACACAACAACCTTTACTCATCTTGAAAGATACGATGAATTCAAAGAATTCATGATCCCAAGTCTCCGTTGATTAGGTCTTAATCTACTGACGTTACTCAGTGGTTGATGTGTGTTGCTGTTTTCCATTCAGGGGCCTTACGTGTTTCTGCACTGTTCATCATCATCATCTTCAAATATCCTGCTCTGGATGTTCGCTCTGCATAAGTCTCCAACAATTTCAGCTCTGCACTGTAAATTTAGTCAAATAATGTGCATACAGGCTGATATTTGCATGGTTTCTACTATTATTTATGATTCTTTGCATGATATTTTCAATACCACATGCACTTAACTCAAATATGCTAAGGATCTTCAGTTACCTACGGGATTTCAGCATATTTCACTGTTTCTGCTTGTTATTTATCATGATTTGCAGTTATGGTGATGAATTAATGAAATTGAAAAAAGGAAAAGGGTTAGAGAGTGAGATTCCTAAAATTACTGGACTTAGATCACTGATTCACATACAAGTTCCCATACTTGCAATGAAAAGAAGGAAAACTAGAAATCATACTTCACCAGGACATTCCACAAATCCGCATGATCTAGTGCAAAGCTTCAAAGGAAAGTTGACAACAACATGTAATGAAATGAAAGCGCTTCCAGTTAAACACAGCATTCATCAGTACATATCCAGAAATCAACAGAAGATTACGTAAAATTTACAATCAGGATGTAATCTGGAACTTCATATTCATTCAGTATGCTCAAGAACAGGTACATTTACAGTGATCTGAAGAAAGAACCTTGACATTTCAACAATTCTATCCTCATTAGTCTCAGTAATCCGATCTCCTAACTTATTCTACAGTAATTGACTCTTTGCGCCAGATGCGCCTGTATATTCTAATATATTCCCCCCCCCTTTAAAATGACAAGCTCTGGATGTTATATAGAGCAACTGCCAGAAAACGGTTACAATGATCCAAGGATCAGGATCCTCTCATAACAAACAACGGCCCAGATGAAAAGCACATGCTTCGTCAGTTAGCAAATGTACGGCTGGCACAGAATATTCCAGCATCTTCAAATTGATTCGGCCTCCAGCTGGCGAACAGCATATTTGACAATATCCTCCTCATTTCTGGCTCACGTTGACTCCATGCGCAACTTCGTAATGCTCAGCTTCAGCAGCATCATCATGATTTCAACGTTCAGCTTCAGCAGCATCATGACTTCAATGTTCAGCTTCAGCAGCATCATGACTTCAATGTTCAGCTTCAGCAGCATCATGATGATTTCCTGCAAGTAAACAGACAAACATAAGGTTCATCATCATCATGATAAACAACAGGAAGTAAACACTTTATTAAACATACCTCCCCATGTGCAGCTACAGGCAATCAGGCTTTACCTGTGAACAATATGCACTAAATGCATAAACAGCATGAAAACAACCAGGTCAACCCTCGTTGACCAAAATCAGGCAGTCGGGCTTTCAAATTTCCATCGCTTCATGTTTTTGCCCATTTTCTTGTATATCGGGTTCAAAATATGATGATGATGATCTCAAATTATACAAGGAAATAATCGCCCTCCAACCATCCCTAGAAACCGGCCTTGCATCATCATCATATTTGCATCGGCGTGACTACATATGATCAGGGTGACAATTTTTTCTTAGGCCGACGGCAACAGTTATACCGACGCCAAAAATCATCATGATGATGACCAACTACATATCTTCAAAGTGGCCGCAGGATATCACAAAATATGATGATCCTCCTCATTTCTAATACCCTGATGAAAAGCACATCAGGAAGTTTTGCTCTTGCACATTCGGGAAAGAAAGACATCGTCATCATCATCATGATGAAGACAAACAGGAGGACTCGGAAAAAGATCCTGCCGCTGAGGAAAATCATGATGACGTCATCGTCATCATCAGGCTTCGTTAAAATGCAAAGGGATGACGTCACCGTCATGTTTCGTTAAGATCAGGAGGTAAATGGAATATCGGGTTCCCTCTAAGGAAGATGATCAGGTCAAGAAAGCAGCATGACCCCTTTTTTCGGCCAAGGCAATCCGCTCGAAAGATCAGGATGATGATGATGATCATCATCATATACGCACTGGGTGATCAAAAATATGATCCTGCTGAAAAGTCCTGATGACGTCATCAGGATATCCGGGGCTTGTGTTAATCTTCGAAGATGACGTCATCGTCATCATCATATTGGTGAAATGCATCACGCCTTGGAAAATATCCTGCCGAAGGAGAAGGTGATGATGACGTCATCGTCATCATCATATTTGCAAAAGTTTATACTTCTCGGCAGGATGATACTACGAACTGTTGGGAGAGACGAACAAGATCATGATCTTGTTCAACATGACTTAAGAAATGAAAATCACCCTCCGCTTCGAAAGATAAGGTGATCATCATGATCACGCAAAAGGAGGTTAGGAGGATATTAGGAAATGTTGGGTCTCGAAATATCATGATGATGTTGATCACCAAGACTGTCGTGCGCGCGCAAATTATGCAGATGGCATATTTCTTCTAAGTAAGGTGACGATGATCATCAGCATGATATTATCATATCGGGTGATTTTAAATATCATGATGCTCGCAATGTTGGAATATCATGATGCTGATGATGTTTCCAGGGTCGCTTGACGGGTAAAACACACTAGCGTTTAAGATTGACGTCCGGATGTTTCGGGACTGCATGATTTTCATCAGGTGATAAAGTAAGATCATGATGATGACCTTTGGAGACACAAAAGACCGCCCGACGGGAGAACCTACTACGACTTAAACTTGACGTCCGGATATTTCGACCTCAGGATATTATCGGGGGGCTTTTCAAATATCATGATGATGATGTTCATATAGCAATTATCAGGTTTGACCAAAACTTTGACTGCCCACAACTCCCTCATATGGACGAATTTTCAAGTGATGTAAAAGGCAAACCTGCATGAAATTTCAAGCTCTTTCTAACCATGAAGTCATAGAAACAAAATATGAACTTTGACAAACTAACCTCATGATGATGACCTACCTCATCCTGACCTTCATGATGACGATGCACCTGACTTAATTTTACCAAAACCGCCAGAAACAGACAACACAAGCCAAAACAAAAGCTGGGTCCCTGTTTTGCCAAGTCAAAATGGGGCGTGTTGTGTAACCACACAACAACTTGCCACCAAAGAAAACAACAAAATTCAAATGATTCAAGTGATATGATCATATTCATCTATAGTATTCTAATTCTGTCTAAGTAAATCATCATGATCTTTGAATGATAAAATTTCATTATGGTGATAAAGCTAACAAAGGATCATGTGTGTGCATATGATTAATTATCCTCATCTTGAAAGCAAGTTGAAAACATAAGTAACTGGTGTTAAACTACATAGTTGGAGATCATCCCTCATAGCCAACCTGGATAGAGCCTTGCTGCCAGCAGGTGTCTATAACCCCGGCAAGGTTATCTATACAATCTCCCTAAGTAGAGCCCCACTGCCAGCAGGCGTCCATAGCCCCGGTAGAGTTACTTAGATGGCCTAATTTTATTTTGTTTCTGATTTTCCTTTAAAAATTTAAATTTGATATCATCATGTCTGCTCATTTGTACAAGGTGTAGTCACTTGCAGCTTTAGGTTGGAGATTGTATTGGTAGCAAGGGAGTCCCTTTAGATTTTTCACTTAACACCTATACTCATATCTTCAACAAACCCAAGGCTGTTAGGTGTTTCATTGTGTTTGATTCACTTTGGACAAGAAAAAGTACCCTGATGAAAAGACATCATAAACCTGATCATGAGTATTTATCAGAATGAATTACAATCTATATCTAAATCTGATCTCATCACTTGAATCCTAACAATTTAGTTATTTTCTTAGGTGATGAAGTGCATCATCCTGACTTACCAGAACAAGGTCCCAACCAACAAAACAACAACAACAACAAGCAAACACTGTACAAACAACTATACAAATATACAATATGATACACAAGACTGCCATGAAGTCACTCAGGCCTGGAAATAATGTTTGAGGAATTGTCCATTGACTGGCAACGGGACATCCTCACCTGTCAGGTTCTTAAGCCTATAAGTGCTGTCTCCTAAAATTTCAGAAATCTGAAAGGGACCTATCCATAGTCTGTCAAACTTACCATGATCACCTTTCCTTTCATGGGCTTTATCCCACATCAGGACTAAATCTGATATCCTGAAAGCTTTAATTCTGGCTCTCTTGTCAAACCAGCGTTTGACAACAGCCTGATGTTTTGCAAATTGGTCAATTGCTTGGCTTCGTTTTTCTTCCAGATGCATCAACTGAAGCAACCTGACTTCCTGTTTATTATCTATGCCTAGATAGTCTTGGGCAAACTGCAGAGTAGGAATTTTCAAGTTTACAGGGAGGATAGGATCTACCCCATATACTAGCTGGAAAGGTGAGTTTCCTAATGCAATTTTCATTCTAGTTCTGTCTACCCATAAGGCATACTTCAGAAATGAGTTCCATTCCCTGGGATTTTTCTCTATCAATTTTCTTATGATACTCAGTAAATTCTTATTAGTGGATTCTGCTAATCCATTTCCCTGGGGATAGTAATTGGATGAGAACTTAAGTATAATCCCATGATCAAAAGCCCAACTTGACAATTTAGTGGAAATGAAGGCAGAACCATTATCACTTACCAATGCATAAGGAGTTCCATACCTGATGACAATGTTGCTTTCCAGAAATTTAATGACATCATCAGCAGTACAAGTTTTGCTGCTGATAGCCTCAGTCCATCTGGTACAGTAATCAGTAATTGTTAGGACATACCTCTGGCCTGAAGAAGATGGAGGATTGATTGGTCCTATGAAATCCATGCCCCATTGTGCAAATGGGCGCTCCTCCATTACTGGCTGCAATGGTTGTGCAGCATATTTTTCTCTGTTGGCAGCAACCTGGCAAACATGACAACATTTAACATGATCAGCTGTGTCTTTAAAAATGGTAGGCCAGTAATATCCTGCTCTGAGGATTGCATGTGTTGTGGCCAACGCTGATCCGTGGGCAGTTCCAAACTTGTCATGTAGCTCTGTCAAGACTTTATTGGCTTCTGGTTTCTCTAAGCATCTCAGGTATATCCCTTCATAATTCTTTTTAAACAGGGCTCCTCCCTTCATCATATATTTCTGGGATCTCATCTTTAAGGCTCTTCTCTGTGAAGCCTGCATCCTCAAAGGACATCTTCCAGTGATCAGGATGTGCCTGATGTCTGAATACCATTCTTTATTGTCCTTCTCATCTATCACATACTGCTGACTGATGATGTTTGGATCAGTTTCAGATATCATCTGGCTCAGAGCCTGTCCTCTTACTAGCTTCATGGGTGTGATCTCCATGTCATATTCTTGTAGTACCGTAATCCATTTGGCCCTTTTTTCACCAGGTTCACTCTGCATCAGCAGCATCTTTACTGCTGCATCTGGTACCACAGCAATCACTTTGCTCCTCAGTATATAATGTCTGAACTTTTTTACTGCTCTGACTAATGCAAGTGCCTGTCTTTCAACATCTACATATCTCAACTCAGCATCCCTGAAAGGACAGCTCATGAAGGCAATTGGTTTCTCTTCTTTATCTTCATTTCTTTGAGTTAACACTGCTGCAGAAGTATGTTCTGAAGCAAATGAGTAGATGTAGAAATCTTTTGTATAATCTGGACTAATGAGGATAGGAGCATCCGAAATGGCCTTCTTTATATCTTCAAAAGCAGCTCTGGCTTCTAGTGTCCAGTCAATTTGTGCATCTTTTTTCAACATGGCATTCAGTGGTCTGACAATCTCAGCAAAGCCAGTGATGAACTTCCTCACAAAATTTATCTTACCAAAATAAGATTTAAGCTCCTTTTTGCTTCCTGGAAGTGGTAATTTCATAATAGATTCCACCCTGTCAGGATCAATGATAATCCCATCTTCTGTGATTAGGTGGCCTAGTAACTTTCCTGTTGTGACTCCGAATATGCACTTCTTGGGATTCAAAGATATTCCATATTCTTCACACTTCTTCAGTACATTTCTGAGATCAGCAACATGATTTCCCCTTTCTTTGGAGAACACTGTCAGGTCATCCATGTAGATGACTATACATTTTCCTATTAAGCCTCTGAAGGCTATGTCCATTGCTCGCTGGAATGTAGCTCCAGCATTTATCAATCCAAACGGCATACGTCTATATGCAAATATCCCCCATTTTGTGGTGAAGGCAGTCTTTAATCTGTCAATTTTATCAACCATCACTTGGTTGTATCCTGAAAAACCGTCCAAGAAGGACATCATCTTGGCTCCATTTACCATCTGCAGAACCTCATCCAAAGAGGGCAAAGGATAATTATCCTTTTCTGATGCTCTGTTCAGGTTCCTGAAATCCACACACAATCTGATGTCTCCATTCTTCTTCCTGACTGGTACCAGATTTGCCACCCAAGTGGAGTGCCTTACAGGAAATATTATCCGGGCATTTAACAATTTCTTGACTTCCTCAAGGATGACGGGCTCAAGCAGAGCATTGACTGGCCTCTGCTTCTGTCTGAAAGGTTTTGCATCTGGCTTGAGGGGTATAGTATGAGTTATGACAGAAGTGTCATACGTCTTCAGCTCGTCATAAGTCCATGCAATTACATGTATATAATCTTTAAGGGCTTTAGTTATTCCATCTAACTCTTCAGGTGTACAAACCTTACCCAACAAGACATTCTTCTTGTCATCAGCTTGTCCAATATTCACCTGTGAATATTGACCTCCATCTGCCTTAGGCAGATCCTTATGTTTGAGCATATTATCCAGATCAAAGGCTCTTTCTAATTCAATCATACCTTTGGGAATTGTGTTGCCAGGCAACTCTAAAATCTCATCTTCTTCCCAGACATGATCTTCCATACCATTTTCATCTATGATCTGAGCTTCAAATACATCTCTGTTTGATATGAAATCCAGGATGTGCTGATCATCATCAAACACTTGGAGATTGGTCACATTGTCAGGTACCGAAGGTACTGACACCAATTCTACTGCAAATCTCTTCAGACCAGATATAGACAGCGGTTCCAGCGTACTGGCGGCCTGAGCAAGTGCATCTGCCCTTTGGTTCTGTTCTCTCGGCACGTGAACGATGTTGAAGGCATCAAAGTCTTCAATCAGGTCCCACACACGATGTCTGTAATTTGACAGCTTTCTGTAGTTACAAGAGTAGATTCCTCGTACTTGCCTCACAACTAGTTCTGAATCTCCAAAGACATGCAGGATCTTTACCTTCTTCTTATGGGCAAACAACAGTCCATGAATCAGAGCTTCATACTCTGTGACATTATTAGTGCAGGGGAACTGTAATCTGTAAGCTGCTAAATGGGATTTCCCTGATGGATCAGTAAGGTCAACCCCTACTCCAGAACCTTGCTTGGATTTGGATCCATCAAACCTCAGGATCCAAGGCTTATCTTCAGCAGGACATTTATTTGAACTTTCCTTTTTCTTTGCAGCTCTGGCTGCTGCTCCGCCTGATATCCACCTTAACTTAGGTGTGTCATCTTCAAGCTTCCTCTTTCCTTTATCTGATGAGCCTGATGGCTTTTCTGTTTTCTCTTCCATCCTAGCAGGAGGATGATGTTCAGCACATACAACTGCATGCTTCTTCAAAATGTGCAAGCACAGTGAGCAAGTGGTTTCTGAGTGAGGCGCCTCATGCAGCCTACACCAACTTTTGATTAAAACCTCCTGGGGAGATCTACACTGTTGTGTCATTTTTTTTATTTCTTTGACCAGAAATTCTTCGAACTTCGTCAGGTCACTGCCTTTATCCTCATCAAACAACTCGTAATCCGGTTCCATGAAGCAATCACTACCAGGAGTGATCTTTTCCTTTCTCTCATCATTTGTCTGATTGGACACCAGGATCTCTTCTGTTTTTTGGATATGATCCTCATCAGGATCCGTCGACTCTTCTGTTCCTGCAGAAGACAAATAAAAATTAGTATCATCATCATCATTAGATGTAGCACTCACCTCGGAATATGATGATGATGCTTCACTATACGTCTGCTCCAGCATGATCATGTCCAAGCATGGTTCGCAAGTCTTTTCCGAGTGTGCTTCTCCATGCAATCTGCACCATCCGTCAATCAAGATATCATTAGCAGGTATATTTAATAATTGACAACGTTTTATCTGAGTAGATAAATGCATCTGAAAATCCCTGAAGCGATCTATTTCATTCTCATTATCAGGATCATTATTAAGTTCTACGACTGGCATATCCTCATGATAATCATCATCATGATGATGATGAACATCAAGCATCAGGACCTCTTCTATTTGGACAGTTTGCGGCCTGATGTGATAAACTCCAGGTTCTACGTTTACATACATGATCTCATTTGTTCTGTTATATTTGGTGATCATATGTTTCATCCTAGGCTCAGCATCAATCTTGATCTGATTAGGTATACCTTTCCATGGCAACCACATGTGACTGAAGTCTGTGGACATGTATCCGTTAAGCGTTTTAGACCAGTCTCGGCTAAGCAACATCCCGTATGTATCAGGTATGTCAACTACCTGAATGTCAATGTAATACTGGATCCTGGGATCAGACGCTAGCTGCATGTGAATATGAGTGAGTTCTCCTACGACACTTACTTCTGTCTTGTCCAGTTGAGTGACCTTCTTTAATGATTTAGCAGGATGCAGTCCTAATGCGTTGCATATTGACAAAGGCATAACATTAGTTGAGGCTCCTGAATCAACTAAACAATTGTGCAAATTCTTACTGAACATTCTTATGGTGAGGAGAAACGGTGGTGATTCAGTTTTATCTCTGTACAAGGTCATGTGAGAGGTTTCAGCAGCTTGGACTGTGGCTGACACTTTGGGCTTGACAGTGCTATCTTTAGCAGTATGGTCTCTGCTATTGGATTGACTCGAAAGGTGATTATCCTCTTTAGAAGCAGGATCATCCAGCGACTTCATGAATGCCCTTTTGATGGCAGGAGTTTTCAGTAACTCAGATAGGGACAGGCTGATCTTGATTTTCTTCATTTCATCAGCCAAATAGCTGACTAACTTGTCAGATTCATGAGGTACATTTGCGACTTTTGTTACTGTGTTTTGAGGAGACAAGTACTGAGCATTCACCTTAGGGAACCCAGGGTTATTGCTAGCCTTAGGATCAGGAGGTGTGTTGAAGTTATTTGGAGGTAGAGATGATGTCAATGGACCGGCAGGTCTGTTGGCATTACTCCTCAGGTTATAATTGTGCTTACCAGGGTATTGCTGCTGGTATGCATGTACTTCCTCATGCTCTCTTGTAGGTTCATTTTCATCCTCAAAAGGGAAGACATAATTTGCTTCAAAGGTTAAGGCAGATTCTTCACAGGTCTGATTATGATCCTGATGAGGCTGATTAGTGTAGGTTTCCAGCACAAAAGCTGAGTCATATCCACAAGGAACTATTTCATTTCCTTCTGCCTGAGGTGGATTTCCAGAAGTATTAGACACTTCAGTCTGAAAGATGCTGGCAGCAATCCTAAATTGTGGACAATCTAATTCTGCATGTGCATTGGTGTTGTGAATCCTGCACCAATTGGTAAGGGCTGCTTCAGCAAGATTGACTCTAGTAGTCTGTTTGGCTTCACCAGGAGGCTGATTGTCTAGGGGTGATGGTAATGAACCATTATTTGGCCTGGAGTTCCACACTCTGGGCTGCCTAGGAGGATTATTGTTATTTGCAGCATTACTGTTGAAGTTATTGTTGTATCCTCTGTCAGGGTAATTTGGTCTGTCATTGGAATAACTCCTATTCTGACCTGACTGTGAATAAAACCACTGATTTCTCAAGTGTGTTACTTCTGTGGTGAGCTTTCTCAACTGAGCAGACATTTCTTTGATTTCCTCTTTCTCCTCTTGAGCCTTGGCCACTACATTTTCAGGCTGAGGCTGGAAAAAGGAAGATCCATGGTTATTATGAGATAGATCTGTACCCTGAGGTGTCTGAGTATGTGCAGGATATTGTGGCAATTGGCCAATTCCATTAGGAGGAGGCATGATACTCAATGGAGGTACTTGCAAAGGTGCAGGCATGATTGCTGGGGGCATCACTGCTCCATTTGGATATTGTGCAGGATATTGCGAAGGATAAGCTGCAGGATACTGTGCTGGATATTGTGACTGCATGCCAGGCAAAGCAGGGAATGCTATATTTGGAGTAGGAGCAGGTATCAGCTGTTGATTTACCTTGATAGCTTCTTGAAAAGCTCCTGTCAATGTGGTGATCGCAGGATGTGTTCTCCTGATGAACATGGCAGTTAACGGATCCAGGGCTGAATAATAAATACTTCTGGCAGCATCATCAGCCACCACATATGGGGTAACTAGCTTGGACAACATTTTCTGGAACCTAGCATTGAAATTTGCAATAGGTTCATGCTCCAATCTCTTAATTGTGGCAAACAGGTGGTAATTCATGGATGGATCAATAGGGACTTTGAATCTGTCAAGAAAGGCCTTCTCTAAGACAGCCCACGAACCTACAGAAGATTGACCAAGACTGATGAACCAATTATAGGCCTCTTCCCCTAAGGAAAAAGGGAATAATCTGCACACCACATCCTGATGCTCTATTCTGGCTCTGCAGCAAGCTTCCTTAAACGTCCTGATATGATCATCCGCATCCTAATAAGGATGGTATTTTGGACAAAGCTTGTCCGGATACTTTGGTAACTCATGATACGCAGTAAAGGTCAATGGTGATTCTGCTGCAAAGAACGACATTGCAACCTGAGAGGGCTGAACTGGTGGTGCAGTTGGCTGAGGTTGGACTAAAGGTATACCCTGAGGTTGAACAGAAGGTGTCACGGGTATACCGGAAGGTATTTGCAAACCAACGGGAGTTACAGGAGGAGGTCCTGGTGAAGCTCTGGACGTACTAGACTCTGGAGTATGGTGAACGTCTATAGTCCTAGGTCTAAAACCTCTGACAGGCAATTCTTCAAAAATTTCACTATGTCTAGACCTGGTATTTATCCTGTGAGCCAGGATTTCTCGATTTGGAGGCCAACTAGCTGAAACTTTGCAAATATTGGCTGGATTCCACCAGACGAGGTGATATTTGCGGTCAACTTGCAAATCAGACTGAATATTTACGCGATATTTGCTAAGATACTGCAAATATGACAGGATATTAGGATATTTCGACCGGCAGCACCAGATCTCACGTGTCTAAGGCTCAAATCCTCAAAGCTTGAACAAATTTATGCATCTTTGGCCAATATTTAGTGAATTTAAAGAAATCTACTGTAAAGCTTGCAATATTTATGTGAAATTTGGAAATCTTTACACAGAATGTGCAAATACAAACTTGTCGCAGCAAATATTTACGCAATTTGGTGAAATTCACAAATGATCTGAAGTTACCTTACTCTGAGCGTCATCAAACCTGGAAATACTGATGATGAACGTGATCTTCCGGGCTGGCCCTCCTTCTAGCGCCAATTTATGTTGGTCATGATGTTAGTCATTCGCAAACATAGAATAAAAGTTACACAACAACCTTTACTCATCTTGAAAGATACGATGAATTCAAAGAATTCATGATCCCAAGTCTCCGTTGATTAGGTCTTAATCTACTGACGTTACTCAGTGGTTGATGTGTGTTGCTGTTTTCCATTCAGGGGCCTTACGTGTTTCTGCACTGTTCATCATCATCATCTTCAAATATCCTACTCTGGATGTTCGCTCTGCATAAGTCTCCAACAATTTCAGCTCTGCACTGTAAATTTAGTCAAATAATGTGCATACAGGCTGATATTTGCATGATTTCTACTATTATTTATGATTCTTTGCATGATATTTTCAATACCACATGCACTTAACTCAAATATGCTAAGGATCTTCAGTTACCTACGGGATTTCAGCATATTTCACTGTTTCTGCTTGTTATTTATCATGATTTGCAGTTATGGTGATGAATTAATGAAATTGAAAAAAGGAAAAGGGTTAGAGAGTGAGATTCCTAAAATTACTGGACTTAGATCACTGATTCACATACAAGTTCCCATACTTGCAATGAAAAGAAGGAAAACTAGAAATCATACTTCACCAGGACATTCCACAAATCCGCATGATCTAGTGCAAAGCTTCAAAGGAAAGTTGACAACAACATGTAATGAAATGAAAGCGCTTCCAGTTGAACACAGCATTCATCAGTACATATCCAGAAATCAATAGAAGATTACGTAAAATTTACAATCAGGATGTAATCTGGAACTTCATATTCATTCAGTATGCTCAAGAACAGGTACATTTACAGTGATCTGAAGAAAGAACCTTGACATTTCAACAATTCTATCCTCATTAGTCTCAGTAATCCGATCTCCTAACTTATTCTACAGTAATTGACTCTTTGCGCCAGATGCGCCTGTATATTCTAATATATTCCTCCCCCCTTTAAAATGACAAGCTCTGGATGTTATATAGAGCAACTACCAGAAAACGGTTACAATGATCCAAGGATCAGGATCCTCTCATAACAAACAACGGCCCAGATGAAAAGCACATGCTTCGTCAGTTAGCAAATGTACGGCTGGCACAGAATATTCCAGCATCTTCAAATTGATTCGGCCTCCAGCTGGCGAACAGCATATTTGACAATATCCTCCTCATTTCTGGCTCACGTTGACTCCATGCGCAACTTCGTAATGCTCAGCTTCAGCAGCATCATCATGATTTCAACGTTCAGCTTCAGCAGCATCATGACTTCAATGTTCAGCTTCAGCAGCATCATGACTTCAATGTTCAGCTTCAGCAGCATCATGATGATTTCCTGCAAGTAAACAGACAAACATAAGGTTCATCATCATCATGATAAACAACAGGAAGTAAACACTTTATTAAACATACCTCCCCATGTGCAGCTACATGCAATCAGGCTTTACCTGTGAACAATATGCACTAAATGCATAAACAACATGAAAACAACCAGGTCAACCCTCGTTGACCAAAATCAGGCAGTCGGGCTTTCAAATTTCCATCGCTTCATGTTTTTGCCCATTTTCTTGTATATCGGGTTCAAAATATGATGATGATGATCTCAAATTATACAAGGAAATAATCGCCCTCCAACCATCCCTAGAAACCGGCCTTGCATCATCATCATATTTGCATCGGCGTGACTACATATGATCAGGGTGACAATTTTTTCTTAGGCCGACGGCAACAGTTATACCGACGCCAAAAATCATCATGATGATGACCAACTACATATCTTCAAAGTGGCCGCAGGATATCACAAAATATGATGATCCTCCTCATTTCTAATACCCTGATGAAAAGCACATCAGGAAGTTTTGCTCTTGCACATTCGGGAAAGAAAGACATCGTCATCATCATCATGATGAAGACAAACAGGAGGACTCGGAAAAAGATCCTGCCGCTGAGGAAAATCATGATGACGTCATCGTCATCATCAGGCTTCGTTAAAATGCAAAGGGATGACGTCACCGTCATGTTTCGTTAAGATCAGGAGGTAAATGGAATATCGGGTTCCCTCTAAGGAAGATGATCAGGTCAAGAAAGCAGCATGACCCCTTTTTTCGGCCAAGGCAATCCGCTCGAAAGATCAGGATGATGATGATCATCATCATCATATACGCACTGGGTGATCAAAAATATGATCCTGCTGAAAAGTCCTGATGACGTCATCAGGATATCCGGGGCTTGTGTTAATCTTCGAAGATGACGTCATCATCATCATCATATTGGTGAAATGCATCACGCCTTGGAAAATATCCTGCCGAAGGAGAAGGTGATGATGACGTCATCGTCATCATCATATTTGCAAAAGTTTATACTTCTCGGCAGGATGATACTACGAACTGTTGGGAGAGACGAACAAGATCATGATCTTGTTCAACATGACTTAAGAAATGAAAATCACCCTCCGCTTCGAAAGATAAGGTGATCATCATGATCACGCAAAAGGAGGTCAGGAGGATATTAGGAAATGTCGGGTCTCGAAATATCATGATGATGTTGATCACCAAGACTGTCGTGCGCGCGCAAATTATGCAGATGGCATATTTCTTCTAAGTAAGGTGACGATGATCATCAGCATGATATTATCATATCGGGTGATTTTAAATATCATGATGCTCGCAATGTTGGAATATCATGATGCTGATGATGTTTCCAGGGTCGCTTGACGGGTAAAACACACTAGCGTTTAAGATTGACGTCCGGATGTTTCGGGACTGCATGATTTTCATCAGGTGATAAAGTAAGATCATGATGATGACCTTTGGAGACACAAAAGACCGCCCGACGGGAGAACCTACTACGACTTAAACTTGACGTCCGGATATTTCGACCTCAGGATATTATCGGGGGGCTTTTCAAATATCATGATGATGATGTTCATATAGCAATTATCAGGTTTGACCAAAACTTTGACTGCCCACAACTCCCTCATATGGACGAATTTTCAAGTGATGTAAAAGGCAAACCTGCATGAAATTTCAAGCTCTTTCTAACCATGAAGTCATAGAAACAAAATATGAACTTTGACAAACTAACCTCATGATGATGACCTACCTCATCCTGACCTTCATGATGACGATGCACCTGACTTAATTTTACCAAAACCGCCAGAAACAGACAACACAAGCCAAAACAAAAGCTGGGTCCCTGTTTTGCCAAGTCAAAATGGGGCGTGTTGTGTAACCACACAACAGTTTCCCTTTTACATCACTTGAAAATTCGTCCATATGTGGAAGTTATGCATAGTCAAAGTTTTGGTCAAACCTGTTAATCGCAAGTGATCATCATATTTTTATATCCTCAGTCATGTTGTCAAGATCATCATGATCTTGATCTTCACTTGATAAAATCATGCAGTCGAAATATACGGACGTCAATCTTAGGTGATAGTGCCCTTTACCCGTCAAATGACCTTATGCGCATCGTGAGCATCATGATTTGAGTGTAACCCGATATTTCATAACAACGAGCATCATGATATTTTTACATCACCTGATATTATAATATCATGCTGATTTTGAATATCACCCTGCTTAGAAAATCCACCATCTGCATATTTGCATGCGCATGTCAAAATCCTGATGATCATCATCATCCTGTCTTTCAAGGGAGGGTCATATTTACTGATATTCGCCAATATGATGATGACGTCATCATATCCTCCTAATCTCCTTTTGCATGATCATGATGATCACCCTATCTTTTAAGGGAGGGTGATATTCCATTCCTCAATAGCATGATCATATTTTAAATATCACCCTAGTGCTAACCTGATGATGACCTCAACTCATCCTCATGCTCCGAAGACGGAATATGATGATATCGTCATCATGATATTCGATGAGGAGGATCATCATTTTTTTTATCCTGTCATGTTGTCAAGATCATCATGATCCCGTTTGTCTACCCGATATATCGTAATGTCCTCCTGCCGAGAAATATGACCTTTTGCAAATATCCTGATGACGTTATCCTAACCTAATAAACGAAGAAGCAAATATTAGGACGACATCATCATCACATTTCCCTTCGGCAGGATATTTTCCAAAACATGATCCGGTTCGCAAATATGATGATGACGTCATATTCTAAGTTCAACAAAAGCCCCGGATATCCTGATGATCATCATCATCCTGATCTTTCGAGAGGGTTACCTTGGCCGCAAAGGGGTCATATTACATTCACCACCTGATCATGCTCCTTAGGTGACCTGATATTACATTTATCCCCTGATCTTAACTAAACATGACGGTGACATCATCTTTTGCATTTTAATGAAGCCCGGATATGACGATGATGTCACCATCATATTCCTTTCCTCAGCAGCAGGATCATATTTCATATCCTCCTATTTTCCTTCGACATGATGATGATGATGATTGTCATTCTTTTCCCCAATATACAGAAGCGAAAGATCCTGATGACGTCATTTGGACATTCGGAAGGGGGAGCATCATATTTCCAAAATATCATGCAGACGAAAGTTTTAAGTCTTGCTATCGGCAGTATGTGAAATTGTCATGCCGATGGGCGGGAAAGTACATAGCGGTGGAGTTTTGAAGCGTTTTTTGGCGCCCGTGGCATTTTCCCGGTCAGCGATAGTTGACCCGATGGGTTTTGAGCGGTCTGTATGCGTTTTGAACGTGTTTTTAAGAGTATCTTGGACCCGATTTCCACAATTTTGCGCAGTCACCTGGATTTAAACGATTATTTTAATTTCCTGCTATTTATGTGATAAATGTAATACTTATTGCTTGTCTTGTCTTGCAGGCTTGCAGTTGAGGAAGCAGCTGGAACTTGATCACAGTGACCTCATGGAGGAAGGAAATCTGATCTCAGGAGCAAGAAGATAAAGATAAAGTGCGAAGAAGTCAAGGCCATTCAAATAAAGGACAAAGTTGCAGCTGAGGGTATTACTACAACAGACAAACAAAAGTTATTGCCAAGCTGCCGGAACTTCTCAGAAGGGGCAATATTTCGCCCAGATTTGACACTGCTCAGAGATATTTTGAAGAGCTGGTTCACCTGTATTTATTGCCGTAACCAGGGGTTTGAACTAGGGGTTCAGTTGGTTTTTTTTGCTGTAGTGAGGACAACCAGAATGTCTTTATATTGTGCCTCTCTACATTGTAATACTTTACAACAGGGGCTACAACAGGGATTTTTTTTAGAAACACACAGTGAGTTAGCTTAGCATAGTTTAGAGGTAGAAGAAGGAGGTCGCTTGTTTGTCTGCAGTAAGGTGTGCGTGGAATGTCTGGCTGCCTTACTGTATCTGTAAAGCTTGTAAGTTCTCTGTAGTATGATCAATGAAACTAAGAGTCATTCCTACATTGTAAATCATGTATGACTATTCATTTCTAATACAATAGAATCTGGAGTTCTGCATCTATCTTCTGAGTGTTCTCCTGCTCTTCTTTGTGTTTTGAAATATTTTCTTTGAGAGCTTGCAATTTTAAATGTATGTTTGTGAAAATGCTCAGAACTTGCATTTAAGGTTTTTACTGTGGATTTGATCAAATTACTGTGGTATTTACATAGTGCATAACAGAAACAATTAGATCCTTCGGTAGATTAAATGAGGTATAGATTAGATCTTTCTAACTTTTCCCAACCCATCTGAAATATTTAGCTGAAAATGTAGAAATCTAAAGGAAATTGTCTCAAATTTGAAGAAGCATGCATAACAGAGTTAAAAGTAGATAGTTTTCATAAATAGATAAAGAAGAAAGCTGCAATAATTCAAGAAAACCATCTAAAACTTACAGCACAGTAACACTTTTATGCAAAGGAATGAAAAGTACTGACGTATCTCATGATCTTTTTGCATATTCTTAGTCCAGTAAACCATCAAACAAACCTAAACTACGTAAGGCCCCTTGAACATTACAGCTTCACATTGACCAACTGAACTTGACCAATCGAACCATTGTAGACTTGGGATTAGTTGAATCTCAAATGATTCCTTCTTATCTTTCAAGTATAGTTTCAGTTCATTATATGTGAATTTTAACTTATTGTTATGATTGCATCAAAACAATCATCAACAGTTTTCTGGCGCTAGAAGGAGGGCCTTCTTGAGTTAGGTTTCATTTCAAACTGGCTAACGACAGTAATAGAGTGACTAGGTCTAGATCCAGTTCAGGAGATATATTTGTGCAACTACCTGATACAAGGCGAAGTAAAAACCCTTTAATTTGGAATCCAAAGATATCGCAAGTAGGAAGTTCATCTGGAACACCTCCTGGGTCACCTTTTAACATCCGTAGTATTGTAAGTCCTGACAGATCACTATTCAGATCTTTAAATCTTGGTTCAGGCACTCCTAGAGGTCTCAATCCTCCTGTAAATCCTAATCCACCAATCAATCCAGGTATTCCTGCAAGTTCAAGTCAAGCTCAAACACCTGCAATGGCTTATTTCGATGTCAATTCTCCCATACTCTTCAATGATTATCATGAGATGCCCAAAAATCCGGAAAAGATATGTCCCAAATACCAGTTGCATCAGGACCCAGAAGATCATATTAGAATATTTAAGGAAGCATGTTTTAGGGCTATGTTAGAGCACGAGGATGTTGTGTGTAGATTGTTTCCTTACACCTTTAATGAGCAGGCCTCTAGCTGGTACGTAAACTTACCCAATGATTACATTTCTTCCTGGGCACTTATGGAAGAAGCATTTCTGTCAAGATTTAGAGGACCCATTGACCCTTGCGCTTTGTATCATAAATTGGCTACTATAAAACAAGGTGAGGGAGAGCTAATTGATAATTTCAATGACAGATTTCAAAAGGCCTATTCTAGGCTGGTAGCCCCTTATACCATAGATGATGCTCCCTTGTTGGCTATGTACTATGCTGCCTTGGATCCTTTAACCGCCATGTTTGGCAAAAGAAAACCTGACATAGATTCAATATCCAAAGCCTATAAAGAGGCAGCCTCAGTGAACCAAGAAATGAGGCATACAACTTATAGTCCATTTGTCAATGGAGGAAATTTTGGGGTGCAGAATCAGGCACACCCATGGAGTGGAGTCCCTGTGCAGCACGCTCCACTAGTAAATCCAGTTCCTTCTTACACACCTGTGTATAATCCTACTCCAATCCAAGCTATAACTCCTTACACGGCTAGTACTTCCAATAACAGTCAAAATAATGGTCAGCCTTTCTTCCAACTTCCTAGGGATGTAACTGTGGCAAAAGCACAAGAGGATAGAGAAGAAATCAAAGAAATTACTGCACATTTGAAAAGATTAACGACCGAAGTGACACAGCTAAGAAATGAGAACCTCTATGGAAGAAGCAACCAAAACTACAATCCACATCAAAATCACAACCAAGGCCAAAATCAGAATTATAGTCTCAATCAAAATCAGTAGTACAATCAAAACCAAAACTACAATCAGCATCAAGGCCCCAGTCAGGGGCAACCAATGCAAAATAGGGGGCCAGTGATAGATAATAGGACCTGGGGCAATAATAACAAAAATCAGAATCAACCTAGGCCACCCAAGACATGGAACACTGGGCCTAACAATGGTACTTTGGCTTCTCCTTTTGAGAATACAGATAATCATGGTACAAAACAAATGACTAGCATACAAATGGCCAGTACAGCACCCAAAAATTGGTGCAGATTTCACAATACCAATGCCCATGCTGAGCACGACTGTCCACAGTTCCACTTGGCAGCTAGTATTTTCAACATAGATGTACAGCCCCCTACCTCTGAATTTCTCATTCCTAAGGGTAATGAGGTAGTACCCTTAGAATATGACATAGCATTAGTCTTAGAAACGTTTACCTTTGCAACTGCAGAAGAGAAAGAGGATGAATTGCTAGAGGATGAACAATACTGTTGTGAAAGTCTTTATCCTGAATCAGCCTTTGTGTTAAATGCTTTTCAGTTTCCTTTTGAATCTGAAAATGAGATATTAAATGAAACAGAAGAGGTGCAGGCCTTTCAACAAACAAATAAAAGCCACACCTACAATTTGAGGAACAACCCTAGGCCGGGAGGACCTTTCACCACTTCCACTCCTCCGAATAACATCAATACACCCCCAGATCAGAATGCTAGCAACAATCCTGCCATACTTAAAGCTAGTCAGCACACAAATAATGGAACAACAGTGCAAAAGGATCAAACAAGTAAGACAGAAGCAATAGAGACAACAAGATTAGTGAATTACTTATCAGAGGAAATAAAGAAAATTAAGGTCAGTATACCTCTAAATGAATTATTAAAGACCCCAGGGATCAGAAATGCTTTTTTAAAATCCCTGGATACATCCATAACAAATAAGGTGTCTGCTGATATAACTGTTCCTAATAGTGATTCACCACCTAAGGAGAAAGGTAAGAAAGTTGAGCAGCCTTCCAATACAAATGTGGTAATACATGCGGATAAGAGGGATACTCAACCTTTCTTGTTAACTGTTAGGTTGTGTGGGAAGAATATACACAATTGCATGGTAGATTCTGGTGCTTCAGCCAACGTAATGCCCTTAGGAATATGTAAAACTCTCGGGCTGACTCCCACCAAATCTGCCAAGGTTGTCACGCAATTAGATAAGACTGAGGTTAGCGTGATAGGAGAAATCATGAACATTCAAGTGCAATTAGCTTCAGACCCTAGGGTAAGCCAAATCATTGACATTCAAGTAGTGGATATACCCGTAAATTATGGAATGTTGCTAAGTAGAGATTGGTCCAAGACATTAAACGGATATATGGCTACTAACTTTTCACACATGTGGTTACCGTGGAGAGGCATCCCAAACTAGATCAGAATAGAGGCAGAGCCCAGAATGAAACATATGATAACAGAGTATAATCGAACTAATGAAATATTATATGTTGCTGTTGAACCAAGTGTCTATAGAATTACCAACAATGGGATGCAGATTGAAGAGATTATTATGTTAAACATTAGAAAGAAGTGTGTCAACAATAGAACGGCACTATTCATTGAGTCTGACGGAAATTCTTCAGATGAAGAAAACAATGCAATAGACAAATTTGGTCATGCCATTAGATGAGAGGTGGAAGAGTGCGTTACACACAATCTCCCAGTCTAATGTAAGTTATATAAAAATAGGTGTAGAGTCCATGATAGGCAACATTCTGAGGAGAATTGTGAAATATGCAAAGACATCATTGAATATGAATACAAAAAGTGCATAGGGAGGGTAGAGTCACAAGAGGAAAATGAGAATCCTGATCCAACACAGAGATATGTTCAGGATAATATAGATGCTTTGATTCCAGATTTAGGAAAAGAAATAGAGGACAAAGGTAGTTATCTTTCTGAGTTGCAAACTAAAAACACACATATGCAAGATAACCAAACGGAAAAACCCATGAATAAACAAGACAACACCCCACAGGCAATAAAAGGGACAAAGTATGCCAAGGTAAAAGATCAGAAAAGTAAAGATGGCATGTGGACGTTAAAATGTGATGGGTCCAAATCAAAACAGGGTGCAGGTGCGGGTATTGAACTCATAGATCCTCAAGGTAAATCACATTTGGCAGCATATAGATTACAATTTTCCTGCACTAACAATATTGCCGAATATGAGGCCCTAATTTTAGGACTTGTCATGGCCATCAAGAAAGGGGTAAAAACCATCAAAGTATTTTCAGACTCTGAATTAGTAGTCAGACAAGTGAGGAAACTATATGCCTGCAATTATAAGAAAATAATTAGTTACAGACATAGAGTATGGGGTTTAATGGATTCGTTTGATGCTTTAAACATAGAACACATTCCTAGAGAGCTGAACCACAGGCCAAATGCGTTAGCAGTTGCTGCTAGTACATTAGAACCATTGACACTGTCAGGATTAAGACGATTTGCTGTTGAGCTAGTTAACGTGCCCAGTATACCAGACAACGTTACACACTTTCAGGTATTTGGAGGGGATCAGCAAATCATTAATTTTCTGACTTGTAATGAGGCATTTGAGGCCCAAATCATTGATGAACAAGAAACGCCTGAAGTAACATGGGACGAAGAAGATATGATCAACTTAAAGAGCAACTTCTTACCAAAAGGAGTAATTGAATTAGAACACATCTTTGACTTCGACAGAGTAATAAGACAGAAAGACTTACCCAAAACAGAAGGGGGTAGGTGTGATTTACATAACTTAGGGACTGAGCTAAATCCACAAAGTGTACTAATTGGGAAAGCTTGCTCTGAGAAAATTAGAAAAGAGGTTCTGGACGTTCTAAAAGAATATAAACATGTCATAGCATGGACTTATGAAGACTTGAAAACATTTGATGAGTCCCTCATAACTCACATAATACCTTTAAGAAAAGAAGTCAAACCATTTAGGCAGAAACAAAGGCCTGTAAATGCCATTCTAGAGCCTTTAATCTTTGAGGAAGTTAAAAAATTACTGTCCGCTGGAATAATTTTCCCAGTCAGACATTCTGTCTGGGTAGCTAACTTGGTACCAGTGAGGAAGAAAAACGGAGACATCAGGTTGTGCGTAGACTTTAGAAATTTAAACAAGGCATCTGAAAAGGATAATTATCCTTTGCCCCCAATAGACGAAGTACTGCAAGCAGTAAATGGCGCAAAGATGATGTCTTTTTTAGATGGTTTTTTAGGTTATAATCAGGTCTTAATTGATAGAGAAGATAGACTAAAAACCACCTTCACTTGCAAATGGGGAAATTATGCGTATAGAAAAATGCCTTTTGGTCTGATCAATGCAGGTGCCACTTTTCAGAGGGCCATGGACGTTGCATTTCGTGGATTATCAGGTAAATGCATTGTTGTGTATATGGATGATTTAACTATGTATTCCAAGGATGCATCCACCCACGCTGAGGACCTCAGAAAAGTACTCAAGCGATGTGAAAGGTATGGGATTTCCCTTAATCCTAAGAAATGTATATTTGGCGTAACTGAAGGTAAATTATTAGGCCATGTCATTTCTGAAAATGGAATTTCAATTGATCCGGATAGAATAGAATCCATAAAAAATTTGCAAATACCAAATAGTAGGAAAGAATTGAAATCATTTTTTGGTAAAATTAACTTTGTTCAGAAGTTTATAACAGGTTTTGCAGAGATCGTGCAGCCATTGAATGCCATGTTGAAGAAAGATGCACAGATGGAATGGACACCAGTGGCCAAAGCTGCGTTTGAAGATATCAAGGAGGCAATTTCTGATGCTCCTGTATTGGCAAGTCCAGACTACACAAGCCCGTTTTACATCTACTCCTTTGCATCTTCTCATTCTGTCACGGCTTCCTTGACACAGAAAGGTGAAAATAATGGAGAGAGGCCCATAGCATTTATGAGTGCGCCTCTGAAGGATGCACAGCTGAGATATCTAGATATCGAAAGACAGGCATTCGCATTAGTAAAGGCTGTGAAAAAATTTAGACACTACATGCGCAGCCAGATTAAAGCCATAGTACCAGACGCAGCAGTAAAAATGTTGCTGATGCAAAACGAGCCTGGAGAAAAAAGAGCCAAATGGATCACCACACTACAAGAATTCGACATGGAGATCATTCCCGCAAAGTTGGTCAGAGGGCAGGTGTTGGTGCAGACAATAGCAAACATGGATCCAAATCTGATAAAACAACAATATGTATTGAATTCCCAAGACGCATCAGGCTGGTACGATGATTTAAGCACCTTCCTGATTGCTGGAAAGTACCCAAGCAAGATGAAGGCTTCTCAGAGGAGAGCTTTGAAGATTAAGGCACATAATTATATGGTGCAAGGAGGTCTTCTATTCAGGAAGAACCATGATGGAATTTATCTGAGATGCATAAACAGAACTGAAGCTGATAGAGTGCTGACAGAACTACATGACAAGTACGGAACTGGCCATGGTTCCCATTTAGCTACAACACACAAAATACTGAGGGCGGGCTATTACTGGCCCACTATGTTCAAAGATACTAAGAGTCACATCAAAAGTTGCCACATCTGTCAGACTGCAGCAGACAAAGGGAAAAATCTGGCCAATCCACTGCAACCTGTGATCGAGTCCAGACCATTTGCACAGTGGGGCTTGGATTTTATCGGAGTCATCAATCCCCCATCTTCTGCAGGACACAAATTTATATTGACAGTAACAGACTATTGTACAAGGTGGACTGAGGCCACCTGCTGCAAATTTTCCACAACTGAGGTAGTTATCAAGTTCCTTAAAGAAAACATTATCACCAGGTTTGGAACGCCCTATTCATTGGTATGTGATAACGGCCCTGCTTTCTCTTCTTTAAAATTTTCTAAATGGGCATTTGAATATGGGATTATTCTAAGGTTTTCTTTGAATTATTACCCTCAATGGACTGGCTGAATCAACAAACAAAATTTTATTAGACATAATCAAGAGGTTAATTGCCAAAAGTCCTAGAGAGTGGAATACTCTGTTAAGATATGCATTATGGGTAGACAGGACCAAGTTTAAAAAAGCTTTAGGTAGCACACCTTATCACTTAGTTTATGGGACTGATCCCATACTTCCAGTTAATCTGAGAATACCAACCTGGAAGTTTGCCAATGAATATCTAGGCTTTGATAACCATAGGGAAGCCAGAATAGTGCAAATGTTACAACTAGAGGAGAAAAGAGGTCAAGCCCTCGAGAAGTTTGCCAAACACCAAGCGGTTGTTAAGAGGTGGTTTGACAAAAGGGCAAGAGTTAAAACATTTAGGATATCAGACTTAGTGTTGTGCTGGGACAAAGCACATGAAAAGAAAGGAAGCCATGGAAAATTCGATAAATTATGGCTGGGTCCATTACAAGTCTCAAAAATAATAGGAGATAACACCTTTAGACTTAAGACCTTGACTGGAGAAGATATGCCATTACCAGTTAATGGCCAGCATTTGAAACACTACTTCCAGGCTTGAGGTAAAAGGGGGGCAGTCCTTTTTTCTTAATGTAAAATGCTGTGGGTAATGTACAGTTCTTCATTTGTGTTTTCTTTTGGGTTGGTTGTTTGTATAGTTTGTCTTTTGTTTGTTTTTTTTGCTTTTGTTTCTTTCTGTTTGTACAGTTTTTTCTTTTGTTGTGTTGTTTGTACAGCTTGTTTGTTTGGTTTGTTTGTTGTCTCCTCAGCAAGGAGCTTTATTTTACTTTAGAGTATTAAGGAGCAAAACTAGCAACCATTCAAAACAGTATAAAATTTAGGATATTCAAGTTAACCATTTGCAATTTACACATAACTTGTTACCGTCATGAATGTAGAGAGTTGTTCATCTTCTAAAGTTTTGTATTCAATAAATGTGATTGAGAATTCGAAGCAAGTTTCTCACGATGACACACCTAAAATCCTTGGGTTTGTTGAACTTACCAGTGTAGATATTAGGTGAAAAATCAGAGGTTACCCTTGCTACCATTACAATTCTCAGCTTAATTTCAGAAAGTGTCCACTCCTTGCATCATGAAGTTACAAATTGTTATATCTTATGAAATCTTTCAAAATTAGAAAAAGAAAAATAAATAAATAAATAAATAAATAAAATGGATTATACTGAAAATCCAGATTAAGCCATCTAAGTAACTCTACCGGGGCTATAGACGCTTGCTGGCAGTGGGGCTCTACTTAGGAGAATTGTAACGATAACCTTGCCGGGGCTATGGACGCTCGCTGGCAGCAAGGCTCTATCCAGTCGGCTATGAGGGAATATCCTCACCTACGTAGGCTAATGTCAGTCACTGGTTTGTTCAACTGATCTTCAAGATGAGGATAATTAATCACGTGCACACAACTAAACTGAAAATGGAAATTCATGCATCTTTATTGAATACCTTAAGTCTCAAGCTGAATAGTAATTTACAGGAAAGATAGTCGGAAGTTATGGATTCATTTCATCTAGTTTCCTTGAACACTCTGAATTTAGTTGTTTTGTTTTGGTTGCTAGTTGTTGTGATGTTCACAACACGCCCCATTATTGCTCCTTAGCAAAATGGGGACCCCTGCTGTCGCTTTGCTTTTTGCTTCTGCTTGTGTTTGTCTGCTTTCTGGCGGTTTGGTAAAAATGAGTCAGGTGCATCATCATCATGAGGTAGATCATCATCATGAGGTAGGCCATCATCATGAGGTCAGTTTGTCAAAGTTCATATTTTGCTTCTATGACCTCATATTTAGAAAGAGCTTGAAATTCCATGCAGGTTTCCCTTTTACATCACTTGAAAATTCGTCCATATGTGGAAGTTATGCACAGTCAAAGTTTTGGTCAAACCTGATAATCGCAAGTGATCATCATATTTTTATATCCTCAGTCATGTTGTCAAGATCATCATGATCTTGATCTATCACCTGATAAAATCATGCAGTCGAAATATCCGGACGTCAATCTTAGGTGATAGTGCCCTTTACCCGTCAAATGACCTTATGCGCATCGTGAGCATCATGATTTGAGTGTAACCCGATATTTCATAACAACGAGCATCATGATATTTTTACATCACCTGATATTATAATATCATGCTGATTTTGAATATCACCCTGCTTAGAAAATCCACCATCTGCATATTTGCATGCACATGTCAAAATCCTGATGATCATCATCATCCTGATCTTTCAAGGGAGGGTCATATTTACTGATATTTGCCAATATGATGATGACGTCATCATATCCTCCTGATCTCCTTTTGCATGATCATGATGATCACCCTATCTTTTAAGGGAGGGTGATATTCCATTCCTCAACAGCATGATCATATTTTAAATATCACCCTAGTTCTAACCTGATGATGACCTCAACTCATCCTCATGCTCCGAAGACGGAATATGATGATATCGTCATCATGATATTCGATGAGGAGGATCATCATTTTTTTATCCTGTCATGTTGTCAAGATCATCATGATCCCGTTTGTCTACCCGATATATCGTAATGTCCTCCTGCCGAGAAATATGACCTTTTGCAAATATCCTGATGACGTTATCCTAACCTGATAAACGAAGAAGCAAATATTAGGATGACATCATCATCACATTTCCCTTCGGCAGGATATTTTCCAAAACATGATCCGGTTCGCAAATATGATGATGACGTCATATTCTAAGTTCAACAAAAGCCCCAGATATCCTGATGATCATCATCATCCTGATCTTTCGAGAGGGTTACCTTGGCCGCAAAGGGGTCATATTACATTCACCACCTGATCATGCTCCTTAGGTGACCCGATATTACATTTATCCCCTAATCTTAACTAAACATGATGGTGACGTCATCTTTTACATTTTAATGAAGCCCGGATATGACGATGATGTCACCATCATATTCCTTTCCTCAGCAGCAGGATCATATTTCATATCCTCCTATTTTCCTTCGACATGATGATGATGATGATTGTCATTCTTTTCCCCAATATACAGAAGCGAAACATCCTGATGATGTCATCTGGACCTTCGAAAGGGGGAGCATCATATTTCCAAAATATCATGCAGACGAAAGTTTTAAGTCTTGCTATCGGCAGTATGTGAAATTATCATGCCGATGGGCAGGAAAGTACATAGCGGTGGAGTTTTGAAGCGTTTTTTGGCACCCGTGGCATTTTCCCTGTCAGCGATAGTTGACCCGATGGGTTTTGAGCGGTCTGTATGTGTTTTGAACGCGTTTTTAAGAGTATCTTGGACCCGATTTCCACAATTTTGCGCAGTCACCTGGATTTAAATGATTATTTTAATTTCCTACTGTTTATGTGATAAATGTAATACTTATTGCTTGTCTTGTCTTGCAGGCTTGCAGTTGAGGAAGCAGCTGGAACTTGATCACAGTGACCTCATGGAGGAAGGAAATCTGATCTCAGGAGCAGGAAGATAAAGATAAAGTGCGAAGAAGTCAAGGCCATTCAAATAAAGGACAAAGTTGCAGCTGAGGGTATTACTACAACAGACAAACAAAAGTTATTGCCAAGCTGCCGGAACTTCTTAGAAGGGGCAATATTTCGCCCAGATTTGACACTGCTCAGAGATATTTTGAAGAGCTGGTTCACCTGTATTTATTGCTATAACTAGGGGTTTGAACCAGGGGTTCAGTTGGTTTTTTTTGCTGTAGTGAGGACAACCAGAATGTCTTTATATTGTGCCTCTCTACATTGTAATACTTTACAACAGGGGCTACAACAGGGATTTTTTTTAGAAACACACAGTGAGTTAGCTTAGCATAGTTTAGAGGTAGAAGAAGGAGGTCGCCTGTTTATCTGCAGTAAGGTGCGCGTGGAATGTCTGGCTGCCTTACTATATCTGTAAAGCTTGTAAGTTCTCTGTAGTATGATCAATGAAACTAAGAGTCATTCCTACATTGTAAATCATGTATGACTATTCATTTCTAATACAATAGAATCTGGAGTTCTGCATCTATCTTCTGAGTGTTCTCCTGCTCTTCTTTGTGTTTTGAAATATTTTCTTTGAGAGCTTGCAATTTTAAATGTATGTTTGTGAAAATGCTCAGAACTTGCATTTAAGGTTTTTACTATGGATTTGATCAAATTAATGTGGTATTTACATAGTGCATAACAGAAACAATTAGATCCTTTGGTAGATTAAATGAGGTATAGATTAGATCTTTCTAACTTTTCCCAACCCATCTGAAATATTTAGCTGAAAACGTAGAAATCTAAAGGAAATTGTCTCAAATTTGAAGAAGCATGCATAACAGAGTTAAAAGTAGACAGTTTTCATAAATAGATAAAGAAGAAAGCTGCAATAATTCAAGAAAACCATCTAAAACTTGCAGCACAGTAACACTTTTATGCAAAGGAATGAAAAGTACTGACGTATCTCATGATCTTTTTGCATATTCTTAGTCCAGTAAACCATCAAACAAACCTAAACTACGTAAGGCCCCTTGAACATTACAGCTTCACATTGACCAACTGAACTTGACCAACCGAACCATTGTAGACTTGGGATTAGTTGAATCTCAAATGATTCCTTCTTATCTTTCAAGTATAGTTTCAGTTCATTATATGTGAATTTTAACTTATTGTTATGATTGCATCAAAACAATCATCAACAGGATGCTTGTAAAATTGGTTGGATTCAAACCAATTAGTTCATTCTCCAATTTGAAACCTCTCATAGTATCTTGCTTACCAAAGAGATTCTCTAAGGTAGTCCACACTTGATTAGGTGGTGTGTAAGATTCAATATGAAAAAGAAGACCAAGAGAGATAGACAAGCATAGTGTTCCATAGGCTTGATCACATCTATTATACCACTTTCTCTTTTCTGCAACTGATGTTGGTTCAATTTCTATACCCATTATTTCTCTAAATTTTCAAACTTCTTAAATGAATCTCCATTTTAGTTTTCCACTGATGATAGTTATATGGTGTGAGTATAGGAAGTTTGTTTGGATCTAGATGCAAGAGTACAAAAAAGAACACAAGTACACCCCTTGTTACTCAATCAAAGAGTTCACCCCCCAAAAAAAAATGATTGTGGCACTTTATACTCAGTGCGATTTACAATCATCCTCAAGGGACTAAATTTGTGAAAGCATGAAAATCTCTTAAAATAGAGATCCAAGGGAGATTACAATTACTCATATTAATTGATCAGAGCAAACAAATCCCTCCAAAACAAGTTTCACTTCCTCAAGCGTCAAAATGGCCAAGTTATCACTTAAAAGCCAAAAAATCAACAATTTGAATAAAATGAACCTAGAGCTAAATATGAGAAAAGTGCATGTATGGATTTGAAGAGCTCTTGAATACCTTTTTGATGCTATAATAATCGTTAAAATTGGAGATCGTGGTAGATAGTTGTGAGCTTGGAAGTGAAAATGGAGATTTGTCTTCAAACTGTGATTTTTGGTATTTGCAGTAAAATTTTAGAAAACTTCTAACACCACTACAAAGTGCTCTTTGTCATCTTTTCGATGATATCTCATTTGCCGTATTTGGCCTCCATGGACAAAAGTTATGCAAGAAAAGAAAAAAACCCCCTTTTAGGGCTTTGAGGGGCAAAAATGGCCCCATGGTGCTGATGTTAGTTGGTTGAATATTCTCTTTTCTATCAGAATATTCTCTATGGAGAGAAAAAACTATCTAATTTCAAACAAAACCACCTTGCTTTGGGCAAAACCGCCAAAGGAGATCGAAACAATGGTTCAAAATTGCTAGAAACTACTAGATTTTGGTAAAACCACCCTTCATCCTTGGAAATCACTTTTAGTAAGGCAAAAAACTATTGATTTGTTGAAACCATGGTTTTTGGCTGAAACCAATGTTTGAAAAGGCTGAAACTAGCTACATGAGTTCAAAACTATGGGTTTAGCATCGGGAACCACTTGTAGATGCCAGAAAACTGCTTGTTTACTAGTGAAACCAGCTGATTACTGGTGGAAAATACTTTTGTGACCACAAAATCACCGCTAACCCCTGGATTGGACTAGGCGCTAGGGGATTAGAAAGACTGCTTGTGGGTAGTGATGATCACTGGGAATGGAATGGTCATTGAGATCTATATTAAATACCACTGAAATTGTTGAAGATGGCCACCGATACAAATTGCCCACCAGATGTTTATGCCAGGTTGATTTTACTAACACCAAGAGGATTAAGGACTATGTCACTATTGTGGGAACAAATCATGGCTAGAAATGGAGTGATCGCTAAGATATACTCTGCCACTGAAGATTTAACTATCAGTCGGGACTACTTCTGATTTGAATGGTTGAGCCAAATTTTATTGACTGTCGGGATCCTTTGAATGCTGCCAGGAGTTGATAAGGTTACTGACTCTATTGTGATAAAATGCCTGAGCTCCTTTTAAGATTCGTTGATGATTGGAGGGTGGTTACAAACTACTGTCAATGATAAGATCAACCAACCATTTTAGAAAATTTTCTAGCGTTGCCAATCCTTTATTGATGATATAAGTTATCGACAGTTTGATAGATGTCGAAGTGTATGCTGCCACTAGATTAAAGTAGCCACCGAGTATTGTTCAAATGCCATTGATGGTGAAAATTCTGCCAAGGACCATTTGGATTTGTATGTCACTGGGATTTAAGATTTGATGCCGTAGAGGAACCGTCGATGGCTTTGACCACTATTACAACCGAAGAGGGTGTCGTTGGGGCCCATGCCACATGGTACATAGTGGTTAGTCCCTATGTCACTAAGTGTAGGGTACCCTGCTACTACAGGGTATGACCCTATAGAAAATATAATCCGTAGAGAACAAAAAATTTAAAACAAAACATAGATCTTTTAACCAATCATTAAACTTTTTACCTAGTGGATAAAAAACCTATGACCTATACGACGACTGTGAAGAGATAGAATATAGAATATTCCTAAAATATGTCATAGAATATTCCCTGTGACAAATCCATATGGTCGAGGGGAAAAAAATTTGCCTTTTGCTGCAACTTTGTCCAATTTTGACGAATTGACAGTCAATCTATAGGTTTTTAGGTGTCATGAGTGCGATGGCAAGGTCTAATTTTACCCAAACTACTCTAAAATTGTAGCTAACTCCTAGATCAGGTAAACACACCCCAGATTGAAAACCTCATAGATTTGGCCTCTGATGTCTGATTTGGACAAAACAAAAGCTGATCTTGACTATCTTAGACCTCCTGAACACAATTATGTACTCAAATTTACAATAACGTACTTCAAAATGAACCTGTAATATAAAGCTACAAAGAGGAATTCCTCACAAAGGTGGTATTCTAGCAAGTCTTTCTTATTCTCTAGGTTATCATTTGATACAAGAGAAGAGCATACTCAACTATAAAGATCCATCATGAATTGTACTCAAGATCTCTCAAAAAATGACTAACACAAAGTCATTCTTCCTAGAGCTCTGATACCATGTTAGAGATGGATATGATTAGAGCCGCTTAGGATCTAGGACTTCATGAAAGCACAAGAGAGATCAAATGAGAATATAATTATATTTTATCAATGAATGCAAAAGAGATATAATATTGTTATTGGATTGTTGTTACAATGTACATGACATGCCTTGCTTCTAAAGACAAGGATGGAATGTGGGATGTAGTCATATGACAAGTGTCATTAGCCTATGACATGTGATACCTATAATATAAGATGACAACTATTAACAACTATAAACAACTAGATGCAACTGACACAACTAGAAACATCTAGTAGACTCACTAAGTCAACTTAACATATGCGAATTATGTGTGATGTGTGAATATTATTTAACTAATAAATAGTTAAATAATGAATTATTCACACAAGGGTAAATCAGTTAGGTGATAACCCTGTTCACACCAACATTTACAAGACTAAAAGATTTCCCTCTTTCCAGCATTCTTGGATGCCTATATCCAAGGGAAAAACTACCACCCTTAGCAAGGTGGTGGAGTGGTTTCTCCCGCTCAGCCAACTACTTCCAACATGGCTCACATGAGCTTGACACTTGCAAGACAATGGTGATCTTGAAGCTCCCATACGACTAAGTCACTTAATCAAAACAATAATAATGAACACAATGACATTGCAATAAATTATATATCAATTCTATATAGTTATCTCATAATATTATTACAATCACCCTCTATATGATAGTGAATACTATTGTGGACAAAGTCATAATTAATTGACATCACCTCTTCTAAAGAAATAGATCCATCAAGTGATTTGGGGATTGAGTTCTGCTCTCCCTTCATCGCTAAGCATCTGAAACCTTACGAATCACTAAAAAATGGATTTTAATTTTAGTTCAAAAAGCATTTGAGAGTGATAAAATTATGCTATGGCCAAAATGAAACTAACCCTTGACTCAATTTGACATCCCAAAATGTTGTTAGTCAAGTCTCTATAACATTGTCAAATCGACTAATTCAACAAATCATTACAAAAGGAGAACAACTAGGCAAGACAAAGCATAGCTTACACCAACTTACATGGTTCAAAAGGACAAAATGTCTAACACTCAGATGGCTATCAATCCTAGTTTCCCAACATCTATTCCTTCCTCCCGGATGATACTCTCCTTCCATCTCTAGAAGATGATCACTTTCCTAATCCAACTCACACTAGAAAATCATGATCAGTCCATCATATATAATTAGTAAATCATAATAATTAAATAATAATTTAAATCTATAGTCTCTTAACTAACCAAACATTAATTAGAAGTAATGATTAATCTGACATTTTCCACAAACATCATAATCTAACTTCTAATTAATCCTCATGATTACCATGTAAAATAAGATTAAGCTAATCAAAGATTGGGGATGTAATAAATTGCATGTAAAGTTTTCAAACTAATTAGAAAAAACAACTTGGAAAAATCTCGAAAGATTATTAAGACCTCATTTTGAGGCCCTAGATGATTGAAAAAGGTCTCAAAAAGTGTTGAAATGGTGACCTACAGAACTTGCTAGTTTGGTGGGATTTTCAAACTCCTCAAGATGCATTTGCCCACCATATTTTAGCTGAAAAGGAGTCCTAGGTCAAAAGTTATGACCTCCAGAAGTTTACGCATCATTCTCCTCTGGTTGAAAAGAATGCAACTCCTAGAAGTTGTTTTCCTAGAACTTGTGCCACTTGACTAGATCCATCTTCACTTCCCACTCCGGAATCCATGTATTATTTGCATGTGTTAGCCCTTCCAACAGTACCAAAAACTTGTATTGATCCTTGTTAGACACACAAGACAATCGAGAGGTGGGGCTGAATCAGTTGTACATTAAAACATCAAACCCTCATTAACATTCAACCCTTAATGAGATTTAGCATGAATATAAACAAATGAAAGCACATCAGAACACCATGCACAATAGAACACCAAATTTATGTGGAAAACCCAAGAAGGCAAAAACCATGGTGAGGATTAGCTCAGAATATAAATGAATAGCAACATCGAATGCAATAGGCTCACTATTGGAGGGCTCACTACCCAAAGGACTCACTATCTAGAAAGAAAGAAGGGCTTACTACTAATGGCTCATTGCCATATTAGAAAGAAAAAAGAAGAAGACTGTTATAGAGAGAAATCTATCTCAAAGTAATAGGAGGATCCACCACAACTCTACACCATCCACAACTTTTAGTTGACTAGCTCCAGTAACTTTAGGTACACTAAAATGTAGACACCTTCTGCTCACTACTTCTAGTAGCATTAATCATTAAATCTCACACTTAGATCACAACACTTGATTACATTTCTCACCACAACACCCCACACACCTTCTCCAACAATTTACCTTGTATTTATACCATCCACAACTTGAAAAACATCTTCAAGTTGACTACAATGAAATGTGTGCACCTCACATGTGCAAACACCGAATAGATCTGGACCAAACTCCTTCGCAGTGGAAAGAAGTGAAGGTAGACCATACAAAGCGTTAACTAGGACCCAAATCTACACCAACACACTACACCACTCTTCCACAAGAAACAAAGTGCATCCACAATTAGCTCTAATACACCAGGTTGGACAAACATGCATTAACACCCTTATGCAATTAAGTTCACACTTCACCAGGTCTAGAAACAACTTGCAGACCACATAACAACATCACACAACATTGTAGAATATTCCAACACCAACATAATATCCAACAACACTACCGCAACCACATACAACTGAAGAATACAACCATCCTCTATAACTAGTCAAATTGCCATAGATAATAACTCATGAATCCAACCTTGCAGAGCATTTGAACATGAACCACTCCAAGGGAAGATAGATATAGACAATGCTAGAATGTTCCCAAATCCTCAAGACAATAAACCTCAATGCAGAGAAATGTGCAGTAATTTCATTTCTCCCATACAACCTACTTCATAGTACACACACTGGTGAACACAACTTATTTTGCCACATGATCTAGAATTTGAAAGTATGGATTTAGCACCTCTAAATACCTTTGATCAACATATCCAAACTGCACAATCATAACTTCCAGACTGAAGAAATGCAGAGCACAATACATAACATCTATCTGTAACATTGTACACTCTTTATTCAAATTTTCTCAAAAGCACTTGGAAACTAAGCACCAAAAACACTTTCTCAATACAAACCCAACATTTGCAATCCTTTCTTAGCATCTCAAACACACTAGAGGTTAACATCCATAAGCACTTACTCATCATAGTAACACTAGAGGTTGATATCAATGACAATATAGTGCAACACTTACCAACAATCTCCCCCTTTGTCATTGATGGCAACACCTGATGAAAAACTATTAACAACAAAAGAAACTCATTATCTTCTACTCACAAGTACCAATCCCCATTACTTGAGCATCCTTTTCTCTCACACTTTCTCTCTCTCCTTGCTCTATGGTATAAAAACATCTCTTCCTTATCAAACTTCTATCTCTCCTGCATTATGGTTTTTTAGCCAACTCTCTCCCAATGTGTATCTCTCCCCCTTTGACATCAATGGCAAAGGGCAATATCTATAACCAACTCTTTTTCCTTCTGCTTTCCCCCTTTGACAACATCAACAAAGGGCAACACTTACCAACTAATCTCTTTCCACACAAATGACAACACTTTCTCCCTCTGACTACATCAACCAAAACCACCACTACCTGCTCCCCCTAAGAGGTAGCCTACATTAGTCTGAAACAAAGAATGAATCTTGAATTTCTTCATTGGACTGATGCACAATCTTATGTATCTAGCTGAGAGAAGGAGGGGCAATAACCCCTAACTTTTGCTAGAGATACTCAAATGTATCTTTTGGAAGAGCCTTTGTGAAAATCTCTACAACTTGGTCTTTTATAGGCACATACTCTAGCTACACTTCATTCTCTGCAACCTTCTTTCTTAGAAAGTGATACCTAATTGAGATATGCTTTGTCCTTGAATGTATTACTAGATTCTTTGAATGTTAATAACATTTGTATTATCACAAAATAGAAATAGGTTCCTCATATGATACTCTGATATCCTTCAATATCTGCTTCATCCATAACCCCTGTGTGCAACAAGATGCTGCAACAATATATTCTACCTCTGTAATAGATAATGACAATGAATCTTGCTTTATGCTTATCTAAGAAACCAATCTATTTCCAAGAAAGAAAGTATCTCCACTTGTACTTCTTCTATCATCCACATAACCTGCCCAATCTGCATTAGTATAAGCACTCAAAGAAAAATTACTATCCTTTGGAAACCATAGGCCATAGTTTAGAGTTTCCTGCAAATATCTAAATATCCTCTTGATTGCTTCAACATGTGATTCTCTAGGATTTTATTGAAATCTAGCCACATGACAAACTACATGCATAATAGTTGGTCTAGTAGTAGTTAGGTATAGCTGTCCACCAATCATTGATCTATACTTTCTCTTATCTATCTTAGGAGATTCATCATTCTTGCTTAAATTACAACTAGTAGTCATAGGAATGTATACTGGTTTCGAGTCTTCTATTCCAAAATCCTTCAACATTTCCTTGACCCATTTTGATTGTGAAATGAATATACCTTTTTTCTGTTGGACTGATTTGTATCCCAAGGAAAAAATTCATCTCTCAAATATTAACATCTCAAACTCATTATGCATCTCTTCTGTAAATTTCTTACACATTGCCTCATTTCCTCCAAAGATTATGTCATCAACATACACAACCATAATCAAAATTTGATCTCTCTCAACTTGGAAGTAAAGATTGCTATTTGTGGTACCTTTATTGAATCCCTGCTGCAATGAATACCTATCCAATCTTGCATGCCAAGCTCTAGGAGCCTATTTGAGTCCATACAATGCCTTCTTCAATCTATAGACCTTATTAGGATCGTCTAATAATTGAAATCCTTCCAGTTGTTCAATGTATACCTCTTCTTCCAACTCTCCATTCAAGAATGTAGACTTCACATCCATCTAATAAACTTTGAAGTCCTTATGTGTTGCAAACGCCAAAAATATTCTAATGGCCTCAATTCTTGCCACCAGAGCAAATATTTCCTCATAATCTATTCCTTCCACTTGTGAGTAGCCCTTACACACAAGCCTAGCCTTATTTCTAACAAGCTCTCCATTCCCATTCAATTTGTTCTGGAACACCCATTTAGTTCCTGTCACATTCTTGTTTGCTTGTCTTGAAACTAGTTCCCAAGTGTGATTCTTCTCAATCTGCATCAACTCTTCTTCCATAGATTTGATCCAATATTCATCTTTGCATGCTTCAATCATTGTCTTAGGTTCTACTTTAGAAAGTAAGCACAAATTTACCTATTCTTCTGTCATAGCAACTTTTGTTCTTATCAATACACCTTTATTCTTATCTTAAATGATTTGATCCTTAAAATGATTCTTCTGTACATACTTAGGAGTCTTAGGATTCTTTTCTGGAGCTTCTTCTCCTTCAACTTGCATCTCCTTTTCATTTTCTTCTTCTTTTTCTTCTTCTCTACAAGAGGACTCATTTGATTCATATCCTTCTATCATCACTGAGCTATGATGTGGTTCTTCATCCACTTTGACACTTGCACTTTCAACTATCTTCTTCAGCCTCTTGTTGTAGCATTTGTAAGCCTTGCTCTTTGTATAATATCCAAGGAAGATTCCTTCATTTAATCTTGCATCAAACTTTCCCAAGTTTTCTTCATCTCTCCTAATATAACATTTTCTTCCAAACACTCTAAAATATTTAACAATAGGATTTCTTCCATACCATAGCTCATAAGGAGTCTTTGAACTATTTACTCTTGCTTGCACTCTATTTAGTATGTAGACTACAGTGTGAATAGCTTCTCTCCAATAGACATCTAGTAGATTTTCTTCTTTCATCATTGTCCTTGCTACTTCCTAAATTGTCCTATTCTTCCTTTCCACAACTCCATTCTACCAAGGAGTCCTAGGAGCTCAAAAATGCCTTTTTATTCTATGATCTTCACAAAAATTCTTAAAATCATTAGAGGTGAACTCACCACCTTTGTTAGACCTCAAGTACTTGATTTTCACTTCTATTTCATTCTCAACCATAGCTTTAAATGCTTTAAACTTATCTAGAGCTTCTATTTTTTCTTTGAGAAAGGCTATCCAAGTCATTCTAGAGTAATCATCAATTAATAACATGAAATACATGTCACCTTAAAATCTTCCTATTCTAGTGGGTCAACATAGGTCTGTATGCACTAACTCCAAAGGCCAGTGGTGGAATATTCTTTAATTTTGAACCTCTTTCTTGTTTTCTTCCCAACATGACATTCTGATGCAGGAGCATCTGGAAACATTCAAAACAATTAAGATAGTTGATAGTGGAGTTACAGAGTACTGAGAGGGCAACCTTGGAGAATATTGCATTTTACCACATTTGCATATCAGCAGCTATGGAGCTAGAATTAGTATTATCTACAACATATCCAAACTTCAGATCATTTGGGTTTGATTCTAGAAAGATATCGCTATAAGAAGATTACTTATTTTTACCTGTTGTCACATAGCAGAGCCAACATTGTTTAGTGAAGTCTAATCAGCTTACGGAGCAATTCCATGACATGCAGAGCTTAAAGGAACATTATTCAAGGAACTATAGGACCTGGCTGACCTTCATGGAAATCCACAAGAAGTTCTATGCATCAGCAGAGCAATGCCTTATGTTTAGGTCTTACCTATCTATGTCTACACGTTACCTGACTAACTGTTGCAATTAGGCTAACTTGTTAATGTTTAGAAAGTTTGCAAAGGATATAAATAAGAGATAAAGGATTGTTTCTAAGTAGTGATTGATAACATGAAGATATGAATGAAGATCTTTAGTTGTTTTGATCCAAATGCATAGTAGAATACAACATAAGGTAGAGAAGGAAGAAGAAAAAGTTGCAGAGAAGAGAAGTGAAATGTATTAGAAAGAAATCCTAGAAGAATATTGTTGTATGACTCTTTTGTAATCCTTGGGTTGTGGCCTAGCATATGTAAATCCTAAGTGGCATATATAATGTGTTTTGAGATCATAATATATGAAGAAGGAACTTTGAAGGATAGATTTTTCCTGGTTAGGGTTTTCCCAAGATACATCTTGTGTTTGTGTTCATGAATATATTCTATCTTTTTGTTGATTAGTTGTTAGCCTCCAATTGCATATCCATTATTATCATGGTGTTCATTGATTAAGCTACAAGATTGGATAGTCCTTCATTGGTCCCTTCTACCTTGACTGTATCAAGTGGTATAAGAGTTGGTTTCAAATATGATGGGATGGTTGCGGATCTGATAAAAGTGGTGAATGAAGCGTGAAACCCTAGAAGCAACAAGTGTCATTGGAGAAGGTGATCAAGGTATGAGGGATTCGGGTAAGCTTTTCAAAATTAAGTTGTTTATCTGATTTGTTTCAATGGGGAAAATTGGAAAGAGGATGAAGAAAGAAAATGAAACCCTAATATGCAAAAAGGATATATTGGAAGAAGAATTATGTGAAATTAAAAGATGTATTTTATAGTTGTTGGAAAGGATAAAAGAACTAGGAGAAGATAAATATGGTTCCCTTGAAGCAGAACTGAATGATGCAAGAAGGAGAAATGAAGAACTAGAAGTAGAGTTGGAGTTGTTTAAGGATATTGAAGAGAGATTTGTAGAATTGGAAGGCTTCAAGTTTTTTGATAAGATTGAAAAGAGGAATAGAAACCTTGAAGAAAGTTTGGAAGAATTAAAGAAAGAAAACATTTTGCAGAAAAATGAAATATCAGATTTGAAAGAACAAGTTAATGAGTTAAAGCAGTCACTTGTAGCATGCAAGAAGGAGATTAAAAGTCTAAGATCTAACCCTAAATTTTGTGATCTTTCTTGTGATACTAATGATTTGTGTGATGATGCAGAAGTTTCTTTAGACAGTGAGATTGAAGATGACATTGTAACTGAACTTGTAGTTATTGGTGATGGTATTGGTTTCAAAATCATATAAAGAATGGGATATGAAGGAAAAGGATTGGGAAAGCATCAACAAGGAATTATAAAGCTTACTGAACCAGTAATCAGATCAAGAAGTGAAGGCCTTGGATATGATAGAGGTAAGGATGTTAATGCAAATTAAAACAAATCAAATTAGGGAAGAAGAGGTATGTATTGTTCACATTGTGATAGACATGAACATGAGAAAGAATTGTGTTGGGATCTAAACCCTTGTAAGTACTCTGGATTAAAGAATCATTCTAAGAAGATGTGTTGGAATATATTAAGGAAGAGAAAGCCTATGATAGATTGTATGCAGATGGATTATGGATGGATTGATGGAGAAAAATAGAAACATGTCACTTATATGTTTAGAAGGTTGTATAGATGGAAGTATTCATGTGTTGGAGAGAAAATAAGATATGAATTAGGATATAGAGACATAAGACCTTATGAGAATAGTAATTCAAACTACACAGGAAAAAATGACAAAAGTCATAATTCTTATCACAATGAAGGATACCAGAAGAATGAAAAAGGATTTACTAGAAGAGGAACCTGTTTTCAAGTTTGGAGGAGAAAAGAATCAAGAAGTGAATGTCACAAAGAACGTGTTATTATAGAGACTAATGATGAGGAAATAATAAATGATATAGAGGTAGCTTATGAAAACGAAGAAGAGCCTATTGAATCACTAAGTTTGATAGAGGAACCAGAAGAAAATGATGCAGAGATAGTTTATGGAGAGGAGGAAGAAGAACCTATTGAATCATTGAGTGTAATAGAGAAACCAAAAGAGGGTGAAGCATTGGTCTTAAGGAGAGTTGTGTTACAGAACTGAGAAACTAGAGCAAGAGAAAGTTTGTGTGGAGAACTGTGAAGCATTGCAAAGAAAGGAAATTCATGTTGTAGATAAAGAATAAATGACAAGATATTCTACCAGAGGAGAAAGTTTTTGTACCAGAGTGAAGTAAATATGGATAAGGAAACATAGAATAGTATAAGAGCAGTGTATGCAGAGAGGAAACTATGAGATCCTGATGAGTGTGTCATGCCCACATTTCCCATGCGGTCATGACACACATCACATGTGTCATGTCCACATTTGTCATGTGGTCATGACATGAAATATCAAAAATTTTACCACGCTTCCCTAGAAACCCCCTCACACATGTCAACGTGCTTGGTGGCATTACGCATAAGGTGTAAACATGATAGTTGAATGTAGGGTAATGCATTCACTTGTGCATACCATTCGCAAGGAAGGCCAAATAGGGGGTTGATGTGACATGGTTAACGCTGCCAATAAGGTTAGGATCAACAATCAAAACCCTAAGTTAACCTATGTGAATGATGGGATTTTGACATAAGTCAAAATCAAAAGCCAAACTCAAGTGCATGAGGAAGATATAATTTAATACAAAAATCTAATGTTGATAATAAGAAAAAAATAATAATATAGTCCTAAACAAGGTTAAATTTCACTCGCCTAGCTAAACCCTAAATTTTGGATAAATTCGGTAGTGTAAAGCCTCATGGGTGTGATTAGGGTTTATTGTAATAAAACCAAATTTGATTGAAAATTTCTTGGGTTGGTGTTAAATTACCCATGTAACATCAGTTAAATTGGTAGATCAGTCAAATAGATTAATTGTACATTTTTCAACAAAGCTTGATCAATTTGTTCTTCTTCACGTTTTCTATAATTTAAAACATTTTTCAACTAAGCTTGATTAATTTATTCTTCTTCATGTTTTCTATAATTTAAAACATTTTTCGACAAAGCTCGATCAATTTGTTCTTCTTCACGTTTTCTATCAATTAGAGTTATCACTACATCCTTTACATTATTCCTAATTTCTTGGTAGCTCAGATCACGGGAACATGTTATACTAACTTCATTTAAATGGTTTACTAGTTTCCAAGTTGGGTTAAAACAATGTCTAATTTAATTTTGTTAGATAATTTCCTCCAAAATGATTAAAAGAATATTAAAATTAAATTAATAACAATGTAGTTTAAATTGTCCTCATCGAGTTAAGTTTGAAAACAAGGGTCAACGCAATTGTTAAAATAAATACATCTCAATAATTACATAGTTGTAAAAATCAATTAAAACAAATAAAATCCCTTGTAATAATCAAATTTAAAAATCAATAAAATATAAAATCCCTCTAATAATATACTAGTCTATAAATTACTATGCCACTAACAAATAGGTAGAACATTCCCAAATGAATTAAAGATTACCCATTTTAGAATTACCAAAATAATTCCATTCTAAAAATAGAGTTTAAAACAAATGAAAGAGCAATAATAAAAGGGTGGGAATAAAGGAAATAAGACAATTTAAATGCAATCCCTAAAATCCACTCATTTAAAGATAACAATTTCCTTATGAGAGGGAAGGAGAAACCATAGCCCCCATTTTTCTCCATCCCTCTTTTCTCTAATCTCTCCATTTTCTTCTCTCAGTTTTGTTGCAGGTTGAGGAGATGGGAAGCCATGAAGGGTCTTCTCCAAAAGAAGTATACTCATTTAAAATACTTGTTGCATATTTTTTTTAAATATATATATACATGTGTGTGTGTGTATATATATATTGCAGTGTTGAAAATGAGGTATGCAGATCTAAAAGGGCCGAATGGCCAATACCCAAGCGGCGACTTGTATATTGCATTGCCATATATTGCACATATACACAAATTGCCCTCAAGGCTACAACTCCACAAAATCAAGGAAATGACCCTGAGGAGGTTCACTCCTCCCCCACCCCACATATGTTAAGCATCTTCTCCCAAGTGGGAGAGGCTCTCACAACTCCAATACAATTTTTCCCCACAACAACAAGTAACAACTCAAAATAGAACTCACACTTAGCATTGTTAATGGGAAAATCAGATTGATCAATAAACAATATTAAACCCACTATTCAAACCCACTATTAAATCCGATTGATCAATAAATAATATTAAACCCACTCATGCAAGACACATAAAAAAATAAAAATTAAAAATTAAAAAAAATAGTAAAACAAAAATAAAAATAATAAAGGGGAGTTATTTTTTTTCCTCTTTTAATTGCCACTTAGTCAAATAGGCTATATTTTTCAAACTCACACAACTTTTGCCTTCGGAGTCAAAAATTCGCAAACAAGGACTTGCCGGAAAGCTGACAAGGTGAACTAAATAACGGTGAAGAAATTTTTAGGTGACTATACCATTTTACAACATTTTTTTGCAGGCAAAGTCAAAGCTCTTTTAAAACTTCAAACCATCATAACTTGAGCAATTTTGATCAGTTTTTAGTGAATTTTTTTACAATCGCATAGAATTTCATGTAGAATCTATTTATGAACTTATTTGTTATGTCACAATTCATTCTTCATCAAATTTTCTTAGATTATCAACTTTTTGCATAACAATCATCTTGGCTAGTCTACGTGCTTCGTTTTCGATTTTGTGACTTGCAGGTGATCATTTGGGGCTGAAACAACATTAGGATTAGAAAATACAGAAATTTGGATAGCGAAAAAAATTTTGGGTACATCCATTCTAATCATTCATCTTCCATCTTGGTTTCATCACACACTTCGATTTGGGCTTCTAAAATGAACATTGATTGATCATCACACATCAAATTGGGCATAAAATCAATAAGTGTTTTCATCATACATCTTGAATTGGGCTATAAAAAGAACTAGTGTCTTCATTGTTTGGTGAATTTGTATGTGATTAGGGGTGTGTATGCTCTTCTCATGCGCTTCATGCGATCTTGAGAATCAAAAACACCTCTTATCCATTCAATTTTCACACACACATTTCAATTTTTTAAGAGTTAATTTACAACTGCAAGTGTGAATCAAGTGTGTGTGTATGCTCTCTCCTCGCACTACAAGGTGATCTTGGAGATCAAAAACACTTCACTTGATTTTCTTTTGTTTACCTTTCCTAGGAGGCCTACTAGGGGATATCATCACCCCTAGGGATGACCTCATCCGAGGCTGAATCGAAAGACACCCTCATTGAAATTAGAATCTTGTCACTCTTGGCTAAGCCCCAAAGAACTTTCTACCTTTGGGAAGTGAAGGTGAAGGGTGGGTTACCCCCTTCTCCCATCTGTGTGACAAGATTTCACTTTCAATCCCTAGTCAACCTCATGTAAACATTGCCCAAACCTAATTGGCCATACCTTACATCATACTAGACATTAGGGCATGTTGAGGTGTCTTCCACGTGTGCTTGTTTACTAATCGGCATATTCTTCACATTCAACATTCAAAGTTGCTTACGTGTCTTGCGTGAGTGAATCATGTTTTTACATGTGTGATCATTGCCAAATCAATTTAAACACCAAACACATAAGACAAGTCATTCAACTCATTCTTCCAAGCACACTTGTCTTGACTTGTGATGCATTTGTACTCTATTACAGATGCCTTTCCTACTGTGCATCCAAACTAGTAAGCTTTTCCAGTCTTGTGTCAATAGAAAACAAATTAGAATATCTTGATCAAAAATTCTAATCTTTGAAATTGCAAATAAACTTAGGTCCCTTGCCCCAAGATTGTTTAGCAATTATTCAACAAATCGATGTCTTACAACAACAATTGACAAACTTGCAAGCTGAACGTGCCAGTACTAGCTATGCCTCACCCCAAACTCCTATGTCTTTTTCCCATACTAATGACAAGGCAAACACCACCTCAAGAGGGAAATTGTATACCACTTTGGCTCCTAGTCCTCCTTCACCATATCCTAAGACACATATCCCAAAGCATACCAGTCCTACGCCAACATCACCATCAAGTTCCCCAAGCTCTAAACTAACAACCAAGGAATCCTTAGATGATTTGTGGAAAAGAGTTTTTCCAAATTTATACAACCAGAGAAAAGCTAGGGAGAACGTAAAATCCCCTCATTCACCTATCCATACACCTACCAATGATGTGCTCCCAGGGCTACTAGCAGAGAGTCAACCATGACCTCAAAATCTAGTCCTTGACCTTACAAAAGATGCTTCCAATAATATGTCAAAACCTACCACCCCTTCATGTGATCCTCAATTCCTTGAGCTTATCCAAGAGTCTCCTATTATGAATCCAAGTCAAGAGTCATCATGTTCTCATGTTGTTGACCAAGAGCCTATTCAAGCAACCCAAGAGGTATGTCAAAGGTTTAATCCTAAGCATGTGGAAACATTAAGCCCTAGTCCAACTCAAGATCAAATCACTTTTATGCAACCCATCCATAATATGTATCTTTTCCATGATCAAGATGATAGCCATAATGATGAATCCATCCATAAGCCACTTGATCCTATCCATCTCCCAACATCCATCCATGAGCGAGATATCCAAATTACTCCTAGTCATCTGTCATCAAGCCCTATCCAGAATGAGCAAACATCCACTTGTCATGATGAGACACTTGCCTCCCAAGCAAGCGTAGAAGATCAAACCAGTAATACTCCTTTGCCATTTGTTATGGACCAAGCAACAAATCCTGCATCATATATCCTTGGTCTTACTACCTTCATGCATGAATGTTCTTTCTTAGAACACCAACAACCACTATCCGCTTTCTTGCCTTCCTCATCCAATAAAGAACTCGCTGCTAGTGCACCTATACATAATCCTGTTGTCCATCGCATACTCCAGCATATGAACTATCAAGATAAAGGCTTAGGCCTTCATGAACAAGGTATTTTGGAACCTATCCATGTCAATGTTCCTCCACCTTCATATGGCCTTGGATACATACCCCAAGTTGCACAAACTCAAGATGTTGGTACTTCCTCCACTCCTCCTAAGTCTACCACTTTCCATCGCAAACACTATCATATCCCCAAAACATATGTCGCCATTCCACCTCCATCATCCTACAATTGTCCAAAGCATGTGACCATACACCTTCCACCATCCAATCTCCCTCTGCTACTTCCAACTCCTAATATCTCACCATCCAATCTCCCTCCACTACTTCCAACTCCTAATATCCCACCATCTAATCTACCTCCGCTACTTCCAACTCCTAACATCCCCCCATGCCATTTACCACCATTGCTTCTAACACCCTATCCATCCCTCTATAAATCCTCTCAATATCCCAATCATGGCCAACAAATGCACATGGTGTCTAAACAAAGAGCTTTCACCAACCTCACTTCTACCATCCCATGGGGATTCAATGACAAATACATGGATGCCTCTACCTATAAAGTCAAAAATCCTAAGAGTCCTCATGACCTAGGATATAAAAGCCAAGAATCAAAGAAGTATCCATATCAAAAGCTGCATACACCCATACACCTCAATGCCAAACTGAACAAGGTGTGGATCCCCAAGCAACAAATGATTATTCCAAAAGTTGCACAAAAGCTGCATACACCCATACACCTCAATGCCAAACTGAACAAGGTGTGGGTCCCCAAGCAACAAATGATTAATCCAAAAGCTGCACAAAAGCTACATACACCCACACCCATACCTCCACAGGTACTATCTAAAAGCAAAAGGGTTTGGGTACCTAAGAAAAAATCCTTCAAGATACATGAGGCATCCACCTCTCAAGAATCTCAACCATCTACTTTATCCCATTCCATACATAAGTTTGAAATTTTTCCATCCCATATGGCAAGCAAAAATCAAAAACATACTAAGTCTATGTGGATCCCTACATGCCTATGTCATGCATCCACAAGCAAAAGTCTACGTTGCCTCCTACACTACTTTCCCATCACCAACTTCAATGTTTGCCATGGTATGTGCAATCGTTGGTCATGATTCCCTTCCATTCCACAATATTTTCATATACCTCCATCTCCCCTTCCTTCCCTCCATCTTCTGAATCACAATCCACTATATACCTATGCCATATCACTCTCATACGTTCCCCTACCAACATCTGTGAGAACACTTGGCACTGTCCATGCAACAGTATCCATCTACTAGGACTATCACCTTTCAAGGAACTCTATACTTGAGTCTTTCCATATCCACCTTCTCCTACCTGAATGTTTCAAAAAAACAAAAAAAAGAAAAAAGTAAAGAAAAATCCCTTCATCCAATGGTGAAAACTAGGCAAACAGGCGCCTTGGATAAGTACCATGATGAAAACCTGGCAAACAGGCATCATGTGTAAGTTGATCTTCTATGTCACCTACACTTGGGGGGCACCTTGTCTCATTGGCATATCACTCTTCTCCTACCAGTTTCCTTTCATACCATTTCCTATCCTATCCTCTATCCATTGCATACCTATCTTGTCCCGTCCATCCATCCAAACTTCCTTTCCTCTATTCTTTGGTCTTGATAAAGATTGGGGGTACAATGTTGACAAATGTTTTGAATGGTTCTTGACATATCTTATCCCTCCATACCATGCAAATCATTCATTATCCTCTCATCCTCCTATCATCATCAGCATTGTCATGAACAATCCTATGTACTCTACCTACAATGGGGCATGTTACACTTATGTGACATAGTCCTTGGAGATCACATCCTTGTTTCCTTCTATCCACTATTGCCCATCCTCATAACCATCTGTATCTACTATCTTCCATCCATCTACATATCCGTGGTGGTTCCTTGTCATCAGTATTGTTTGTTCCATATTTATTCCATGTCATGTCTCTTTTTGTTCCATATCTGATCCATATCAGTTCCATATCATGTCTTATCTGATCCATATCTAATCCATATCGTGTCTTATCTGATCCATATCTGTCTTATTTGATCCATATCTGATCCATATCTGTTCCATACTGTGTCTCATCCGATCCATATCTTAGGTCCATTAGGGTTCTTCTTGAACTACACTACCTCTGTGTTGTCACGTAGGCAAGGCCATTATCAATGCGCCCCCGAGGCTCCACTTTCCCTATTCATCCCATGTCTAGTCCTTCTATCTGTCTGAGTCCACTCCACTTCCCTGTCCATCTCATATCTTGTCGTCTATCCTCTAGTCCATCCATGGTTCAAGCCCCGAACTACGCTGCCTCTGCATTATCACGTAGGCAAGGCCATTATCAATGCGCCCCCGTGGCTCCACTTTCCCATCCATCTCATGTCTTGTCGTCCATCCCTCTACCTATCCGTGTCTGCACCTTTCACTAGACAAACAAGAGCAGCAAAGCATGCTTCCCAAAATAGCAAAAATCTTGACACAACACATCAACCTGTCAAAAGCAAAGCAGAGCACCATACCGAAACACTCAAAATAATTCTATCTCAATTATGGCAAAAAAACACATCTGATGCAAGAATGTTTTGTAAACAGGTTAACTTACAAAGTCTTGGTTTTTTGTCATTATATCTTCCTATGCTACTCAAGGATGCCAAAAGCTAGAGATGCTATGATGGGGGCATGATTATTTTCTTTGTCTACTGCTTGTGGATCAAACTTTAGTAATGTGACGACTTTTGTCTAATGACATGATCGGCAAAAGATCATCGAGGACTCTGAGGTCTACACATGAAAAGGGGCAATCCTTGTCTGTTGAAAAATCCATGTAAGCAATACTCAGGTCATCTTGGTTTAATTATACCTAGATGCTTGTATTTTCTTACAACATAAAAAAGCCCAATGATGAAAGCACTTCAAAATACTTGCTATATCAAGGTGACAAATATCCATATCCATATCCATACCGTATCCAACTACAATTCATATCCATTTCCATATCTATACCATATCCAATTGCATCTCACATCCATATCCATATCCATACCGTATCCAATTGCAAGACTATCCTTAATCCATGTCAATCAAGTCAAGTCAATCTTGTCAGATGATCCAATCACAATCAGTGGTCTTGATCCTTGTCCGGTCGTAAACCAATTCGATCAGTTAATCAATCAATTGTCTTAGACAGGATGTTGCATTGTCGAAACCAGACCAACACACGAGTCTTACACGACATGCTTCATTTCCTTAAACCAAACACTATCCTTCGTGTTGCTCTAGGGATATATCATTCCTCGCCATGACAACACTATCATACCAAATGTCTTAAACAGGATGTTACATTGTTGAAACCAAACCTGGAGTCTTATACAACATATTTCATTCCTGAAACCAGACATCATCGATCCATATCATTGGTTTACCACTTGACAGGGTCAATACCTTGTTTGTGCTTGTGTCATTTGTGCATACTGGCTTCTTGCTTGTATGTGTCATTTTTCTATCTTGCATTCCATATCATTCATCCCTTTCTTCTACATCCAACCATTTCATCTCCTGTCAACCTATCTCATCGTGAGATTGTCCATCTCACGCCTTCTACCTTCTCCCCATCCAATCTCTCGAGGGGGCATCCTATCATCATAACCTGTACCAGGGGCAAACTGGGGCATGTATCATTATCAGACTATTCTTATTCTTTGAAACAACATGACAAAACACATTGCTTCAAAGAGGGGCAAAATGTAGACACCTAAAATTGGCTCAGGTTGAATTAAGTAAATATTCTAATATTTATCTTAATTCATATTTTCTTCTGTCAATTAAATAAATATTATAAGTTTATTTGATTGGTTCATTATTCTACAATTAAATAAAATTATTTTATTTAATTAAATTCCCTAAATTCTTCTAATGTCTCAAATCCTAAATCCACCTCACAAAATCCACTTCATCAATCCACCTCATCAATCCACCTCATCTTTCCACCTCATCTCTTCCACCTCACCATGTTGCACATATAATTAAATATTCTTAATATTTAATTAGCTAATATCCTCTATTATCCAAAATTAAATTCTTAATTCAATTGTCCCCCACTATTCTCCAAAATTGAATTCTTAATTCAATTGTCCCCCACTATTCTCCACTCATTGAATTCTTAATTCAATTGTTCCCCACTATCCTCTACTATTGAATTCTTAATTCAATTGTTCCCCACTATTCTCCACTCATTGAATTCTTAATTCAATTGTTCCCCACTATCCTCCACTAATTGAATTTAAAATTCAATTATCCTCCACTCTTCCCAAAAATAAATTTTTAATTCATCCACTATCCTCCACTCTTCCCAAAACTAAATTTTTAATTCATCCACTATCCTCCACTCTTCCCAAAAAATAAATTTTTAATTCATCCACTATGAATAAAAGATTCACTTTTATTCCTAGCCATTGATCTCATCTGTTGATCCTCACCCTCCATTCCCTTTTCAGAAACTCTATAAATAAGACTCTTCTCTAAGAAATTAAAGGACATTCATTCTTGCATCAAATCCATGACTCCTCTAGGAAGATCTCTTCTGGCATCCTCATCATGCCCAATTTCTTCTCTATTCTCCTCTTCATACCCTCCTAATGCCAAATTCATTCTAGTCTATCCATATCAGTTGAATGCAATTAATCTATCCATCCCATATTGTTCATTGTCCCTGTGTTTGAAGCTCATCTTCAACACAACAAAATATCACAGCCATTCCGTTCTTGTCACCGTCAACAAGCCCCATTTGGGTCAATAGTTGTATCATTGGATACTTTCAAATCAAATAAGGTAGACTGCAATATCTTCTTTTGGCTAGGGAATCCCACATGGACATTGTCACATTCATCTTCTTCATATTCTCAATAATATTGAAGGGTGGAATGGCACTTACATTCTGATTTGATTTTGTAGCAACAGTATCAGCCTGCAAATGAGGCATTTCCCTTGTTGTTGCTAAAGTGTTTCCTCTTTGTAAACTATGGGGAATATGGGATGTGGAAGGATCAGCAAGTCCTTTTCCTTTATTTATTGCTTGGTCTATCTCATAACCCCTCTTCTTGGTTCTTGTATTTGCTGCAACTGGAGTATAATTGTTGTTTATGCCACAAAATTCGCCTTCCTACCAGTTCATGAAAGTAGAATCACTCTAAGGTTGCTCCTGTTGTTGCACAGCCCCTTCATGAGGTGCATTTGGTTGTATGGCTGCAACATTCTACACCATAAGAGCCTGATTTATCACTCCATTTGAAAAGGTTGCCTGACTGTGTTGTTGATTACATGGATAGCACATTCATACTCTGCTACAAGGTTGTTCTAAGCAGGGACAAGGTCCCTTATTGCATTAATAGGTGCCAAATTATAAGGCTGAAAAGGCCTTTGGTTGACATTCTGCTTGGGACCTTGATAATTGCATTGATATTGAGGCCTGTTAGCTTGGTAAGGCTGATTTTTCCCTTGATATGTTTGATTCTGCCCTTGATTAGGTTGCTGATAAGGCAACCTATTCTAGGACTACTACTTTTTTATGTTTACCAGCTCATTCCCAAAAGTTTGTAGGATGCTCTCTATCTTTTGTTGGCTATTTTTGATCTCTTTCAACTCTTGAGATAAGCTAGAAGTAGTAGGTTCAGGACTGGCAGTGCTTGGTAATGCTGCTACTATAGGTATAGGGGCAAAATATGGGATTGGCAATGGCATTAAAACTTGAATCTTAGGAAAGATGGGCACTGGTGGTCTGTGTGTTATTTTTCTAGCTTGAATCAGATTATTCTCTGCCCTAATAGCTATTTCATAAGCGTCAGGTAGGCTTGTACCTCCTAATGATTGTATCATCACTGAAATAACACTACTTAGGGCTTTCAAAAAATACAAGAATGCATGTTCAGCTGGAGGTCTTACCATGGCAGGGATTCTATCCCATGTCTTCTGGAATTTGAAGTTAAAATCCATCATTTGCTCCTGAGGAGCTCTCTTTAAAGTGGTCATGTGTTCAACCAATGATAGATTTTCTAATTTATCTTGGAACTATTTGTTCAATTTCTCCCCTAGATCATCCCAGGTTCCTATAGTTTGCACTGGTAGGCTCCTGAACCATTACAGTGCCTTCCCTTTGAATGAGGCAGCCAACAGCCTGATGGCTACATTCTCCTGAGTGATACGATGTACACCACACAGAGATGCTATGTCTCTAATGTGCTCAATAGGGGTAGTTTGATTTTCCCCTGTAAATTAGGGCAGACTCTTCAAAGCTGCCATGGGTATAACATCATGTACTATTAGGTTTAAAGGGCTACCCCCATCAAAAGTCACGAATGGCTAATTTCTTGCCATTTGAATAGCTGGGGGTAGATTTCCTTGAGTTGCTACAAGGACTACAGAGGCAATTGGTCTAAAATTTGGTGGAGTTGACTATGTCATTTTAGAAACTAGAGTCCTTGCTACAGCTCTCCCCTGTCTTCTAGGAGGTGACAACTGCAAATAGTCGAATGAGCTTGAACTCCTGGTTTGAATCTTTCTCATAAAATGCATTAGCAGAACTGATCTGCTTGCTCTTCCTCAGTGTGAGTCACCAGATATGTAGGTTTAACCTCTTATAGGTTTGAAAATCACTGGCTACACATCAAAACTAGTAATAAAAATTGTCCAGTCCCACCAGGCATGCCAGAAACTATTGTCACATGAAATTACACCCTGCTTGGAAGGATTCCAAGCATTCCAATGACACAATGGGAATGATCTCAAAGTGTGGGACCTTTCTTAAAGAGATCAGACCTCCAGAGAAGGCTGGCTTCCTTGCCTAATTTATCACCTAAAACTACTGAACTTTTGAGGAGAAAAGGGAGAAGGGAAGCTTTAAAAATGAAGATGAAATAGAAAACTTGAAAACAAAGGGTGATGCACTAGACAGATTAAAAGAGACTTCCACAATACTGAGAAAATATACAATATAATTAGATACAGCAAGTAAACATACACAGATTAGATGATTCCAGTAGAGGTAAGGTGCAATAGGGTTGAGAGGAATAGGTTGTTCATAGACAACCTCATGCAGATTCACACAGAACTAGAAAATCAGCAAAGGAGGTAAAATAACTTGCATATATCCAATGAAGAGGCAAGGTTACAGTATATGAAAACTCTATTTTGGAAACAGAAAGACCAGAATGCCAAAAAAAAATTCCAACCCTATTTACAACATTCGAATGCATATATATAGCATTCCAAAACTAAACTAAGTCGGTTACAATAGTTTGCTCTATGAGTTGTATCAGAAAATATCTTTTATGAATGACTGTCCACCTGCATTAGTTATGACGTCAAATATCTGGAACTGGGTAGATAGAAGATATTTTTGAGTCTTTAATGCAGCTGCTGCATCATCCTTCTAAAACAAGGTGGTGGAGAGATATTTTTCATCATCAATGCGAGCTACTTCATCTTCTTTGTGCAGTAATGAATGCGAGAAATATCTGCATCTGCCCCAAAATGGTTGCTAAAACATCCCTTCGGTCAAATATGCAAATCTGGATCATGTACCTCTACTTTTGGTGCTTAAACCCCTCTTTGAAATTGCCCCCTGAATATGCACCTAGATCTATATATAACACAGGCCCCTACCTTTTTTGAATTAGCCCTCGTATACTTCTCCTTATGAGGGATATGATGGTGACATCACCATCATGGACGGGCCTTATTGAGACATGATAGGATGGCATCATCATCATATCAGGGTGATATTACAAATATCAGAGTGATATTTGGATGAAGGGGTGATATTATAAATATCGAGTGATATTTGGAGATTGGGGTGATATTACAAATATCGGGTGATATTTGGAGATTGGGGTGATATTACAAATATCGAGTGATATTTGGACAAAAGGGTGATATTACAAATATCGAGTGATATTTGGAGATCAGGGTGATATTACAAATATCAGGTGATATTTGGAGATCGGGGTGATATTACAAATATCACCCCGATGTTTGATATATCACCCAATACTTGGAATATGACCCCGATACTTGGAAAATGACCCTTTGAAAAAAATTAGGTTGACCAGAACATTGACCATACATAACTTCCTCATTTTAGCAAATCTTAGGGTGATGTAAAAAGCAAACTTGCCTATTTTTTCAAGCTCTTTCACATGGTAGGCTTCTAACCTTGAGATTTGGGTTCAGACTTCAAGATCACAAACATAGCTTACATTGGGGATATGCACCCTGACTGATGCTGCTTGAATTACCTGACTCCTGCTAGAGGAAAAATAGGTCAACAATTATTATCTTTTGTCTAGTCAGTATGAAAACCAAAGCACATTAGCTCAAGTTGGTCAATCCACGGGTTGACCTTCACAAAACAACTTCAAGAGGAATAATAAGACTTTCATCAAGGTTAATGGACAGAATTCAAACAATTTCTCACAAGTGTCTGCTATCACTAATCTAAAGAGGACACCATTTTAGAATATACAACAACAATGATAGTTTACTCTGATATCTAAATCCTATCATTCTATCATGAATCAAGTTGTGAGTAATAACCTCTTGAAGCTTCCTCTGATTAAACCATTGGATCCTAGTAGAATGCAAGGACCTTATTTCAATGCTAATGCTTTTTGTCATTATCATCAACAACAAGGACATGATATTGAATTATATATGTGTCTTAAACATGAAATACAAGACCTCATTGACTCGAATGTTATGCAGGTGTCTGGTGTGAATGATAATGGAAATAAGTTAGTTCCTCCTTTGAATCATAATTTACAAATCTTTACTAAATGTTTCTCTAATAATAGGGATAACAATATGATGGAACAAAATCTAGTAGAAATAGAAGATGACTATTTAAACTACGATGATATAATTGCCCCAATAGAAGTGGATAAGGAAAATACTGAAGTAAAACTTGTCCATGAAGGAATGATATTTATGTTGAGGTTTCTCCTCCATTATCCCTTCAAGGATTGAGAAATAACCAAAATGCATTAGAAAGACAAATGGAACAACCAAAGAAAGAGATTCTAACAAAAGAAAAGATTGATATGGTATAAGGTAGTCCTTCTTCTTATGATAGACAAAATCAATAAAACAAGAGAACTAAAATTTGGAAAAGAGCAAGATGATTATCATCAGTAGGAAATAAAAGTGGTTCTCCCCCTTATAAGAAACAAAAGACCTCATATAAATAAAGAGATTATGAACAAGCACCACATGGAATTTCTAATAACAAACAACACTCTAACAAAAACCACTCAAGCTTTGCACAAAACTTGATGGAGCATCTCTCCAAGATGCTTACAAGTTTCATATTTTAGTATAGTTGTACTAACATTTAAGTATTTCTAACCCTTTACCTCTGTGATGTGATTCCCCTATGATGTGTTATGTGTTGTTTAGGCCTCCTAGGATGACCCTTGATTCTCTCGTAAGGTCAAGGATACTAGGAGACCAACTCTGTTGTGACCCTTCTTCTATTTGTATCATCATTCTTCTATTGATCTTCTCCTCTATTTTCATTCTTGTGTGTTGTGTCCTAGGGGCATAGCATTGTGGTTGGTGACTTGGGGGCACCCTCCTATGTGATTTTCGCTAAGGAAATTGTTCTCCTCTCTTGATTTAATGTTTACCTTCTTCTAGTGGTTCTATCTAGCTAGTGGATGACAAAAAACAAATAATACTGATGAGGACAAAGTGTCCCTTCAGTGAGAAATAAAAAAATGGACCTAGTCCATACATGATGATGGGGTTGATAAATATTATCCAATGCTTGGCTAGTAGAATCACTCCATGTGATATTTTGATGTTGTTTTGTGGCACTAACAAACCATAAAAATACTTTTGCTCCATACACTTTATTTATCTTGGATCTCCCCTTGATTATACTCTGTTCTAAGATCTTTGCAATATAGCCCCATGGTTATAATAGGGCTTCAAATCTATAGTATAACCTTGGATTTTTGATGTGATTATGTTTATACATTACTTTTTTTATCATGTGATGTGGTTATTATCTTATGGAAAGATTTCTAACCTCTTCTCTTGCAGGATATTGTGTGTTTGTGGGAACATTTGGTGATTGTAAAGTGCATGTCACCTCCTGGGGGCATGGGCTTTGCAAGAGCTCATGTTCCCTTGTGTGTTTTCATCCTACCTTAACGTACTTAATATTAGTACATGATATCAACCATCTTAAGGTGGGGGCATAAATAAGGTAAACTGTCTGATGATTTTGGTACTAACAAAGTGTGTTGTAAGCCCTCTGCAGAGGTGGGATGTTGTATCTCTAAGCAAGTGCACATATTTATTTTTATATTGTAATCATTAAGTCCTCTGCTGAAGCAGGATATCATGCATATCCTTTTATTTTAATCCCTCTATGGAGGTGATGATGATGTATTTATCAAGGAGAGTGCACATCCTATCATTCTCTAAATGTCCTCAAAGCAGGCAGGGTTGGTGTATACTCCCTTAAGTGTGTCTTTGGTAGTTGTTGTGACAAAGCCCAATCATCAGTGTGTGTCTATAATTTGCCTAAGATGGTAGAGAACCTAGCAATAGGTTTCTTCCATCTCTTTTTTGTTGTGTTTTCTCCATGTCTTCCATGTGTGTGTATGGCGTGTTTGTTCCCAAGCATAGTCTCAAGACTGGTGGCAATGATCTCCTCTTATGCTTTGGGATTTGTATGGTGTATTTGTTCTCAAGTGTAGTTTCAATACTAGTGGCGATGAGCTCCTCCTACACTCTAAGATTTTTATTGTGTGTTTGTTTCCCCTTATGCAGTTTCAAGACAGGTGGCGATGAGCTCCTCCTACATTTTGGGTTGTGTTTACTTTCCATGTACTTGCATTTGTATTCATTTATATGAGAAAATGAAAAAGAAATAATCACTGGATTCACTATATTTACTGTGTTTTGTCTGTCTTCAATAATGTCTTCTCCATGTTTTATGTGATTGTAACTGTCTTCTCCTTGTTTTGCATGCATGTTACTGTCTTCAATGTGTTTAACATGTCTTCACCGTGCTTGGAATGTTTGCTGTGTTTGTTGACTGTACTTTAATGCATGTATGGGCCTTGAATTCATGCATACATTAAAGTGGAGGCTAAATGTTATGTCAAAAAATGTCCCCTTGGGGGCTTTTCCCTCTTAAGGTTTAGCTCATGAGTCCTTAGAATGCATTTAGAGAATATTGCATGTTTTTTGACTCTCGATGAGAAAACCTTGAAGTCTTATAGAAAATAGGACCTAGGGGTGCTATTGAGATGACTCCTGACTGCAATAGGGAGTGAGGACTTGGGCGCTCACACCTTAGTCTTTCCCTATTTTGGGTCAGGCCCTAAATTTAAGTGTCTGTTATATGATTGTTGTTAGGTCCTATGCTAACACCAAAAGTTTGAATTATGAAATTCTTGGTGGGAATGTGTGTAGTTGCATATATAAGCATGTTTAGTGTTTCATTTGCAAACTAGAAGCTAACTAGAAGATAATTGTGAACTTCTGGTGAACTTGTGATTTCATGATATTCATTGTTGCAGAGTAGAGCATTGTTATTGTGCTTGTGATTGTAGATTTGGCTTCATCTTCTCATGTGATTGAAGAGCCTTCATTTATATGAGATCTACACTTCTAAGGTGACATTTTTTTATGTTTGAATCATTTATCAATTTAATTTTGCCTCTATCCCACAGGGATACACACTCTTATCTAACAATGGTGTTCGGAAAACTTGAATGTCTCTCCAGGGCTTGACTAAGGCAAGCCTCTAAACACCACAACCCCCAACCACACTCCTTTGTGATTATAGGTTACAGGTACCAAGTTTTGTGGAGTGGAGTTATAGAGGAAGGTTGTGGACAATAAGGAATTAGGATCCAAAAAGAAAGGGACAATATTAAACATTTCAATACATGGACACCTAAGGTAATGTCCTTTAGAGTTTCAGAGCTAGGAATCTGTGTTATAGTGACATTCTACATCTAAAGAAGCCTCGACATCCCAAAAAGCAACCTGCCTTGGATAAGGGCATCTAGGGCAGTGTCCTCTGAATTTCTAGTGACAAAAACAAACAGAATAGTGATCATCAATGTCGAAAGGAGTTTTACACTCTGTGAAGAAAATAATACCTTGGACTTGGGTGCCTAGGGCATTGTCCTCAAATATTTCAAATTTTGAAGTTCAAAAAATGGTCAGTTATTAATCTTTGTCCTTTTTCTTAATCTATAAGCATTTGTCCAAATTTACCAGTTTATTCACTGTTTTGCATAATTAAGGTTTCTTGCAAATTTAAGGATTAAAGTGAGATATTAATTAGAAATTTCTAAGTTCCCACATCATTCCAAGTGATAGCCCAAACTATTAGGTGAATGCTCTCGCTTAGTAGAGATTCAACTCAGTGGATATGTCCTTGAATGTTTGTAGTGAAATGAGGATCTAAACCCATCAATACCAAAACAACAAATCAACCCTATCCCTCCTTTTTCAATCCAAAACATTATGATTGCAAAAATATTCAGAAAGTCATAAATATTTTTGAATTCTCCTCCTCATTCCATTCCATTCTTCTACAAATGAAAATAAAAATCAAACATATAAAAAAATGAAAATTATCCTTTTTGGCAATTTTTAGCAACTTTCTAAAATTGCCATTTTTGGTAATTTTGCGTCCATATTCTTGTGACCATGAAACTTGCCAATTATTTGAAACTAACAAAAAGAGGACTAATTGTCAACTTTCTAATCTAATTGCATGTAAATTTTGAAAACTAATTAGAAAAAACATGGAAAAATCTTGAAAAATCATTAAGACCTCATTTTGAAGCCCTAGATGATCAAAAAAGGTCCCAAAAAAGTGGAAAACTTGTCATTACCTCACAACATAATATTCAACACTATTATTATTGCTAAAATATTTAGAAACTCTATTTGAGCTAAAATTTGGTGGGTAGATGCATCTTGAGGAGTTGATTGAAAATCCCACCGAACTAGTAAGTTTGGTATGTCACCATTTCGACACTTTTTCGAGACCTTTTTTGATCAGCTAGGGCCTCAAAATGAGGTCTTAATGATTTTTCAATATTTTTCCAATTTGTTCTCTTATAATTAGTTTTTGATTTTTTTCTAACTAGTTTTCAAACTTTACGTGCAATTAGATTAGAATGGTTACAATTATTCCTCTTTTACTTAGTTTCAAATAATTGTCAAGTATCATGGCCACATAGATATGGATGCAGATTTTTTATTTTTGTAGATGTTTGATTTTTATTTTCAGTTGTAGTAGAATACAATGGAATGAGGAGTAGAATTAAAATATATTTCTGAGTTTCTAAATATTTTTGCAATAGTAATATTGTTGAATATTATGTTGTAAAGTAATGATAGGTACGAAACTAAAGTAGATGCTGGTAGAAGACATCAAGTATTCACTGAAGGCGACTTAGTTATGGATTATTTGAGAAGACAGATGTTTCCCACGGGAACTTGCAAGTTGAAATACAAGAAAATTGGTCATTGTAGGATTACAAAAAAATCAATGACAATGCTTATGAGGTAGATTTACCAAAGTAGTTAGACATTTCTCCTATGATTAATGTATCCAATTTATATTGTTTTCATGGTGAGGATCATGATGAGGAAGGTGAGTGAAGTAGATTGGCAACAATAGGTTCCAAGCAAGAAAAAGGAAAAGATTACATAGATTCTAGACAAGAATACCATATACGCACAACAAGGTCAATACAAGTTTCTGGTATAGTGGGAAGGGCCAACACAAGTAGATAATACATGGATTTCATAGTGGGAAGTGAAGAAGTTGGATCTGGACAAGTGGCACAAGTTCTAGGAAAACATATTGTAGAAGCTGTGTTATTTTCAATGAGAGGAGAATGATGTAGAAACTTATGGAGGTCATAAATTTTGACCTGGGACTCTGTTGGAGCTAAAATTTGGTGGACAGATGTGTCTTGAGGAGTTGATTGAAAATCCCACCAAACTAGCAAGTTCGGTAGGTCACCATTTCTAATTAGTTTTCAAATTTTACATGCAATTAGATTAGAATGTTGATAATTAGTCCTCTTTTAGTCTCAAATAAATCTGAAACAATAAACACAGGAGAAATGTTTAACTACTTTGGTAAATCTACCTCATAAGCATTGTCATTTTTTTTTAATCCTACAAAGACCAATTTTCTTGTATTGCAACTTGTAAGTTCCCATGGTAAATGTCTCTCTTCTTAGATAAACTATCACTAAGTCACCTTTAGTAAATACTTGATGTATTCTACCAGCATCTACTATAGTTTTATACCTGTCACTACTTCACATCACAATATTCAACACTGTTATGTGTTATGTCAGAAAATGTCCACTTGGGGCCTTTTCCCTCTTAAGGTTTAGCTCCCAGGTCCTTAGAATTCATTTAGAGCATATTGCATGTTTTTTTACTCTAGATGAGAGAACCTTGAAGTCTTATGGCAAATAGGACCTAGGGGGTGCTATTGAGATGACTCCTGACTAAAATAGGGAGGGAGGAGTTGGGCACTCACACCCTAGTCTTGCCCTATTTTGGGTCAGGTCCTAAATTTAAGTGTTGATTATATGACCATCGTTAGGTCCTATGCCGACACCAAAAGTTAGAATTATGAAATTCTTGGTGGGAATGTGTGTAGTTACATATATAAGCATGTTTAGTGTTTCATTTGCAAACTAGAAGCTAACTAGAATATGTAAGTTCTCATTGGAAAGCCCTCTCTTCTCAGATAAACAATCACTAAGATGCCTTCAGTGAATACTTGGTGTCTTCTACTAGCATCTAATGTAGTTTTATACCTTTCATTACTTCACAACATAATAGTCAACACTATTATTATTACAAAAATATTCAAAAACATAGAAATATTGTTGAATTCTCCTCCTCATTCCATTGCATTCTACTACAACTAAAAATAAAAATCAAATATATACAAAAACAAAAATTACTTTTTTGGTTGTTTTTAGCAACATTCTAAAATTATTGTTTTTGGTAATTTCGCATCCATATCCATGTGGCCATGAAACTTGTCAATTATTTGAAACAAGATAAAAGAGGACTAATTGTCAACTTTCTAATTTAATTGCATGTAATGTTTGAAAATTAATTATAAAAAACAACTTGGAAAAATCTCAAAAAATTATTAAGACCTCATTTTGAGGCCCTAGATAATAGAAAAAGGTCTCAAAAAAGTATTGAAATGGTGACCTAACGAGCTTGCTAGTTCGGAGGGATTTTCAACCAACTCCTCAAGATGGATTTGTCGACCAAATTTTAGTTCAAATGGAGACTTGGGTCAAAAGTTATCACCTCTAAAAGTTTCTGCATTATTCTCCTCTGGTTGAAAAGAATGCATTTCTTGAAAGTTGTTTTCCTGGAACTTGTGCCACTTGTCCAGATCTAGCTTCTTCACTTACCACTTTTGAATTGATGTATTATTTTCTTGTGTTAGCCCTTCCCACTATACAAGAAACTTGTTGTATTGACCTTGTGTGTGTATGGTTTGCTTGTCCAAAATTTGTGCGATATTTTCAATTTTCTTGCTTGGAACCTGCTATTGCCAATCTATTTCAGGCTCACCTTCTTCATCATGATCCTCACCATGAAAAGCATATAAATTAGAAACATTAAACACAAGATAAATGTCTAACTACTCTAGTAAATCTACGCCATAAGAATTTGTCATTGATTTTTTTGTAATCCTACAAGGACTAATTTTCTTGAATTTCAACTTGTTGTAAGTTCCTATAGGAAACCTCTCTCTTCTCAGATAAACTATCACTAAGTCACCTTCAGTCAATACTTGATGTCTTCTACCAACATCTATTGTAGTATTATATTTATCATTAATTCATAGCATAATAGTCAACACTATTATTGTTGCAAAAATATTCATAAACTCATAAATATTTTTGAATTCTCCTCCTCATTCCATTCCATTTTGCCACAACTAAAAATAAAAACCAAACATATACAAAAACAAAAATTACCTTTTTTGGCAGTTTTTCACAACTTTCTAAAATTGTCATTTTGGTAATTTCGTATCTATATCCATCTAGCCATGAAACTTGCCAATTATTTGAAACTAAATAAAAGAGGACTAACTGTCAACTTTCTAATCTAATTGCATGTAAAGTTTGAAAACTAATTAGAAAACACAACTTGGAAACATCTCCAAAAATCATTAAGACCTCATTTTGAGGCTCTAGATGATTGAAAAAGGTCCCAAAAAAGTATCGAAATGGTGACCTAAAGAACTTGCCAGTTTAGTGGGATTTTCAACAAACTCTTCAAGATGCATCTACCCACCAAATTTTAGCTTAAATAGAGTCCCGTGTCAAAATTTATGACCTCTAGAAGTTTCTGCATCATTCTCCTCTGGTTGAAAAGAACACAACTATTGTAATTTGTTTTCCTAGAACTTCTGCCACTTGTCCATATCTAGCTTCTTCACTTCCCACTCTGGAATCCATGTATTATTTGTTTGTGTTAGCCCTTCCCATTGTAGCAAAAACTTGTTGTATTGACCCTTTTGTGTGTATATGGTTCGCTTGTCAAGAATTTATGTAATCCTTTCCTTTTTCTTGCTTGGAACCTACTATTGCCAATCTACTCTAGCCTCAAATTATTCATCATGATCCTCACCATGAAAATCATATACATCATAAACATTAAACAAAGGAGAAATGTCTAACTGCTCTGGTAAATCTACCTCATAAGCATTGTCATTGATTTTTTTCTAATCCTACAACGACCAATTTTCTTGTATTTCAACTTTGTTGTAAGTTCCCAGGGGAAACCTCTCTCTTCTTAGATAAACCATTGTTAAGTCACCTTCAGTAAATACTTGATGTATTCTATCAGCATCTACTGTAGTTTTATACCTGTCATTACTTCACAACACAATATTCACCACTATTATTATTGCAAAAATATTCAAAAACTTAGAAATATCTTTGAATTCTCCTCCTTATTTGATTCCATTTTGCTACAACTAAAATAAAAATCAAACATATACAAAAATGAAAACTATCTTTTTTGGCAGTTTTTAGCAACTTTCTAAAAATTTTATTTTTTGGTAATTTCGCATCCATATTCGTGTGGCCATGAAACTTGCCAATTATTTGAAAATAACAAAAAGAAGACTAATTGTCAACTTTCTAATCTAATTGCATGTAACGTTTGAAAACTAATTAGAAAAAAACTTGGAAAAATCTCAAAAAATTAGTAAGATGCATCTGACCACCAAATTTAAGCTCAAATAGAGTCCCAGATCATAAGTTATGACCTCCGAAAGTTTCTACATCATTCTCCTCTGGTTGAAAAGAATGTAGCTCCTACAAGTTGTTTTCTTAGAACTTGTCCCACTTGTCCAGATCTAGCTTCTTCACTTCCCTCTCTAGAATCCATGTATTATCCACATCTATTAGCCTTCCCAATATGCCAAAAAATTATTGTATTGACCCTGTCATGTGTATATGGTTTGCTTGTCCAGAATCTTCACAATCCTTTGCTTTTTCTTTATTGGAAACTTATGTTGGCAATCTACTTTTGCATCACCATCTTCATCATGATCCTCACCATGAAAAACATATAAATCAGTAACATTAAACACAACAGAAACATCTAACTGCTCTCGTAAATGTACCTCATAAGCATTGTCATTATTTTTTTTGTAATCCTATAAGCACAAATTTTCTTGTATTTCAACTTGTTGTTTCTTACCATAAGAAACTACTTTCTTCTCAGATAAACCATCACTAAGTCACCTTCAGTGAATACTTGATGTCTTCTACCAGCGTATATTGTAGTTTTATACTTGTCATTACTTCACAACATAATAGTCAACACTATTATTATTGGAAAAATATTCAGAAACATAGAAATATATTTGAATTTTCCACCTCATTCCATTCTATTTTGCTACAACTTAAAATAAAAATCAAACATATACAAAAACAAAAATTACCTTTTTTGGTAGTTTTTATCAACTTTTTAAAATTGCCATTTTTGGTAATTTTGCATTCATATTCGTGTGGCCATAAAACTTGTCAGTTATTTGAAACTAACTAAAAGAGGACTAACTGTCAACTTTCTAATTTAATTGCATGTAAATTTTGAAAACTAATTAGAAAAAACTTGGAAAAATCTCAAAAAATCATTAAGACCTCATTTTGAGGCCCTAGATGATCGAAAAAGGTCTCAAAAAAGTGTCAAAATGGTGACCTAACAAACTTATGAGTTTAGTGGGATTTTCAAACAACTCCTCAAGATGCATTTAACCACCAAATTTCATCTTAAACAAAGTCCTAGGTCAAAAGATATGGCCTCCGAAAGTTTTTGCATCATTCTCCTCTCATTGAGAAGAATGCAACTTCTGTAAGTTTGTTTCTATGAACTTGTGCCACTTGTCCAGATCTAGCTTCTTCATTTACCACTCTAGAACCCATGTATTATCTTCTTGTGTTAGCCCTTCCCACTGTACAAGAAACTTGTTGTATTGACCTTGTCATGTGTATATGGTTTGCTTGTCCAAAATCTGTTCAATCTTTTCCAATTTCTTACTTGGAACCCGTTGTTGCCAATCTAATTTGGCCTCACCTTCTTCATCATGATCATCACCATGAAAGGAATATAGATAAAAAAACATTAAATACAAGACAAATGTCTATCTACTCTAGAAAATCTACCTCATAAGCATTGTCATTGATTTTTTTGTAATCCTACGAGGACAAATTTTCTTGAATTTTAACTTGTTGAATGTTCCCATGGGAAACTTCTCTTCTTAGATAAACTATCACTAAACTTCACCTCGGTGAATACTTGATGTCTTCTACTAACATCTACTATAGTTTTATACCTATCATTACTTAACGACATAATAGTCAACACTATTATTATTGGAAAAATATTCAGAAACTCAAAAATATATTGGAATTCTCCTCATTCCATTTCATTCTGCTATGACTAAAAGTATAAATCAAACATATACAAAAACACAAAATCCCTTTTTAGCCATTTTTAGCAACTTTCTAAAATTGCCCTTTTTTGTAATTTCACATCCATATCTGTGTGGCCATGAAACTTGCCAATTATTTGAAACTAACAAACAGACTAATTTTCAACTTTCTAATCTAATTACATGTAATGTTTGTAAACTAATTAGAAAAACAACTTGGAAAACTCTTGAGAAATCATTAAGACCTCATTTTGAGGCCCTAGATGATCAAAAATGTTCCCAAAAAAGTGTGAAATGGTGACCCAACAAACTTGACAGTTTGGTGGTATTTTCAAGAAATTCCTCAAGACGCATCTACCCACAAAATTTTAGCTCAAATGGAGTCCCATGTCAAAATTTATGACCTCCAGAAGTTTCTGCATCGTTCTCCTCTAGTTAAAAAGAATGCAACTCATACAAGTTATTTTCCAAGAACTTGTGCCACTTGTCTGTATCCATCTTATTCACTTCCCACTCTCTAATCCATTTATTATCTGCTTGTGGTAGCCCTTCCCATTATACAAGAAACTTGTTGTATTCACTCTATCATGTGTATATGGTTTGCTTGTCCATAATCTATGCAATCTTTTCCTTCTTCTTTCTTGGAACTTGCTATTGCCAATCTACTTCAGCCTCACATTCTTCATCATGATCCTCACCATGAAAAACATATAAATCAAAAACATTAAACACAGAAGAAATGTCTAACTACTTTGGTAAATCTACTTCATAAGAATTCTCATTGATTCTTTTTGTAATTCTACAAGGACCAATTTTCTTGTATTTCAACTTCTTGTATGTTCTCATGGGAAACCTCTTTCTTCTTAGATAAACCATCACTAAGTCCCCATTAGTGAACACTTGATGTATTCTACTAGTATCTACTGTAGTTGTATACTTGTCATTACTTCTCAGCATAATATTCAACAATATTATTATTGCAAAAATATTCAGAAACTCAAAAATATTTTTGAATTCTCCTCATTCCATTCCATTCTGCTACAATTGAAAATAAAAATCAAACATATACAAAAATGAAAATTGCCCTTTTTGGCATTTTTTAGCAACTTTCAAAAATTGCCATTTTTGGTATTTTCATCCATATCCGTGAGGCCATGAAACTTATCAATTGCATAAAAGTTTGAAAACTAATTAGAAAAAACAACTTTGAAAAGCCTCAAAACATCATTAAGACCTCATTTTGAGGCCCTAGAAGATCGAAAAAGTTCTTGACAAAGTGTTGAAATGGTGACCTACTTTACTTTCTAGTCCGATAGGATTTTCAAACAACTCCTCAAAATTCATCTACCCACCAAATTTCAGCTCAAATGGGGTCCCAGGTCAAAATTTGTTTTCCTAGAACATGTACCACTTGTGCAGATCCAGCTTCTTCACTTCTCAGTCTGGAATCCATGTATAATATGCATGTGTTAGCCCTTCCCACTGTACCAAAAATTTGCTATATTGACCCTATCATGTGTATATGGTTTGCTTGTCCAAAATTTGGGCAGTCTTTTCCTTTTTATTTCCTAGAACCTTATGTTGCCAATCTACTTCGACATGAACATCTTAATCATGATCATCACCATGAAAAACATATAAATTAGAAACATTAAACACAGGAGAATTGTCTAACTGCTCTAGTAAATCTACCTCATAAGCATTGCCATTGATTTCTTTTGTAATCCTACAAGGACCAATTTTCTTGTATTTCAACTTGTTGTAAGTTCTCATAGGAAACCCCTCTCTTCTCAGCTAAACCGTCACTACATCACCTTCATTGAATGCTTGATGTCTTCTACAAGCATCTATTTAGTTTTATACCTGTCATTACTTCACTACATAATAGTCAACACTATTATTATTGCAAAAATATTCAGAAACTTAGAAATATTTTTTGAATTCTCCTCCTCATTCCATTCCATTCAGCTACAAATAAAAATAAAAATCAAACATATACAAACATTAAAATTACCCTTTTTAGCAATTCTTAGAAGCTTTCTAAAATTGTCATTTTTGGTAATTTCACATTCATATCTGTGTGGCCATGAAACTTGCCAATTATTTGAAACTAACTAAAGGAGGACTAATTGTCAACTTTTTAATCTAATTGCATGTAAAGTTTGAAAACTAATTAGAGAAAACAACTTGGAAAAATCTTAAATTATTATTAGGACCTCATTTTAAGGCCCTAGATGATTGAAAAAGGTCTCAAAAAATTGTCGAAATGTTGACCTAATCAACTTACTAGTTTGGTGGGATTTTCAACCAAATCCTCAAGATGCATCTGTCCACCAAATTTCAGCTCAAACAAAGTCCCGGGTCAAAAGTTATGACCTCCAGAAGTTTCTACATCATTCTCCTCTTGTTGCAAAGAACACTACTCCTGCAAGTTATTTTCCTCAAAATTGTGTCACTTGTCTAGATCCAGCTTCTTCACTTACCACTTTGGAACCCATGTATTACCTACTTGTGTTATCCCTTCCCACTATACGAGAAACTTGTTTTATTGACCCTGTCATGTGTATATGGTTTTTTTGTCCAAAACTTGTGCAATCTTTTCTATTTTCTTGGTTGGAACCTACTGTTCCCAATCTACTTCAGCCTCACCTTCTTCATCATGATCGTCACCATGAAAAGCATATAAATCAAAAACATTAAACACAAGAGAATGTCTAAATGCTTTAGTAAATCTACCTCATAAGCATTGTCATTGATTTTTTTGTAATCCTACAAGGACCAATTTTCTTGAATTTCAACTTGTTGAAAGTTCCAATGGGAAACTTCTCTTCTCAAATAAACTACCACTAAGTCACCTTTAGTGAATACTTGATGTCTTCTACCAACATCTACTGTAGATTTATACTTGTCATTACTTCACTATATAATAGTCAACTTGTAAACATCAAAAACTCAAAAATATTTTCAATTAATTAACCTCCCCATTCCATTCCATTTTACTACAACTAAAAAAAATCAAACATATACAAAAATGAAAATTACCTTTTTTGATAGTTTTTGGCAACTTTCTAAAATTGCCACTTTTGGTAGTTTTGCATCCATATCCGTGTGGCCACAAAACTTACCAATAATTTGAAACTAACTAAAAGTGGACTAATTGTCAACTTTCTAATCTAATTGTATGTAAAGTTCAAAAACTAATTAGAAAAAACAACTTGGAAAAATCTCAAAAAATCATTAAGACCTCATTTTGAGGTCCTAGATGATTGAAAAAGGTCCCAAAAAAGTGTCAAAATTGTGACATAACAAACTTGGCAGTTCAATGGAATTTTCAACCAACTCCTCAAGATCTACCCACTAAATTTCAGCTCAAACAGAGTCCCAGGTCAAAATTTATAACCTTTGAAAGTTTCTACATCATTCTCCTCTGGTTGAAAAGAATGCCACTCCTACAAGTTGTTTTCTTGGAACTTGTGCCACTTGTCCATATCCAACTTCTTCACTTACCACTATGGAATCCATCTACTATCTACTTGTATTAGCCCTTCCCATTGTACCAAAAACTTGTATTGACCATTTCTTGTGTATATGGTTTGCTTGTCCAGAATTTATGCAATCTTTTTCTTTTTCTTGCTTGGAACCTACTATTTCCAATCTACTTCAGCCTCACATTTGTCATCATGATCCTCACCATGAAAAACATATAAATCAGAAACATTAAACATAGGAGAAATGCCAAATTGCTCTGGTAATCTACCTCATATGCATTGTCATTGATATTTTTTGTAATCCTACAAGGACCAATTTTATTGTATTTCAACTTGTTGTAAGTTCCTGAGGGAAACATCTCTCTTCTCAGATAAACCATCACTATGTCATCTTTAGTGAATACTTGATGTATTCTACCAGCATCTACTATAGTTTTATGTTATTACTTCACAACATAATATTCAACACTATTACTATTGCAAAAATATTCAGAAACTTAGAAATATTTTTGAATTCTCCTCCTCATTCCATTCCATTATGCTATAACTAAAAATACAAGTTAAACATATAAAAAATAAAAATTATGTTTTTTGGCAGTTTTTAGCAACTTTCTAATATTGTCATTTTTGGTAATTTCACATCCATATACGTGTGATGATGAAACTTGCCAATTATTTGAAACTAACAAAAAGAGATCTAATTTTCAACTTTCTAATATAATTACATGTAAAGTTTGAAAACTAAATAGAAAAGACTTGGAAAAATCTTGAAAAATTGTTAAGACCTCATTTTGAGGACTTAGATGATCAAAAAAGTCCCAAAAAATGTCGAAATGGTGACCTACCGAACTTGCTAGTTTTGTGGGATTTTCAATCAACTCCTCAAGATGCATTTGCGCACCAAACTTAATCTTAAACAAAGTCCCAGGTCAAAATTTATGACCTCTGAATGTTTCTACATCATTCTCCTTTGGTTGAAAAGAACGCAACTCCTGTAAGTTGTTTTACTAGAACTTGTACCACTTGCCAAGATCTAGCTTCTTCACTTCCCTCTCTAGAATCCATGTATTATCTACATGTGTTAGCCATTCCCATTATACTAGAAACTTGTATTGACCCTATCATGTTTATATGGTTTTCTTGTTTAGAATCTATGCAATCTTTTTCTTTTTCTTTCTGGGAACTTTCTTTTGCCAACCTGCTTTGGCATCACCATCTTCATCATGATCCTCACCATGAAAAGTGTATAAATCCAAAACATTAAACATAGGAGAAATGTCTAACTTCTCTAGTAAATCTACCTCATAAGCATTGTCATTGATTTTTTTTGTAATCCTAAAATGACTAATTTTCTTGTATTTCAACTTGTAATTTCCCATAGGAAATCCTTCTCTTCTTAGATAAACTGTCACTAAGTCACCTTGAATACTTGATGTATTCTATGAGCATCTAATGTATTTTTATACCTATCATTACTTCACAACTTAATAGTCAACATTATTATTATTGCAAAAATATTTAGAAACTTAGAAATATTTTCAAATTCTCCTCCTCATTCCATTCCATTCTACTACAACTAAAAATAAAAATCAAACATATAAAAAAATGAAAATTACCTTTTTAGCAATTTTTAGCAACTTTCTAAAATTGTCATTTTTTGGTAATTTTGCACTCATACCTGTGTGACCATGAAACTTGCCAGTTATTTGAAACTAACTAAAAGAGGACTAATTTTCAACTTTCTACTATAATTGCCTGTAAAGTTTGAAAACTAATTAGAAAAAATGACTTAGAAAATTATTGAATGATCATTAAAACTTCATTTTTGGGCCCTAGATGATCGAAAAAGGTCTTAGAAAAGTGTTAAAATGGAGACCTAACGAACTTGCTAGTTCGATGAGATTTTCAGCTAACTCCTTAAGATGCATCTACCCACCAAATATTGGATCAAATAGAGTCCCAAGTCAAAAGTTATGACCTCCAAAAGTTTTTATATCAATCTCCTCTAGTTGAAAAGAACACAACTCTTGCAAGTTGTTTTCCTGGAACTTTTGTCACTTGTCTAGATCCAGCTTCTTCACTTACGATTGTGGAACCCATGTATTATCTACTTGTGTTATCTCTTCCCACTCTATGAGAAACTTGTTGTATTGACACTATTATGTGCATATGGTTTGCTTGTCTAAAATCTTTGCAATCTTTTCTATTTTCTTGCTTGGAACCTGGCAGTGCCTACATAAACATTCAGGTTTCAGGCATTTAAATCTGCAGGCCCCTTCCAAAAAAATAAAAAAATTCTAAGTCTTTTGGCCTTTGCAGTTGAAAAATGCAAAAATTAGTTGCATGCTTGCATCTGATGTATATACAAGGTCTTTTGTATATACTTGTAGATTTAAATGTACATTCAGACATATAAGGTGGTTTGTATGTTTAATCAACCTTCAAAAAAGGTGAAAAATTAGTTATATACATTCTTGTATGCATATCAAGCTTAAAAAGGGTTCATATACATTGAGGAATCTATCGCAGATTTTGGGAATATTCCTTGCTTGTATATCGGGTTGCATGTATATTCTGTGTTGTATGTTCAGACATATAACGACTAGATACAAAGTAAAACATGCAAAGAAGATATACATTGGTAGCATACAAGCAAAACATACAAGGGTCAATGTACATCGAAACAGATGCAATGGTGAATGTATGTCCGACATACATTGGGAATGTACATTACAGATATACAAAGGGAGCACATATACATTCGCTACAGTGCAAATATACATGGGGTCTTGTATATTTGGCAACATACAAAGCAGCAGAGATACATGTGGTGGGGTCTGTCTCACATACAAGGCAGAATGTATATGCAGTATACATTCGCTATATGCAAAGAAGAAATGTGCAAGGGTCGACATGCAAAGTTGAATGTATGTCTGATATACAAGAGGAAATATACAAATGAACAGGTGCAAGTTGGACCCAACTTAAAAGTCAAATGTGGCAAATTCAGCACTAGCGTCCGCGGCCTGCATGTATATTGTGCATTGTATATGCCGACACACAATTTGAAGTGCAATGAGTTAGATACAATCCAGACCTGATGGAGATTTCAAGCTACTTCATGAACATTTGAGGTCCGCGGCTTGTATGTATATGGAATTTGTATGCTAATATACAAAGCTTGGATTTGAAAACTATCCCAATATGTTTCATAAAATTTGAAATCTGCAGCATGTATATTGCATTGTGTGTATGCAATATACAAAATGGAAAGATGCAAAAGGTGATACAAGCCAAACCCAAGTAGAATTTTGATTTGTTCTATACAGATTTGGGGTCCGCCTTGTATGTTAAATAGTTGTATGTATATGCATTGGCATATACAAAGGATTTGAAAGGCAAGAAAGCGGGCAGTTGTATATGAATTTGAATATGCATATACAAGGCAAAAAGTGGTGAATAAGGCAAAATGAGGGTCAGTGATGGGAAAATTTAGTGAAGCAAAAGACATCTGCGTGGCATAATTTCATTGGTTAGCAACTTTTCAATGTGGTTTTAGGCTGCAGATCTCAGTGATGGAGGAAAATTGATAGCTCAGTTTCAAAGTTTTAGTGATGGATTTGCTTTGTATATGTAGCTATTTTCAGGTGGGAAAATTTTAGAAGTACGTAGTTAGCTGCATTTCCACAGGCCGCGGGTAGGTAAGCCATTGATGGTGAATTATAGAGAGGTATGGGTCTGATTAACTGGCCAACTACCAGATTCATCAAGAAAATCTTCAAGTGGCTGCACACATCCTGATCTCACCTGCTCTCCCTCTTTCTTCTCTCTGCTACATTGAATATTTTTTAGCACTATTCTGGAGATGCATTGTATCTAGTGAATTTTGAAAATGCCATGTAATTATTGCTGGGTACATAGTCTTGCTATAAAATGCAAACTATGTTACTCATTTCTAGTTGTTGAAGACTTGGGTAATTTTGGGGGAAAAATAATGAAAGACAAATCTTTTACTTGGTTGTTTTATCTCTGTTGGAGTTTATGAGTTGCATTTGAGTGCACCTTGCTCATATGTTCAGTTTCTTGTCATTGTATATGAAAAATGTATTAATGCATGTGTTTATCTATCTGTCTCCATGTGTTGTATGCATTCTCTTCTTTTGAATCTGGTTGCTAAGGGTTCCTCAAATTCTAGGCTATAGATTCTTGTATCACATGCTTAATCTTTAACTTCCATTCAAGGAGTGGATTAAATTATTTTAGGTTGAGTATGGAGAGAATTATATGTCAGCTGGGATGTATGTAAGTAGAGATAGTTAAATACTTATCCTTGGGTAGTGTTTGTAAGGCAAATACTAGTCCTAACTCCTTGAAACTTGAATGCCAGTTGCAATCCATTCTCTTGTATATGTCTAGTTGACTCCTTGCCTTGAGATAGGCACCAGTCTACTCCCTATGAAGTAGTTATGATCCAAAACCCCCTGTCTTGCATCCAAAACATGAAAACAAATCATTTCATAATTCCCATCTGTTAGTTGTAGGAGTAGGAATAGGACCCCTGCATACTCTCATTCCCAACCAGTTAAATATGTCCAAGAATGTTGCCAAACTTGTGACCTATCATGCATATCTTGGTCCAAACATGAGAGTATTCTGCCTATTATTGTAAAGCTAAATCTTTCTGTAATTGGGCAAGTCAAGGTTAAATCTTTAGCTATAGGGATACCCCCCTTGGTGCGGCAGAACCAGAAGTGAAGGGGAGGCAGCTCACACAACCTCCCATATTTGTTGGTTGAATCTACCTATGCATTGGAACTAGCAAACCCTCTGCCGATTTGGACTCCAACAGAACCTATTGATATTTCCAACTAATTGTCAAAGTCCTCTAAAGATTTAGCCAATTTCTTATGCTTAAGGGCTCTAGGTTAGTGGCCAACAAATAGGATGACAACAATAAGTTGAAAAATCCTCTACACTTTTAGTTCTGCAAGACCAAGGCAGGTGTACTTATACATCATCTAGGGTGTATATCATGACTAATACTAGATATTGATGTTCAAACAGAGGTTCTCAATGATAATTATACCAAAGAAATGATTGATTCTTCTTGCATTGGCTTAGTCCTTTGGCAATACAGTTCAGACTTGGATTAAGAATAGTAAAACTTCAATTCTACTAAAAAATAGTACAAAGATAAAATGATTTTAATAGTTTGGATGGATCTGAATCAACATATCAACCTAGTAAGAGACTAGTGCCTAATCTGAGGGTAATAGAGTCAAGTTGCGTAAAACAAATGTATCATTCAAGCAATGTTATTTCATCACAATATGGACTAATAACATCAATACCTTGCATTAATGCCTCCTTCACTTAGTAATATAGAACTATCATTTAAAACCCATAATGTAGACAAGGCTAACATAATATCTCCCAAGAAATTATTCCTCTCCTTGAGTGTAAGCCAGAGAATACATGCACAATATAGAAAACTACAGAGGTGAACTGTAATATCCTTGATATTGAGAATTCACATTAACTTGATGCAGATACAATGTGGAGAAAGTTCTATAACTAGTATCAAAATGTATTCAACTTTGAGAATGAATTATTGCCCTATAGATTTGAACATAAGATGGAATACAACTTTTCTCTAACTACTCTGGATTACAACATAAATTACTACTACCTAAAAACTCAAATTCAGAACCACATGGACAAAATGGCCTTGACTTCCCTCTTATAGGAGCAAAGGAGCAACAAGCTTCAGGCCACCTGTCCCCAGTAATCAATAACTACAATCATAACAAGATGTAGGTGCAACTACCCGTGGGAAGAATATTCCCAACCAGGGCAAAGGCAGTTGCATGCACCAGCATATGACTGCTAGTGTCTAAAACACATATGTAAATACAATTATCGATAGTCATCATTACCTTAACAACATCTTGAAATCCCAAAGACATGGGAAACATGTGGATAAGCAAATGCAATGGCCTCTTTGAGAAGATTTTATCATGTATAATTAATTAGTCATGGGAGTCCAACCAACTATTGAGCCCTTTGAATGGATTCTGACGATATCGGGCTACAAATACCTGGCTCTAGATGTTTGAATATTATGATATGTGAAATGTCCATATAGATATCCATGTGGATATGTCCATATGACATTAGCATGAGAGTCAAGTCAACTATCATTGACCAAAGATATACTATCAGGCTTTAATTCCTTTTAAAACATGTCTGAATATCCATGTGGTGCGAAATATCCATATGCACCAATGTCCACGTGATGTCATCAACATATTGGGAATGTCCAGACATTAAGACTTGTGAAATATTCTAGGCTGGAATTGTCCTGATGATGTCACCATCATTGAGATACTCTTTGGAAAATGATCTAGATGATGCCATCAGGATATGCACATTCAAAGATTAGGACATTAGGAAAAGGTCTAGATATTAGGAAAGGATTCGCACATTAGGAAGTAGGCTAATATCTAGATGACATCAATGAATAAGGTGACATCATCCAGATTGGAATGTTTGGCAAAGGCAAGGATATTCGACAAGGTTAATATCCTCATGAGAAAATATCCACATGACACTAGTTGCTTATACAAGTGAAGTATAAATGATGTCATTAGGATGTAGATATGACCAAGGCATAAGGACATGGATATATGGAAGGTTGGGATATTGGGAATTATACTTAGCAATTTTCTAAACTTCTTGATCAGGATAACATGTCTAGATATTAGTGAATATGCAGACATTCAAAAGTGAATATGAATATCCATAGGACTATTGACCAAGACTTTGACCTCAAATATCTCATTAGTTTTAACAAATTTCCTTATGCTTCAAAAGGAAAACTTGCATAGAATTTCATCCTCTATCGTTTGGTAGGCTTCATTAAGGGAGAAACCACACTTTGAAATTTTAGGTAAATAGAGGCATACTTTGAAGGATTTTAGGTTTTTAGGGCTTTAGCAGGGTTTAACAAGCTTGAGTAAATGCATGAAAGATGTAAGTCTTAACAATGCCTCTAGTTGGGGATAGATGACCACAAGGTCATCATGAAGATCCATGAATCTTTGGTTAGGCAACAGGCCACAAAAATAGAAGGCAAGGAGAAATGCATAAGGCAACACACCTATTTACATTAAAAATACAAATTTGCACGGATATGATCAAGCAAAGATTTGCTTCAATAATTGTCCATGCACTGGTAATTCTTAGATTTCAATATTCAAGTCTAGGATGAAATATGAATCTCTTCCATGATACTCTATTATGATATAAGGTTATAGCCACAAGGCTTCAAATTTTCCATGCTTAACCTTTTCTTTTTCCCTAGCATTCCATACTAGGACCATGTCATTCACTTTAAATTTTCTATCAGAAGTTCTATCAAATAGATACTTAGCTTTCTAATGCATTTTGAGGTTATTCCTTTGTGCACCTCTTCTAACTAAATCTAGTTCAATCAACTATTCCATCCTCTCCCTCATTGGTTCAAGGATGTCCACATCCTCTTCTTGGATGAACTTATAGATTGGTAGGAGATTATTCACTGGAAACCTAGATTGAGTGCCATAAACTAATTCAAATGGTGATTTGCCAGCTACCTTTTTGATAATCACCCTATCAACCCATAAAGCTAGACTTAGCTTGGAATCCCAAGCCCTTTTATTCTTATCCCACATCCTCTTGATGATCTTCATCAGGATTTTGTTGTTGGACTTAGCCTGACCATTTCCCTGGGGGTGATAAGGGGAAGAATATGACATCTTAATGCTATATGTACTACAGAAAATTATGAACTCATCAAATCTAAATCACATAGAATTATCCATCACTAATCTAACTGGTGCTCCAAATCTAACTATGATGTCATTCAAAATGAAATCCATCACTACCTTTCTTGTGGATTTTTTAGTAGGGATGGCCTCTATCCACTTGGTAAAGTAATTTGTAGCCACTAGGATCAATTTGTGACCTCCACTAGACTTCTCACTAATCTAACCAATAAAATATATGCCCCATTGATGGAAGCGGGCCTCAACTTACACAGAAGTGAGAGGCAATGTACCTGAATATTTGATCTTTCTAGAAAACCTTTGACATGCCTCACACTTTCTTGTGAATGCATGGGAATGTGAGAATAAGGTAGGCCAATAATAGCCTACTCTCATAATCTTGTGAGATATCACCTTAGTTGTGAAATGACCCCCACATACTCCTACATGCATTTCTTTCAGCATGCTTTCGGTCTGGTTCTTGTCTAAGAAGAACATAAGGACACTGTTATTGTCTTTCCAATATAAATCCTCCTTTATAAATACATACCTCACAGCCTACAGCTTTAGAGTTCTCTATTGATTCATATGAGCCCATCTAAACACTTGAGATGTGTCAGATAATAGATGATATCAGTGTACCATGATGTCCTCTGTAAACTACATATCACCTCTGTTTCCTCTTCAGTAACATTGATTTGAGAAAGCTCCAAGTTAGCCTCAGCCATCAATCTATCAAGTCCCTATCCTCTAACAACCTTGTGATCTAGACATCAATATTGAACTCTTGGATCTTGTTGATCCATCTACATCTTAAGCCAATGACCTCCTGTTGGACTAACACATCTTTTACAGTTGCATTAGGCACATATGCTTCTACCTTTGCACTAACCAAGTAAGGCCAGAAACTTTTCATAGATTTAACCAAGGAATATGCATGCTTCTCAGCCATGACATACTTTAACTCTGCAACCTAAAGAGATATGCTAAAAAGTGTAATGGGATACTAGAAGCCCTCACCATTTGTTTGTAATATAATTGTTGCATTAGTGTGGAATGAGGCAAATGAGTATATTTGAAAAGGATTACTAAAATTAGGGGATTTCAACACTGGTGCTTCCTCGATAGCTCTTTTTATCACTACAAATGTGTTAATAGCATCATCATCCCATAGTATCTTAGCTCCTTTCTTTAGCATCTTGGAAATAGGTTTAACAATTTATACAAAATTGGAAATAACCCTTCTTACAAAGTTAATCTGGCCAAAGAAAGACTGTATTGCTTTGATGGTCTTGGGGATTGATATCTTATCAATATCTGCCACTCTCTCTAGATCTATCCCTACTCCACCTTTGGACACAATATGTCCTAGCAGCTTCCCTTCTTATACTACAAACATGCATTTCTTAGGATTCAGAGATATCCCATACTCTAGAGCCCTCCTGAAGATTTGTTCAAGATGCATGCAATGATCCTTGACCTTTTTTGAAAAAGTAGTTAAATAATCTTGATATACAACCATAATTACATTAATTAGGTCTGAGAAAGCAACATCTATAGCTCTCTAGAATGTTGCTCCAACATTAGTCAACCCAAATGGCATCCTAATATAGACATACATGCCCCAGGGAGTAGTGAAAGCTATCTTATATTATTATGATTCCTTAACTTTCACCTAATTATATCCTGAAAAACCATCCATCATGAATAGCAACTCATTCCCTGTGACCCTTTGGAGCATTATTTCCATGTTGGGAAAATGATAATTATCCTTTAATGAGGACACATTCATATTTCTAAAATCTACATAGAGTCTTAGATCCCCATTCTTTTTCCTTACTAGAACCAAATTCAAGACCCATGTAGAATACCTAATTGGTTTAATGATTCCACCCTCCTTCATATTTGCTAACTCTTATTGCATCTTTGGAATCAACATTGGATTAATGGATCTTTGCTTTTGCTTGAAAGGCTTGGCATCTAGTTTCAAAGGGATCTCATGCTAGAATAGATCATCTTTGTAAGCCTTTAGGTCATCATATGAGCAAGCAAAAATATGCTTGTATTTTCTCAATACAGTAATAAGCATTGTTCTCACCCTAGGACTAATCCTTTTCCCAATGTACACATTCTTAGGTGAGGCAATAGTCCCTAAATTAACTTCCTCTAAAACATCTCTATGGATTGGTATATGCTTCTGCTTATTACTATCATGGTTGTCAAACACTCTTTCCAAAGCTACCAGTCCCCTTAGGATTTTATTTGTCTTCAATTGAATTACTTAAGTCCCAAAAATAGGTTCATTCTCATTGACAACTTCCACAAATGCATTGAAATCTATTTCTTGTGAAAGGTACTTATCTTCACATTCAAGGAACTTAAGCAAATCTGCATCATCATTGAAAAGCTTCCAGTTACAAAAATTGTCTGGCACATATGGTCTAGTTTTAACCCCAACTTTAGAGATTCTAGATAAAGTAATGTCATCACTGATTAGGGCTATATTGGCTAAGAAGTTGGCCATCACATTCTTGTTTCTTTCTATCCAGTCAATGGAGAATGCATCTAGAAGTTCTATGGTGTCCCACATAGAATACTTGTACTACTTGAGTCTTCTATGCTTAGTCAGATATTTATCTCTCACCTATGAGATGACCAATTCAAAATCTCCAAAAACTCTCAATAATTTTATATCATGCTTGATTGCCATGTTCAAGCCAAGGAGTAATGCTTCATATTATGCAGTGTTATTAGTGCAAGAAAAATTTAGCAAAAATGAATGTTTAAATTTCTTTCCACTAGGTGCAATGAAAATTACACCTTCTCCTCCTACCTTAGAGCATGCACCATCAAAGTACATTTTTCCATAATCCTCCTTGATTTACCTTAGCTTCATCTTTTAGAGGACTAGTGCAACACCGAGATTCCTAATCTGGTTCTACTCTGAAGTTATCCATATCACTATTACAAAAATTGACTTGTTGATTGAAGTGATTAGGATTGTCAACATGCTCTACTATTGTATGGGACCTAGATTCACTATCCAATCTAAATTCCTTTCTGTTGATTGGTATAGTGGCATAAGACAGGTCCAATTGAATATTTCCCTTAACTACTATAGTCCACTATCTTGATAAGAGCATTCCATATTGAGGTGGGATATCCACAACAGTTATGTCTATTTTGTAGACTTTATCAGGAAATGTTGCAAACCTTAAATCAACACCCTTCATTATCCCAATAATTGCAACAACTCTGTTATCCATGGCATAGCACTGGCCATCGCATGTATCAACCCATAGTCCCAATTCTTTCATAACTTCTAAGGGCATAATGTTTATAGAAGCTCCTGAGTCTATCATGCAATTTCTAACCTTCTTGTTATTTATAAGCAAGCTGACATAAAAGGGATCAAACTGAGATGGGGATTTAGTCAATGCTTTTCCTACATTTGCCTCATGGCTTCCCATCTCTCTAATCTTAGCTTCACTAGCCTACTGGTTTGCATTCTAGGAAACATGTGACTCCTTAGGAATCTTAAGTGCTACTTCAGACACACTTGCAATGAACTTCAAAGAATTATTCCTATGTTCATCTATTTTAATCATTTCTAACAAAGGAACATAAACTTTCATCTGGGACAGAAATTGAGTCATATCAAACATAGGAATTGTACATGAATCTTGGGTAACTTTACTTACCTCCATTTTCTTGACTTTCTCCTTTTCAGTAGATGCAAAAACCCTAGGAATATCAAGCTTACCTAATTCATTTTATGCTTTTCCTTCTTTCTGGCATGTCTTTGCACATTGAATTGTACCTTTTGACCTTTTGATTGCTTGCCCTTTTCATCTAGGACTTTCATGTTGTTAGGATTCCTGACAGTAGTGGATGTTTCTTTGATAAAAACACTACTAGGCTTACCCTAATCAATATTTATAGCTCTATTCCTCAAATTGTAACTTCCCCTTTCCTTAGCAATGGTAGCTACAGTCATGGATTTGATTTCCTCCTTTAAGGGTCTTCTCAAACTAATCCTTCCTATTTCAGCATTTGCAACATTCACCCTTGCAAGTTCTATATCATTATTATCATAATTAGAAAAGACTTGTTGATGATAATTCTCTCCACAATATCACTAGTTGCCAACATCAATCTCAGAACATTCTTCTTTAGAAGAAGCATATTCTTCTACTATCACAAATGGTTTAGATGAGAACATATTGATTGTATGATCCTAATTATAATTATCCTCCTCATATTCATCCTTAGGCATGCCAGACTCCTACAATGCTTGGGCTACTGTACATTGAGTTGGGGAGTGAGGTTCCTGACATGCTATACACCATAGGTTATCCTCAACTATATTAGTGCTAGATCTCTTAAAAGAGTTAGGGGTATCTCTATTGGGTGTATTCTTCTTATTATTGTAGACTAGATTTCCACCCTGCCATGTGGTATTGTATGGTTGATCAGACAACCTAGGCATTCTCTCATGTTTCTAATAATTAGGCTTGTCATTGAATAACCCCTTCTCATTCTTAGCCACTTTATGACTCAAGTACTTAAGGGTAATCATGACCTTATCTAATTTATCTTCTTGTGCTAGTAACTTTTCCTGACCTCTAGGGTTCTTCAACAACTTTACATCATCTCTCTTCCCTACTTTACCAGTAGCTCTCCTATTGCTTTCAATATGCAGAACAACTTTCTAAGCATCTCTTGGGGTCTAAGGATTCTTTTCTCTAAGAAGATATCTCATTTTAGGATAAAATGCATTGCTATATTGAAATCTATGCATGACCTTAAATGATTTGGAATTCTATGCATGGCCTTTTGAAACCTTATATTGAAATCAGAAACCACCTCATTATGGCCCTTAGTGATGTTATTAAACTCATTCAACATGAATTAAGGATCTTTCTTTTCACCATATTATTCTTTGAATACTCTTGTTAATTCTTTCTAAGACCCAATACTGGCCTCAGGCAATCCCCTATACCAATCTCTAGCATCTTCAGTGAGTGATTGCATAAACAACTTCATCATTACATCTTCACACTCCACCTCAAAGTCATCCATCATATTATTAAATGACCTTAGGTGATCTTCTCCACTTATAGCATTATTTCCAAAGAACCTAACTAGCACATTCCTTATGTCATCTAGGAGAGGATTTGAATACCCAATTATCCCAACAAAGCATAGTTATTTGTATCTATACAGTTGCATAGGTCTTCTAGTGAATTTATCTCTTTGATCTTCATGTTGTCTATTTGCACCATTTCCCCCTACACCTAGACTTCCCTATTACTTCATCCTCTGACCTCCAAACTGAGTATAAGACTAAGAGTTGGGATTGGAATGGTTATCCAAGGTTGAAACATTTATATCAATGGGTGAAGAAATTACCGGACTGTGAGAAATAGAAGTTACAAGCTTCCCAATAGAAGACTTCAAGAACTCAATCTTCCTTTGCATCTCAGTATTTGTAACCAATATTTCTACTTTTTCCAACTCCCTTTATAGTCATTCATTCTCTTTCTTCAATTTAAGATCTAATGAGTCAGACTCCTCTATTGCAATAACTTTCTAAGATGACCCACCATCATTAATACTTATTCATTTTAAAGGCTTCTTCCCTTTATCACCACATTGAACAGAAGGCTCAGGGATAAAAGGGGTTGCAACAATGGTAGTGATAATAGAACTAGTCTAGGTATTTATAGGGGTATTACTTAATGTAACATTTATGGTATTTAGATCAAGCACTTGGGACACTATTGGGTTGTTGGGTGAGATAGGTGTAGGCTTAGACTCTTTCAGACTCACTGATCTCAACCATTCTAAAATTATGTTCATCATATCCCTCATATTCATATTATTCCTAATCTTCTCCTCTCTTTCCTTGGCCCTTCTCATATTCAACTCTTTTACTCTTTGAGTTTCTCTATGCAGCTCATTGATTTCATTCATTAATTGCTCTTCATTAGGTAATGTAGTATCTGAATTAGAAGTTTCTAGGGAACTATCCAAGATATTAGTAACATTCATATGGAAAGTAGGGGTAGGTGACCTACTAACAAGATTACACAATAGGTCATATTCTATGAGGTTAGAAGGGCATGACACTCTGGGAGTAAACTACTTGTTAGCTAGGGGACCTGAACGAGCTTGTTCTTCTTCAACAAAATACTTCAAAATGGAACTATATTCATTGATTGCAGGCATACCATATTCATATGACCTTTTCAAATTTTCACTAGTGATCTAGAAACAAGACGCCTAGATCCTAGTGGAGGAGAGCAGATGTCAAACTTACCAGTATCAGTCTTCTTTTGTTTTCAGGATTGATGGGTATTTCATGGCAATTCACCTTCTAGCCTCTGGTCAAGATTATTTTTCATCTATCCTCTGGTTCATCTCATCTTTTCTGTAGATTTTAGCTGATTTATTTACTTGGTCCCTTGAAGTAATCTTTACACCAGCACAGGAGAGTCAAAGTCGCCACCCAAACTATGGGAATTTAATATATTCAACTTCTTTAGAGAAGCCTTATAAAGATATAAGTACAAAAACAAAGGATCCATCCCTTTTTCACACACAATTTATTTCTTCTTTGATCAGAGTCACCACCCTCTTAAAGGGAATAATACTACATTACAAATATTCAAACTCTATACATCCATGATAGACCATTTAACTAAAAGAATAGTAGTAAACAAGGATGTTAGGATTAAGGTGCCATCAACCTTGTAAATCCTATGTAATTAATTACTACTAATATTATTTGTAAATCACCCATAAGGGATGAAAGGTTTCACAAGCAACGATCTTGTTTCAACCGTATGTTTATATCTGGTACACGATGCTCATTCGCCATTAGGTCATAGATCTGATTGTCAATATTTTGTCAGTTATCTTTCCCTAGAAGGCAACTCACTTTTATAAGGATATTTGTACTACAATTTTATTAGATTGGAGAGTAAAAGGTGCTGCTAGATTGAAGACTAAAGGAGAGAGGAAGGGTATGTATTGTAATCTTGTATTTGAAGATAATACAACTTGGAGCCTCTTTTCTTGCTAGATTTTTTTACTTGAAAGGGTTTTCTCCACGTTACATACTATTTTATGTGTTCAGTTCTTAATCCATGTTATTTTTGTGTAGTGGGTTTTATTTCTATTGCAATCTCCATTGATTCTACATTGTTTAGATGATAATAAGGTTTGAATTAGATTTTTGTTGTGTGGTCTGTACCTTCATTTCTAAAAAAGAAGCCCCAGTAGATTTTCCAATCTATTGGTGTTTCCAACTAATTATCGGAGTGCTCTAAAGATTTAGTCAAGTTCTTATGCTTAAGGGACCTGGGTCAGTGGCCAATGAATAGGATTACAATAATAAGTTGAAAAATCCTTTGCACTTTTCATTCTACAAGACCAAGGTAGGTGTACCTATATAACATCCAAGGGGTATATCCTAACTGATGTTGGATGTTATAGTTTAAACAGAGGTTCTCAATGGCATTATACCAAAGAAATGAATGATTCTTCTTGGATTGGCTTAATCCTTTGGCAATAGAGTTCAGACTTGGATTGAGAATAGTAAAATTCAATTCTACTCAAATAGTATAGAAATAGAAATGATTTCAATTGTTTGGATGGATCTGAATCAACATATCAGCCCAATAAGAGACCAATGCCTAATCTGAGGGTAACAGAGTCAAGTTACACAAAACAAAAATATCACTCAAGTAATGTTATTTCATCGCAATATGGACTAATAGAATCAATACCTTGCATTAATGCCTCCTTTACTTAGTAATATAGAACTATCATTTAAAACCCATAATGCAGACAAGGCTAACATAATATCTCCCAAGCAATTATTCCTCTCCTTGAGAGAAAGCCATAGAAAATATGCACAATACAGAAAACTATAGAGGTGAACTATAATATCCTTGATATTGAGAATTCACATTAACTTCATCCAGATATAATGTGGAGAAGGTTCTATAACTAGTATCAAAATGCATTCAACTTTGAGAATGAATTATTGCCCTATAGATTTGAACATAAGATGGCATACAACTTTTCTCTAACTACTCTAGATTACAACACAAATTACTACTACCCAAAAACTCAAATTCAGAACCACACAGACAAAATGACCTTGACTTCCCTCTTATAGGAACAAGGGAGTAACAAGCTTTAGGCCACCTGTCCCTAGTAATCGATAACTACAATCATAACAAGATACAAGTGCAACTACCCATGTGAAGAATATTCCCAACTAGGGCAAAGGTAGTTGCACGCACCAGCATATGGCCACTAGCATCCAAAATATATTTGTAAATATAGTTATCAACAATCCTCATTACCTTAATAGCATCTTGAAATCCCAAAGGCATGGGAAATATGTGGATATGTAGATGCAACAGCCTCTTTGAGAGGATTTCATCATGTATAATTGAGCACTCATGGGAGTCCAACCAACTATCGAGCCCTTTGAATGGATTCTAATGATATTTGGCTACGAATACTTGGCTTTGGATGTCAAGATATTATGATATGTGACATGTCCATTTAGATATCCATGTGGATAAATCCATATGATGTCAGCATAAGAGTCGAGTCAACCATCGCTGACCAAAGATATACTATCAGGCTTCAATTCCTTTTAAAACATGTCCAAATATCCATACGGTGCGAAATGTCCATACACACCAATGTCCATGTGATGTCATCAGCATATTGGGAATGTCTAAAAATTAAGACTTGTGAAATATCCTAGGTTGGAATGTCCTAATGATGTCATTGTCACTGAGCTACTCTTTGGAAAAGGATCTGGATGATGTCATCAAGATATGCACATTGAAAGATTAGGGCATTAGGAAAAGGTCTAGATATTAGGAAAGGATCTGCACATTAGGAAGAAGGCTAATATCCAGATGGCATCAACGAAGTGAAAACTCTTTATGGATTGGGATGAGGTGACATCATCCAGATCAGGATAATTGGTAAAGGTAAGGATATTCAATAAGGTTAATATTTGCATGAGCAAATATCCACATTATGCTAGCTGCTTATACAGATGAAGGATAAATGATGTCATCAGGAAGCAGATATGAAAAAGGCATAACAACATGGATATATGGAAGGCCAAGAAATTGGGACTTATACTTATCAATTTTCTAAACTTCCCGGTCAAGATAACATGTCTAGATATTAGTGAATATCAAGACATTCAAATGTGAATATGAATATCCAGAGGATTGTTGACCAATACTTTGACCTCAAATGTCTCATTGGTTTTAATGAATTTCCTTATGCTTCAAAAGGAAAACTTGCATAAAATTTCATCCTCTATCATTTGGTAGGCTTCATTGAGGGAGAAACCACACTTTGAAATTTTAGGTAAACAGAGGCATACTTTGAAGGATTTCAGGCTTTTAGGGCTTTGATAGGGTTTAACAAGCTTGAGTAAATGCAACCTTGGGTAGGAAATGTATGAAAGATGCAAGTCCTAATAGAACCTACCCTTGGTAATTTACTTCTGCCTCAGCTTCTTCATCATGATCCTCACCATGAAAATCATATAAATTAGAAACATTAAACACAAGAGAAACTTCTCTGGTAAATCTACCTCATAAGCATTGTCATTGATTTATTTGTAGTCCTACCAAGACTAATTTTCTTGTATTTCAACATGTTAGTTCACATGGAAAACCTCTCTCTTCTCAGACAAATAATCAGCAAGTCACCTTCAGTGAATACTTGATGTCTTCTACCAGCATCTATTCTAGTTTTGTTGAACACATAGAAGTATTGATAGGGGGTGAATCAATACTTAATCAAATTCTTTACTTCCAACAACATTCAAACAAAAGTAAACATCTAAACCATGAAGAACAAAAGAACATAGAAGCACATAACCATAACACCATATTTATGTGGAAAGCCCTAGAAGGGAAAAACCATAGTGAGCAAGCTACTTGGATCTACTATCCAAATCTAGCTTCACAAATAGAAACAAGATTACATTATCATTTATGGGCTACAACCCAAAGGAAGTTGCAACTCCCTAAACTGCTACAACACTTACAAACTTTACACAAAGAGGCTTCAACCTCTACGAAAAAATACTTATATGACAAAATCTGACTACTCCAACCTTCTGCTAACCTTTTAAAACTCTACACAACTATTTAATCTTTACACAATCACAATACCAAGTTCTGCATCACTAAAACACCTTCAACAACACTTATCTAACATCACATCACCTATAATCACCTCCATAATGAAACTACATTGTATAAACTGATCCTTTCAACATTTTATCATTAAAACTTCTTATGTGGTTATCTTATTCACACATTATCAATGCTATCACATAATATACAACTCATGCATCCTTCAACAACTTTGATATTACATTTATATCCCCTGTAAACTTCAAAATCATTCTCCTTTGTGAGTCAAGATGAAACGTACAACATGAATTATGTAATAGGCATAACAGTCAGCTCCCAATTATATGTGGTAAGTAAAAATCCAATGAGGTTCAAAAACAAGAGTTAATTAGGATCTAATTTACCTTAGCACACTCTTTCACACTGGCACACACTTACAAAACCATAGCTTAATCATCAACATACACCCAGTCGACCCAACAAAAACTTATCCTTGCTTACATCTATCTCCAAACCTAAAGCATGTTGAAATAAGGGTAGACAACTAGGAGGGGGGTGAATTAGTTCTCACAAAAACTTTTATCACTTGCAGCAATTTACCTTCTTTATCACTTATTAACAAATTAATGCTATAACCATAAAAGCATAAATCAACAACACATGAGCAGAAACATAATCAACACACATAACACTAGGATTTTAATGTGGAAACCTAGTTAATGGAAAAACCACAGTGGGGGTTAACCCATAAGAAATTATACTCTATTAAAAGTATTACAAATGGGGAAGGCACATGCCTTTAGAGTGCATTGCCCAGAGCTCACTGCTCCAAGAGGCTCACTACCTATAGAGATGATAAGAAGATTAAATATTGTTTGAATTGATGAATAGCATCTACCAATGCACAAGTCTAGTTCCAGTTAAGCACAAAATACTAATCTTACACACTTCATCCTTATTCTGCCCTGTTTCACTCTTAGGCCACAATTCGATCTTAGATCTTTATCTTCACACTTCTTTCTTCCTTTTTCACACTTACTCCATCATACCTTCACACACACACCTCAAAACACTCAAATCCATTGGCTATATATATCTACATCAAGAAATTCAATCAACTATAGTCGCCTTAGAACATTTGTTAAGAACTCTGCTTTGTCAGCTGAATCCGTACACAATCAGTAACACAAACCAAAAAATTGTGTTCTCAAATCATCAATCAAGTTGGCTGTTAAGGGAAAATTGGATTCAAATAAATAATCAATATATAAATATCAATAATACCCAAAACTCAATAAAATAAACAAAGGGATCAATCAAACAAAAGACCTTCAAAAACCTTTGCAAACCTCAAAGCTTCATAGCTTCTATTGGTTGCCTATCTCAATTGATCAAGAATGCATGAATAAGGCTCTCAGATAGTACAGTTCCTTTCTATTCCAAGATTGTCAATGGAGAATGGCTATGATAATGCTTTGTAATGAAGAGGAGCTTCATAACAATGATAGTAGTATAGTAATGAGTGTGATCGCAAGCAATAAAAGAATTGGTGCCAAAAGCACACTAAAATTCCTGCAGAGTAACAATACTTAAAGCTTGGATGAATGAAATGGAAGAAGAGGGTTGTTTTTTATAGGCTTGAGAGAGAGAAGATCAACGATATAGAAAGAATGAGAAGATCAATGGTTGAGAATGGTTGAGGAACGTGCGCAAATAAGAAGAAGATGTGTCTTGCTATATTTTGTATGAGGGGAATTAAAGAAATAGAAGAATGAGTTAACTGAAGAGATAAATAAATTAAAAGAATAGATCAATCAGTTAAGAGAATAGAACTAGAGAATGGAAATTGCATGAGGATGAGAAGATATTTTAACTCAATTAAATATTTAGAATATTCAATTGCATGTGCAAAAGGATTGAATTATATTTAGAGATAACTCAATTTAGAAGAAATGGACAACTTAGATTTATTTAAATTTAGAGAAGATATTATTGGAAGAAACAATTAAATAATTAGAATTATTTAATTTAAAATGATTTTGGAAGAATTAGAAGATAAGAAAGCAAATTAAATAAATAAATTTATTTAATTGTTTGTGCATGATTTGGAAGAATAAATAAAATATTTGATTATATTTTATTTTTAGATATTAAGAGGATTTAAATAAATTTGATTGATTTATTTAAATTTGGAAGAATGATTTGATTTAATTAAATAATTAAGATTGTTTGGAAGAATTTAATTAAATAAAGGATTTTATTTAATTTTAACTTTAGAAGAGGTAATTAAATATTTTGATATTTAATTAACTTAGAGGAATATGAATCAAATAAATAAACTTGTTTATTTATTTATTGATAGAAGAATTAGAATGAAATAAATATTAAGAATATTTATTTAGACCGAGTCATGTCATTTTTAGGTGTATACATTTTACCCCTCTTTGATGTAATGTGTTTTATCACGTTGTTTCAAAGAATAGATTTCTGATAATGATACATGCCCCAGTTTGCCCCTAGTACAGGTTTAATGATGATAGGATGCCCCCTCAGCAGATTGGATGGGAAGAAGGTAGAAAGATGTGAGATGGACAATCTCACAATGAAGATGAAAAATAAGTTAGGTTTGAAGAAAAACTTAATGATACTCAATGCAAGATAGAATGAAAACACAAACAAGCAAGTAAGAAAGTATGCACAAATTATAAAAGAACAAACATGATATTGCCCCTGTCGAGTGGTAAACCAATGGTATATTGATAATGGTATATGATAGTGTTGTCATGGTGGGGAACAATATATCCCTAGACCAACACGGTAGGTGTGTTGTCATGGCGGGGAATGATAGATCCCTAGAGAAACACGAAGGATAGTGTCTAGTTTCAAGAAATGGAACATGTCGTGTAAGATGCGTGTGTTGGTCTGATTTTGACAATGTTACATCCTATATAAGACAATTGAATGATTACAACTGATTGAGTTGGTTTACAACCAGACAAGGATCAAGACCACTGAGGGCGCTTGGGTAATTTGACAAGATTGACTTGACTCAATCAGTATGGATTAAGGATAGACTTGCATTTGGATCACTGCTCAAAGGTTACGATGGAGAAGAGAGATACAATGATAGATAGAAAGGTGATTGATAGAAGAATGACTCGATAGAAGGACTCACAAGCTTTTATTTGTATTGATACTCTGCATTTTTGGATCTTCATTGCATGGGATATGGATGCAAAATGCAACTAGATATGGTATGGGTATGGATATGTTATGGATATGGAATGCAAATGGATTTTTTCCATCTTGATATTGCAAGTATTTTGAAGTGCTTATTTCATCGTTGGGATTTTAAAATTTTGTAAGAAAATACAAGCATCAAGTATAATTGAACTGAGATGACCTGAGTATTGCTTACATAGATTTTGATTTAGCAAGCTAATACAAGCATCGCGGTATAATTAAACTGAGATGACCTAAGCATTTGTTATGTATCAATAGACAAGGATTGCCCCCTTTCATGTTAGACCTTTAATGACCTTGATGATCTTTTGCTGATCATGTCGTTAGACAAGGCATCACATTACAAAAGTTTAATCCACAAACAACAAAACAAAGAAAATAATCATGCCCCCATCATAGCATCTCTAGCTTTTGGCACCCTTGAGTAGCATAGAAAGACATGATAACAAAAATCAAGATACTTGTAACCTAACCTGATCGCAACCACAAAACATTCTTACATTTAGATGTGTTTTTCTTGCCATAATTCAGATAGAATCATTTAGAGTGCTTTAGGTACTTGTTTTCTTTGTTTTGGATAGGTTGATGATCTTGCATCAGGATTTCTTCTTGAAAGCGAGTTTTGCTTATGTTTGCTTGCCTAGTGAGAAGATTCCACAATCCTCATTGGTGAGATGGACCCTAAGGGACTGACCTAGTGCCTCGGGGGCTCATTGTTAAATGGCCTTGCCTATGTGATGATGTAGAGGCAACGTAGTTCAAGGTAAACCCTAATGGACCTAAGACCTAGGTAGTAGAAAGTGGTGTGGACACAGATAGATAGATGGATAGGACATGTGACAAATGGGATAATGGAGCCTCAGGGGTACATTGAATAATGGCCTTGCCTATGTGACAACGCAGAGGCAATGTAGTTCATGGGCTTGGACCATGCAGATACTGATGAGAGGCAATATGCTAGGCCAACACTATCGATAGGATATGGGATAAAACCTTGGTTGAAAAGGCAACAAAGAGATAGAGTATCAAGCCATGATAGGTTATCATTAGGATTTTTATTATGGAACAGATATGGATCAAATGGGATACGAGTGAAGGAAGAATGGACACAAAGCCATCTGCTCCTCCTACACCTCCCACAACTCCCTTTGTAAAATGGGGGACCCTATCAAATGAAATAGAGGAAAGAGATATCCTTCAATGGCTCTACATATGAGAAGAAGAGAGCACACAACAAGAACCACCTAATCTCCCAATAGAAATCTATGGGAGAGGTGAATCTATCCTACATAGAATGGGTTATGAAGGACAAGGCCCCATCGGCCTAAGAAAAGAAGGAATTATAGAACCCATTCAACCTTCTTCATCCTCATTGGCTAAAACTACAAAAGGTCTAGGATATAAGGATAAGGGCAAAGCTAAAGCAAATGCTTATCTTGTGGAAATGATCCATACACTTCAAGAGGACAGTGGCATAGATTCCAATGAGTATGAGTGAGATGAGCTGATAAAACATTCCTATGATGACAAGGAGGTTGATACCATTCAAATTTATAGCCCCTACCATGAGAGACAAATGCTACCACATAGGCCATTATAGTGTGATTTGCCTATCCCTAAGAATACAACTTTCGAGGAAGGTTTGAGTTCTATCTAAATAAACAATTTGGAGGAAAGTACCATCGTAAACACTCTCCCTACCAATACTCCTAGCATATCCATTCAAGCTATCAACAAATCAGATCTATCCTCTAACTCCCTCCCCCTTGTGCATCCTAAGCTTATTGACTGGGAACTACAAGGAACCCTGTAACTAGATATGTTCTAAAATGATGATGCCTATATTGACTACATGGAACTTAGGGACCACCTACCTAAAGGAGATCATAAAGCTAGCTTTACTATTGAACTTAATACCATGGCTTATTTTGGAGAGGGTGCCAAGCCTTCCATTCACAAAAATATCAAAATAAAGACTAGATCTAATGGTGAAAACTGCTCTGTAGCAGTGTCAGATCCCAAAATAGTAAAAAGAAAGGACACATGTGATGGTGAAAACCTAACTGTGGCACCTGACGATGGAAGGATTGACACTCTCCCCGATGACATGCACTAGGAGAAGTCTCATATTGTTGTGGAACCTATAGAACCTGTTAACATTGGAATAGAGGAATAGCCTAAGATCATTCACTTTGCTAAGTCTCTAACCACCAGAGAAGACTAAGTTTGTACCATTCTTCAGGAGAAAGAAAGTTAATTTTTCTTGGTCATACACAAATATGCCAGGGTTAGATCTAGATTTGATTCTACATCATCTTTCTCTAGATCCAGGAGTGAAACCAGTGAAGCAGAAGCTTAGAAAGATGCATCCACACATTGCACTTCTTGTAAAAGAAGAACTTAGGAAACTACTGGATGTATGATTCATCAGAGCTATAGACTATGTGGAGTGGGTATCCAACATAGTACCAGTGTCCAAACCTAATGGTCGAGTTAGACTATGCAACGATTCTAGAGATCTAAACAAAGCTTGCCACAAGGATGATTTTCTATTGGCAAATATAGATATCATAGTCGACTTAACAATAGGGCATACCATGTTATCTCTCATGGATGGCTTCTCAAGATATAATCAGATTAGGATAGCACTGGAAGACCAACATAAGATAGCTTTTACTTGTCCATGGGGCACTTTCTACTGGAATGTCATGCCATTTGGGCTAAAGAATGCAAGAGCCACATATCAACACACTATGACCACTATATTCCATGATATGATGCACATCACCGTGGAAGATTATGTAGATGATATCCTTGCAAAGTCACTCACAAGAGAATCACACCTGGATGTGTTAGAGAAAGTCTTTTAGAGAATAGAACAATTCAAAGTCAGGTTGAACCCAAAGAAATGTGTGTTTGGAGTCACCTCAGGCAAGCTCTTAGGTTTTATTGTATCAGCAAATGGAATAGAGGTGGACCCCACCAAATTCAAGGCTCTTATGGACATGCCACCACCCAAGAATCTTACTCAACTAAGATCTCTATAGGGCAAGCTACAAGCAATCCGTAGGTTCATATCACAACTAGCAGACAAGTGTCAACCCTTCAGTCATCTCCTACATAAGAATACTCCATTCAGATGGAATGAGAAATGCGAAGAGGTATTTGACAAACTAAAAGAGTATCTTATGAATCCACCTTTTCTCATGCCTCCTATCCAAGGGAAGCCATTTTTACTATACATATCTGCTACACCAACAGCTCTTGGGGCCCTTCTAGCACAACAAGATTATGAAAGTAAAGAAAGAGTCATCTACTACATAAGTCACACATTGGTGGGCTATGAGTTGCAATACTCTCAGATAGAAAGATCATGTCTTGTGGTAGTTTTTTCTTCCCAAAAACTTCAACATTATATGCTAGCACATCCAATCAAACTTATTGCAAAAATAGAGACACCGAAGTACCTACTAAGCAAAGCAGCTCTAACAGGTCACCTGGCCAAATGGGTAGTGCTCCTAAGTGAATACAACATTGAGTATGTAGATAGAAAGGCTATCAAGGGGCAATTCATTGTTGATCAATTAGTAGATGCACCACTACAGGACACCACACCAATTTAATTTGAGTTCCCAGATGAATTATTATTCAATATATCATCACATTCTTGGAAGCTCTACTTTGATGGGTCCTACACAAACCATGGATCGGGGGCATGAATCTTGTTTGTAACTCCTCATGGTGACACCATACCGAAGTCTTACCATCTATTATTCCCATGCACCAACAACATAGCAGAATATGAAGCCTTGGTCATTGGGCTCAAAATGGCAATAGAGTGGAAAATCAAAGAGCTACACGTCTATGGTGATTCTCAACTAGTGATCAATTAGGTCAATGACGATTACCAAACCAAAGATGAGAAGCTTGTCCCATACAAACGAATGATTGAGGACTTTAAGGAATACTTTGTGATCATCTCTTTTGAGAAGATACCTCTCATTGAAAACAAAGTAGCAGATGCCATGGCAACCATTTCCTCTCTTCTTGAAATCCCAAAGAATGAGTCATGGTATGAGTTCTTAGTGGAATCAATTTAGTAACCAGCTTATGATCTTCCTAAAACCCATTCCATATGCCTATTAGTTGGATCTAATTCACCTTGGTATGGTAAGGTTTACACTTACCTCAAGGACAATACCCTCCCACTTGACTTATCTTCAAACCAACAACAAACCTTTATACGCCAAATCTCTCATTATACCATTATTATTAACACCCTATACTGACGTGGTCTAGATGGTACTTTACTCCATTGTTTAGAACAAGAAAAATCCCAAACTACATTACAAGACGTACACAAAGGGATCTGCAGAACACACTCTAGCGGTCCTTCCTTAGCTAAGAAACTCATGCATTTCGGTCATTATTGGCCGAACATGGAAACAAATTCATATCAATTTGTGAAGAAGTGAAAGTAGTGCCAGATACATGGGAACCTAATACATGCACCAGCTCAAGAGTTGAGACCTTTAAAGACACCTTGGCCCTTTTGTCAATGGGAGCTTAACCTTGTGGGTAAAATCCATCCACCCTCATCTAATGACCACAAATTCATAATAACTGCCACTGATTACTTTACGAAGTGGATTGAAGCCATCCCCCTCACCACTGTCACAGGTAAGAAAATCTCCTCATTCATCCTTAACTACCTCATCTGCAGATATGGAATTCCCTCATCCATTATCACAAATAATGGAAGACCCTTCAAAAACCAAGATGTCCAAGAACTTTGTGTCTGATTCAAAATCCAACGCCATTTCTATACACCCTATTACCCCCAAGGCAACGGCCAAGCAGAAGCATCCAACAAGACCATCTTGAAGCTCCTCAAGAAGACAGTCAACAATGTTGGCCGTGATTGGCACATCCAACTCAATCCCACTCTGTGGGCCTATACAACCAATATATGCACTCCCATAGGTGCTACCCCTTACGCCCTTGTCTAAGGCTTAGAATCTATCCTCCTCATCGAGGTCAAGTTATCATCTCTCAAGGTGTCGTTAAAAGGTCTCATAATAGATGAAGAGTACATAGTTTCTATATTGCAAGAACTAGAGTTGCTAGAGGAAAGGAGACATAAAGCCTTTGATCATCTCAAAGCATATGAACAAATGATGTCATGAAGCTACAACCACATAGTTCACCCAAGAGTCTTTAAAGTTGGACATCTAGTACTTAAGGAGAATCCCCACAATCAACAATATCAGGAACAAAAAGGCAAGTTCGAACCCAACTAGCTTGGGTCTTATGTGATAGTAGTTGCTTATGGATTAGGGGCATATTAGTTAGCAACATTAGAGGGTAAGCTGTTTGATGACCCAATCAATAGCATGCATCTTCACCAATTCTATACCTAGGAGAACCCCAATGTAAGGGGGCACAAAATACAAAAAATCAAAAAGCTTAGAAAAATGCAAAAAAATCAAAAAATACAAAAAAAATTGTCCTTTGGTGAAAACCTGGCAAACAGGTGCCTTGGATAGGTACCATGATGAAAACCTAGCAAATAGGTGTCATGTGTACTTTCTAGATTTCATGCAAATAAAAGCAAGTGGTGAAAACTTGGTAAATAGGCATTACTTGTGATAAACTACTTCCTCCATCTTTGGGAAACCAATCACCTTGTGTCCATTCTTCCTTCACTCGTATCCCATTTGAATGGTATCAACCTCCTTGTCATCATAGGAATGCTCTGTCAGCTCATCCCACTCATACTCATTGGAATCTATGCCACTGTCCTCTTGAAGTGTATGGATCATTTCCACAAGACAAGCATTTGCTTTAGCTTTGCCCTTATTCTTATATCCTAGACCTTTTGTAGTTCTAGCCAATGAGGATGAAGAAGGTTGAATGGGTTCTATAATTCCTTCTTTTCTTAGGCCGATGGGGCCTTGTTCTTCATAACCCATTCTATGTAGGATAGATTCACCTCACCCATAGATTTCTATTGGGAGCTTAGGTGGTTCTTGTTGTGTGCTCTCTTCTTCTCATATGTAGAGCCATTGAAGGATATCTCTTTCCTCTATTTCATATGATAGGGTCCCCCATTTTACAAATGGAGCTGTGGGAGGTGTAGGAGGAGTAGATGGCTTTGTAAAATGCTTGGGTCACCTAAAGGATCTAGGAGATAGAGGTAATTTGGCCAAGTTGAGTTTGTGTTCAATGGAGTATTGCCCTACTCCCATTTCTTTGATGGTAATTTTTTTCTCTTTGGGCTTGGATGGGGAAGCTTCAGAGGTAGAATCATGTTGTGGGGTAGGGGATGTAGATGCTCTATTGTTGGGTATGATGTAATCAGGTTTTGAAAGGATAGAGTTGCAATGTTGAAAGGGGTCAAGGTAACCTTGGATGGTGACTTGCTTGCTATTATGAGGGAATTTTATGCATTGGTGATAGGTACAAGGTACATCTTTCATTGCATGAATCCATGGTCTACCTAGAAGAATATTATAGGCTAGCTTCCTATCTAGGACTTGGCACACAATGTCTTTTATCATCGGTCTTACTTGTATGGGTAATACCATTGTTCCTTTGGTAGTTCTCTCCTCTTCATCATAAGCTTTGATAGTTACCTTCTTCCTTGGATCAACTACATTTTTAGAGAACCCCAATGTAAGGACTAGCTTCAATGTGCAAATATTTAAACTAGCTCCCCCATCAATGAGAACCCTCTTGATGCAGTGCTTATAGATGGAGATAATATGTAGAGGGGTATTATGAGGTTGAGACATTGAGAGGTCATCTTGTTTGGTAAATGATATGGTACTAGAGGAGGTCAGATTACCTACCATGGCTTGAAACTTCTCTTGGGCCAACTTAGTGGGTACTGTCATTTCCACTAAGGCTTTATTGAGAATCTCCTTGTGGGAAGGAGATAGACACAACAACTCTAAGATAGAAATGTGGGCAGGGGTCTTCCTTAGTTGGTCTATGATGCTATACTAATGGAAGTTGGACTGAGAAGGTGATGACCTTGGAGGAATGGTATTCAACGTGACCTTACCACTGTGGGTGATGATACTGCAATCAGTTCTATTTGGTTCTAATTGTTGGTTGGGCATGACCACATTGATTTGTGGTATGTGCTCTGTTATGCAATTGATGGTATACTCGAATAGCACACTTGCATAATTAACATTATTATTTCCATTATTCTAATTTTTCCTATTCTAGTTGTTGTTGTTGTATGGCCTGTCATGATTAAGAAGTGGATCTTTGTAAGCCACATGCATCTCATTAGAAGTATGTTGTTGAGTTCCTCCTTGATTTTGATCAAGCACATCTTGAATAATAGGTTTGAAATGGATACAATTGTTGTTTGTATGTCCTCTTCCTCTATGATACTCACAATAGTCAGTGTCTTTCTAATAGTGAGGTTTTATTTGAGGTTTGTAATTGCTTGTTGGTAGTAGAGAGATTTTATTATTGGCCAATAGCTTCCTTAATGCAGATTCTTGGGACTCACCTAGCGGTGTGAACTTTCTCCTTGGATTTGAGTTGAACCATGGTCTTGGCTCCCAAGAGAATATTTTTTTGGGCGTAACATTACTTGCCTCTCCTTTGAGAGTCAATATTGGTTGTTTGGGAGCTACCACCTTGGCATCAACTACTCCATTGTTGACGACATTTTTATTTTTAGTCCAAAACTTTGATTTGTCAGTTGTGTAGTTGGAGGTAGGTGTTTCTTTGTATAACTTGATTTGTCCCTTAGCGATCATAGCGTTCTCGATGAACAATCCCATTTCAATGACCTTCAAAAATGAGGTAGGGCATTGAATTTGTATTTGATAGCTTAGATTGAAGTTGAGATTGTGGACAAACATCTCCATTAATTGCTTCTTAGGTACATCATATGAGCATTTGCTTGCTAGTTGTCTCCATCTTTGTAGGAAGGAGGTGAATGATTTGCCACTCTTTTGCTTGGTGTTGCATAAGTCAAGCATGAAGACTTCATTTTCAATATTGTACAAGAAGTGTGTGATGAATTTGTTGACTAACTCATCAAAAGTTTTGATTCCTGGTGGGAGTCTTGAGAACCACTCCATGGCTTGACTACCTAGAGATCTAGGGAATAGTTTCATTAAGAAAGTCTCATTGTGAGCTACTTCCATGCATGCGATGTTGAATTCCCTAATGTGATCTCTAGGGTCCCCTTTCCCTTTATACTTGTCAAACTTAGGAACTTCAAATCAAAAGGGGAATGGTACCATGTTCAAACTTTTATCAAAGGGGTACAGTGCAATATCTTCCAAGGAGTATGTTTTAGTGTTTGTACCCATCTTGAGATCCATCATTTGTTGCATTAGACCCTCGATTTGTTTCCTCATTTCTTCCATAGGTGTGTTTGGGTCTATGACTTTCTTTCCTTTGTCTTCACCATTGTGGTGTTCATGATTATCCTTTATGGTTTCTTTGAGTTTGCTTAGATCAAAATCAGCAGGGAGTTTAATTCCAAGATTTGCAAGATGATAAAAATACTTGTGAGGGTCCTCATGGAGCACTTTCTCTAGCAAGCGTTGGAATTTTTGATCTTGGAGGTGTCCTTGATAATATTTGTAAGAGATTTACTCATCACTATCATGAGGGGTGATAATACAGTCAGATGACCTGGCCATTTCAAGTTGCTTTTGGTATTGAGATCTAGTAAGAACCATGCAAGGTGATGTGGGATGTGGTGGGGTGAAACTAGAGACTTTGGCAAGATGTCAATGGAGACCACTAAGAATAGGATATTTATGACAAGATTTGGAAAAGGGACTTTCCTGATCAATGATTTCAAGTAAGATGGCCAATACAAGATGATAGCCACTAGTAAGGGTACTTGATACCTATCTTAATGTGTAGGGACAAGTTGTGCACCAAGACCACTACTGAAGTTTTGTGACTTACTAGGGTTACTTGAATCCAAAATGATAAAAAAGGAGCCTATGTTAATCTAATATAGGATACTTTGACTTTGGACTAGGGAGACCTGACAGAAGGTGAATGAGATGACCAATGAAAAAGAGACTTTGATGTGAAATGGATGAAAAAGTGATTGCAAGGTAAGATTTGATCTTGAAACTTGGAACTAGGCTGAAATGGCTTCCCAAAAAATGATAAAATTTTTCTCTCAAAGACTATGGAAGTGCTCATTGTCATGCATGCGCTAAAATAGATGCACCGCATAAACTGGTAAATGTGCAAAAAGTCAGTGTATAAGCACAACACTGGTAAATTTCAAATGCATCGTAACAGGTTGCAAAAGTGCCATAAGTCAGTATAGATGCACCGTAAGTTGGCACAAATGTGCAGCAAAAGAGGATGAATGCACTGCTCTATTTTTTTCAGTGATTTTTGTAATTTTTTTGGCAATTTTCTGATGTTTTTGTTATCTTTGGTTGCAAAAAGGTCTTTTTGATCTAATTTTTTGAAATTATGGCAAGAAGACACAGTAAACACAAAGAATGTTTTTATGGTTTTTTATCTTTTTGTAATTTGTTGACTCTTTTTGGACTAGAAGAAAGTAAGTACAATCCTAGGTTTCAAAGGACAATATAAAACCAATTTTTCACTGTCTCTAGTGAAGCATCTTCAAAAGGCAATAATCACTCTTCCCTACATCTAATTATAGGGGTTTTGGCCACTAAGAATAAAGGATGAGTAATAAAGGCAACTGTTCAAGTGGTTATACATGCGGCAGCACTACTCTCTGTTATAGAGTCTCCCAGCTTGCAAGGGTTGTGCCTTGGAGGGTTTTGGGGGAGGTTGGCTTTTGGTATAACACAACTACACTCGTTGTTTGTAGCTTTCACTCCCAACACAATTTATTTATAGGGATTTGGTAGGGCTTGACATCTAGCCTGTTACCACTTAGGGTTGTTCCTACTTGGATGAATGGTATCCAAGAGCAGGCCCCTCTAAAGGAAAAACACATGCAAAAATGATATGCCTAGCATTTTGGTCACCTAAGATAGGGGAGAGCATAGGCTTGGTATCATTCCCAAAACATAGAAGACAGTGGTTCTTTTCCCCTAGTTAAAATGAGAAAAACTAGATGAGCTATCTACTTGGGCAAGCACAGAAATTTGTTAACTTTGAAGTGATAATAAGATAGCAAAGATGTGTTCAATTTTACCTAGATAATAGTGAGTTGTTAACTTTGAAGTGATAACAAGATAGCAATGGTTCAATTTTACCCAGATAGCAATGATTCAATTACCACCTTCATAGTTAAGACTATGTGATATTAGCATGAGCATCCATTTACTTTCCCATTAGAAATCAAAGTGTGAGTTAACAAGTGCAACTATATGGTTCTAAACCAGTACTTAGCCTACAAAACAAATCAAGAGTGTTCCTACAAAAAGATGTTTAGCATTAGCAAAAACTTCAAGGAAACCCTAAAAATCACTGCCTAGATTAGATGCATAGCTTCAGAGCTTGAATGCGTAGAAACAAATCTCAAAAGCGCCGTAGTACCTATGTGCTAAGACAAAGGTCAAAAGCACAGGAAAATAGTATATATGCACCAAACAACCAGGTGCGTTGTATCAAAGGATATATGCGTCAGAATAGGGTCTATGTCGAATCAAAGACTATATGCGCCAAAGTGAGGTATGTGCCTGAATAGATAGTAGATGCATGTTAGGATGTGTCAAATGCTTAGTTTCTTCTTGTGTATGGCTTTCTAAAACACATAAACTTAGTTTTTAGGTTAAATTGGGGCTAGGCCCCATGGTGGGCATAAAAAATGGTAAGGGAAAATTGGATTCAAATGAATAATCAATATATAAATATCAATAATACCCAAAACTCAATGAAATATAGAAACAAAGGGATCAATCAAACAAAAGAACTTCAAAAACCTTTGCAAACCTCAAAGCTTCATAGCTTTTGTTGGTTGCCTATCTCAATCGATCTTGCATGTATGAATAAGGCCCTCAAAGCGTGCACTTCCTTGCTATTCCAAGATTGTCAATGGAGAATGGCTATGATAATGCTTTGTAATGAAGAGGAGCTTCACAACAATGATAGTAGTATAGTAATGAGTGTGATCACAAGCAATGAAGGAATTGGTGCCAAAGGCGCGCTAGAATTCCTACAAAGTAACAATATTTAAAGCTTGGATGAATGAAATGTTGCAAGTATGGGCCTAACCAATGTTGTCATTGATGTAAACATACTCCTGTTGCATTAATGATAAGAATTGGATGAGCTGTGTGCTAAGGATATTGAGAAAATTATCCTCAATCAGGAACAGTGAAGAACAATGATGACTATAAGGCAATAGTCCAAGATAGGAAGAAGATCAAAGGATGCAGATTAAAGGGTTTGTTGATATGTGTCTTGAGGTTATCCAGTAGATATTTTAGAGGTCCACATGAAGATCTGAAGAAGTTGTGGCTGCTTAAGTAAAACCAGTTCCGGTAGGTGTTCAGAGGTGACAGAGTGTTACATAAAGGTACGGTGAGATCCAAAAATGCATTTTCATGTTTTGTAGATTTGAGGAAGTGTTGGGGAAGTCTTTGTGGTGTGTCAACTTGATTGGTTCATGTTTTTGAGGTCTGCAAGCATCTAGTCCTTTGTGACAGTAATGACAGTCTATGTTCTTGAGGTTCCGGATGTAGGAGAGATTGATTTTAGTAAGTAGATGAAGTGCGGATGTTTGTGGTGATTATTGCAAGATTGTGGAAGTTTTTGAAGTGTGTCCAGTTCATGTTGATGGTCCGCATTAAAGTTGGAGCTTGCAATTGAAGAATAACTTCTGGATGATGGTGTTCTTCTTGAGACTGGTCGACCGGATGAGTTACACATCCTGCGGATGTTCTTGTTGATGTTTGCCAACTTAGATGATCATTCCTAAGTTGATGTCTTGTATAAAGAAGGCATTGTGAAGTCATTTCAAAGGTGTCCTTGTGGAGATGAGTATGTGGTAGTGAGGAGGAAGTGAAAGGCAGAGTAGAAGTTTTGGGCTTAAATGGAACTGACTCAAGCATGGTGAAGATGCTATTTACTAGTTCAAGTATGTGATACTTACTTCTTTGTAGACAGTGTGTCTCTTGTAGGCAGTAAGCCTCTTGTGAGCAGTGTGCTCAGGCAGTGAGCCCTAATTGGCATGTGCCATTAGTTCTTTCTATTCTTCTAATAGAGAATACATCTTGGGTTAATCATTCCATGGTTTTTCCCTTAACTGGGTTTTCCACGTCAAAATCTTGGTGTCTCATGTGTTGATGTGTTTTTGCTCTTGATTTGTTGCATTATGCTTTCATGATTATTATGCTACTAAATTGAAAAGTATAGTTAAGTGTTTAAGTGGATGAAAGTTTTGCACAACTGATTCACCCCCCCTCTCAGTTGTGTGCCCTAAATCTAACATGAAATGGAAGAATAGGGTTGCTTTTTATAGACTTGAGAGAGAGAAGATCAACGGTATAGAAAGAATGAGAAGATCAATGGTTGAGGAACATGCACGAATAAGAAGAAGACATGTGTCTTGCTATATTTTCATGAGAGGAATTAAAGAAATAGAAGAATGAGTTAACTGAAGAGATAAATAAATTAAAAGAATAGATCAATCAGTTAAGAGAATAGAACTAGAGAATGGAAATTGCATGAGGATGAGAAGATATTTTAACTCAATTAAATATTTAGAATATTCAATTGCATGTGCATAAGGATTGAATTATATTTAGAGATAATTCAATTTAGAAGAAATGGACAACTTAAATAAATATTTGATTTATTTAAATTTAGAGAAGATATTATTGGAAGAAACAATTAAATAATTAGAATTATTTAATTTAGAATGATTTTGGAAGAATTAGAAGATAAGAAAGTAAATTAAATAAATAAATTTATTTAATTGTTTGTGCATGATTTGGAAGAATAAATAAAATATTTTATTATATTTTATTTTTAGATATTGAGAGGATTTAAATAAATTTGATTGATTTATTTAAATTTAGAAAAATGTTTTGATTTAATTAAATAATTAAAAATTATTTAATTGTTTGGAAGAATTTAATTAAATAAAAGATTTTATTTAATTTTGACTTTAGAAGAGGTAATTAAATATTTTGATATTTAATTAACTTAGAGGAATATGAATCAAATAAATATTAAGAATATTTATTTAGACCAAGTCATGTCATTTTTAGATGTATACATTGGCCTATACCACTAATCACCACAAATTGCTTAACCAACAACTTTTCTTCATCTAGACTAAGATCAAATACTAGATTGGCCTGTTCTTCTTCTGATTGTACTGACTAATTGGAACCTGATACTTAAATGCTTATAGCTTTTGAATCCTTCATCAATGGAGGTTTAATTCCTAGATTCAAATAGTCCTAAAAATCCTTATTACTCCCTCAGATCCACAACACACTGTGATTTACCACCGAAGGGATCTGGACCAAGATACTGGACCCTATCACATGCTCTATTTCTAACTACCTAGACTTAGACAAATCTTCACTTTGACTTCTTGTATGAACAAATTATGTAATATGAATGTGTAAGATAGACTTAGTTGCCATCAATGACAACACCTGTCATGAGTAGCAGTAGCTTTTGCTAACAATCTCTCCCTTTGGCATTGATGGCAACATTTAGTGAAAAATGACTAAGTGTCAGAATAACTCTCCCTTACTAAGTACATTTATGCTTTTCACTATTCTCCAATGCTCCCCCTTTGCTAGATTCCTTGCTTTTCACTTCTTTTCACTCCCCCTTAGACATCAATAGCAAAGGGTGGGGTGCACAAACCAAAATTTACACAAAAATTTTAGATACCAGGCTGCATATGTACAAAACAATCCTTAAGTCCTATTTACATAAACTTAAGTATATCACCAAAAATGTTCTTCAATTGTGCTAGCTCACTATCCCAGCTCTTCTTTATAGTGTTCAAAATTGAGATGTGGCCACTAAAAAGAAATGTTTGTGACTCTGTCATCTGCAGATCAATGAGATCACTTGATTGAGTTGCAACTTGGGCTTCGGTCAGGGCATTGAACATTGTTTCCATTTTAGGGGAAATTAGTCCCTGAGCTCACTCATCCTTGCCTCTATGCTCTCCTTTTATTTTGTCAATTTATTTATATCTTCAATCAAGTTGATTGCTTGACTCTCCTTGCTTTCCACTGATGCTATCATAGGATCAAAACATTTGGATACACTAGATAGTTTTTGCTTAGACACTTTTATTTTATCCTCAATATCCTCTATAACTTTAGGAAAAGATAAGAAAAATTTATATACATTTCCTCCTTCTGTAAGAGCATTTTGAACACTCTTTACATTGGCATCCATCACCATTCTATCTACTCCAATCAACCCTTTTAGAGCATCAACTCTTTTATCATTGAATTCCTTTTGAACTTTGACCTCTGCAAACTTTTCAAGAGATTCAAAATGGGTACTTACAGAGTTTATCAAGTTCTTTAAATGTCTAGAGGGGGATGTTGAATAGTCCTTCTGAAAAGTGGGTATGATCTTCTCCAAGATCCCTGATGCCAAACCAAGTAGCTCACTATCTTCTATGTGAGACTTCAGTATATCTTCTCTTGCTTTGGCTTGAGTTATAGAAGCGAACTTTATCTTTTGCACCAGAGATAAGGTATCAAAATTTATTGGACCTTGAATTATATCCTCATCTTTTTCAATTTCTTTGTCTCTTTCTAGAATTTCCTTCACTTCTTCTATAGTGTCTCTTGCCCAAAATGATGGTGTATCTATCTGATCCTTACCTGTACTATCAACTGGATTGTCCTACTTGGACTCTCCATCAACCTTTGCAATCTCTTCTTCATTTTCATTTTTCTCCTTAGCCTTTTCTACTTCTTGGTCCTCACTTTCTTCTAATCCATGCTCTATATTCTTCAATGAATCATCTTCAATTTGATCATCTACTTCAACATTCATCTCTATATCTTCTTTACAAGATTGATTCAAAGGAGTTTGAATACATCCTGTATCATCAGTTTCATCTGTCATCTTTTCATCTTCCTTGTTTGTTGCTTCCTCTTTTGAAACAGAGGAGTCATCTAATCCAATTTGTTGCTCATTCTTCTATTATTTTTTATCATCTAAAACTAGTGTGTCATTAGTAGGTTCATCTGAAACTACAAAGAACTTGTTCTTGTCCAATGGTTTCCTCAAAATTGTTCAGTTTCTTGGACAACTTCTTCTATCTCTCCAATTATCAGTTTGTTCATTCTTTTCTTACTCTTGAATTCATTTTTGACCTCTTTAAAGATTTTATTTGCTTCTCTGCTGGAGATCACTGGACATAGAGTGGTTAACACATGTTCCCTCAGCTCCATATCTTTTGTCTTGGTAGCTTCTTTCCTAATTTCCAAAATATCTCTCAACCCTTTTTGAACTTCTGACAAAATTTCTCCTAGTGCTTGATTGAATACATTCAAGTATTTGATAGTGGCATCTTCTAAAATTCTTTTGTCAGCATCATTGTAAAGATCATAAAACTTAGTTATTGGTTTGAGATTACCATCAACAATGATTGTTTTGACAATGTCTTCCACAACAGGAGTTGGTTTTTCAACATCAGCCTTTGATTTCTGCTTCTTATTTGTCATCTTGCTTACAAAATGCTTCTCTTAGACACTTTGACTACTTTGGTGTCAGTGGCCTTTAGCTCTTTAAGCTCATCATCTAGATCTATCTTTTGGCCATCATCCTTTTCAAAACTACCATATGGCCTTTTTTCCATTACTTTTGTTCTTTTCTTTTCCTTACCAGATGATTTGTCTTCCAGTTTCTCAAGATTGGCAAGTTTTGGAGGAACAGGGGTAGCAGTAGAGCTCCTAGTGGTCCTTGATGTGGAGGAGGATTCTACTAGAGCACTTGCTTGTTTCCTCTCCTGCTTCTCCCTCTCATCCTTTTCAGTTCTTTCCCTAAATTGCCTCACAACTTCCTTGGTGAGGCCTAGATTCCCAGCCAACTACTGAACTTATTTCCCTACTTTCCTATTGGTTTCAAGATTTTTGAGCTCAACATGCAGTTTCATATTTAGCTCCTCATATGTCCCAAATCTTTCAACTGTTGTCTCCTTTGGCTTGCTCAAAAGGTGTTGAGCATACATATTCAAATTGTTCTCATCTACCTCATACCCCATGGGCATGATCCAAACCATTTCGGGTTCTACTACTTCCATTAAGCACTGATCAATGTCCACCATGAAACAGATTTCATTCTTGAACTTCTCAACAATTGATTTAGGGATTCTTTCCCTAGATTGCATCATATTCTAAAAATTCTTGAAGTATCCCCAAATTGTAGTTTTTTGTGCTTTGGATGATCTCTTATCTGAATAGCAACTGGCTCATCATTAGTCTAATGCACACCCTTTACTCTAGGTACCTCATTCATAAAGTAGAAAAATAGACATAGAATTAATGTACCATATTTAAAGCTATTTTTCTTGTCTTTCTTGATCTTGTTCAAGTTTTCAGTTAGTTGGTTCTACAATAACTCACATAGGTCATATTCTGCATTTTCTTTTAACATTTGGTATGCAACATATATGGTCATTTTGAAAATCAAGTTCTCCCTACTAGAGTGATAAATTTTGTAACCAATTACCATTGAAGCAAACTTAACATTCGGATCACTAATGTCATTGATAGTCATTGCCCTTTTGTCGAATTTGGCACTAGTTACATCAATTACAATTTGATTCTTTACAACCTTCAACATTGGCAGTCCACCAAATGAGTTTATCTCTATCATGGCCTTGATGGCATCCTTGGTGATCTTGAAAGGTTTCATTAGTGATATAGACTCATCATGCATTCATCTTAAAACATACCAGACCCATTCATCTTCATCAAAGGTTGGAAACCCCATAATCTGAATTAAATGTTTATCGTGTAGTGCTTTATACTCAAGTTTAATACCATGAATTTCATCACTTAGATGATTCTTGAATAGATCTACAATCCTTGAGTCCCCAAATTCATTTATGCTCGAATGAATATAAACCTTAATATCTTCAATATGCAAATACACCATGCGAAACACTTGAAAATGCACCTAACGGGTTGAATTCTACTGATTTGTGTGGATGCTTCTTGAATTTGGCTCGGGGCATTTCAATGATATCAACAACCAAACATGTAGCCATTGCAAAAGATTACAAGTTCAAATCTTCGCAGAAAAATACCTTTTTCATAGAATTAGGGTTGGCTGATGAATTTACCAGTAGCACTTTAAATCCTTGAAATCTTAGCTCAGGTGCTCTTCTACTTGTTCTCTTTGAATGTAAAGTGATCCAAATGATTGAATGAATGACTTTTTATCCTCCACAAAACCTAATTTGTCATTGTAATAAATGCTCTACCCTAATACATCCAGTTACATTATTTCTGCATGTAGTCAATCTTCAGTTGCTTCGCAATCAATCACATTAGCTTCTTTTCTTCTAGAATTTTCTCCAACAAGTCTGCACTAGGCTTCTTTATCTTCATTCATCATGCTAGATTCAGGCACCCATTTACTAGTAGTGGGAATCAAATTTTCAAAGCAGCTACCCCTGAGACAAAGATCCTAATTCAATTCCCAGAGGAATTATTAGCACCAGATTCTGGTGCAAACCCATTGTCAACATTCATTTCACCTTTCTTTACCCACGTTGTGTTCCTTTCATTCTGGACCTCATTCACATCAATTTTGCCTTACCTTTGTCTTGTCTCTACTCAGCCAATTTTCTATTTACCAAACCTTTTTTGTCATCATTCCTACTTCTGCAAAATCTTGCAACATGACGTGATTGGTTACAATTAAAGCACACAACATTTCTTTACCCATTTGATTGATTTCCTCTTGATCTACAATGATTAGCCATATGTCCAAATCTATTGCATGCAAAACAATAGCCATTGAAAGAATTGACATTTCTTTTGTTGTTAGAGTAATTCATCATACTCTTGCATTCATTAGATCTTTGACCATACCTTTTATAATTGAAGCATTGACAAGAGAAACATGGACTATTTTGATTCACTCTACTTCTGCACTGAGTAGCTCTATGACTAAATTTGTTGCAATTGAAATAATTTCCATTGAAAGATGGATACCTTTGAGCATTAGGTTGTCTTACCAGAGGTCTTCTAGGTCTATTTCTTTGATTCCTTGGTTGAGGATTTCTTTGACTGGATCCAGAGCTTTCACCTTTCTCATATCCCAGACCATGCTTATCATCTGCCTTCGTTTGACTCTCAAGCAATACTTTAAGTTTAGATGAGCTTATCTTGGACTTCTCTTGTATTCATTTGCAATTTCTAGGTCATGTTTGAGAATGACAATTTGCCTTTCAAGTTCCTCCTCATTATATCTGCATTCTTGTAAATTAGATTTTAGGTGGCTAATTGTTTTATCCATTCTACATCATTCTTATGTTCTTTCCTTCAGAGTTTGATTTAGGTCTTCTTTAGTCTTCTTCCTTTCCTCAATTTATTTGGTTAGCCTCATCACCCTAGATTCCATCTCATGTTTTAGAACAGAAACTTCTTTTGTCAGCTTTTCACATTCCTTTGTCTTTTCTTCCAAAGCCTCATTCATGTCATTTTCTTCAGTAGAATTAGCTAGTTGTTGAAGTAGCTCCTTCCTCCTTTCCATACATTTTTTAGTTTTTCTTTTAACATCTCAATGCAATTATCAAAATCATTAAGGTTTTCTTTCAGTTCATTTATTTCTACTTTGGACTGATCAAGATCTTCTAAAGCCAATTGAAGTTGTTCTCTGAGTGAACCCATTGAAACTCCTTCCCAGATCTTCCTCAAGCTATTAGGCTTCTTCCAAGGAACCTTGCTTTGATACCAATTGTTGAAATAAGGGTAGACAATTGAGAGGGGGGGCGAATCAGTTGTCACAAAAACTTTTATCACTTGCAGCAATTTACCTTCTTTATCACTTATTCACAAATTAATGCTATAACCATAAAAGCATAAATCAACAACACATGAGCAGAAACACAATCAACACACAACACCAGGATTTTTACATGGAAACCTAGTTAAGGGAAAAACCATGGTGGGGATTAACCCACAAGAAATTATACTCTATTAAAAGTATTACAAATGGGGAAGGCACATGCCTTCAAGGCGCACTACCCAGAGCTCACTGTTCCAAGAGGTTCACTGCCTATAGAGATGATAAGAAGATTACAGATTGTTTGAACTAATGAATAGCATCTACCAATGCAGAAATTCAGTTTGAGTTAAGTACAAAATAGTGATCTTACACACTTCATCCTTATTTTGCCCTATTTCTCTCTTAGGTTATAATTTGAGCTTAGATCTTTATCTTCGCACTTCTTTCTACCTTTTTTGCACTTAGTCCATCATACCTTCACACACATACCTCAAAACACTCGAATCCATTGGCTATATATATCTACATCAAGAAATTCAATCAACTATAATCAACTTCAAACATTTGTTAAGAACTCTACTCTGTTAGCTGAATCCATACACAATCAACAACATGGACCAAAAACTTGTGTTCTTAAATCATCAATCATGTTAGCTAGTACCATTGATTACCATAAATTGCTTAACCCACAACTTTTCATCATCTGGACCAAGGTCAATTACTAGGTTAGCCTGTTCTTCTTTTGACTATATTGACTAATTGGAACCCAATACTCAGATTCTTATAGCTTTTGAATCCCTCATCACTGGAGGCTAAATTCCTAGATTTAGATTGTCCTAACAATCCTTATTACTCCCTTAGATCTGTAGCACACTGTGATTTACCACTAGAGAGATCTGGACCAAGATACTGGACCCTATCACATGCTCTATTTCTGACTACCTAAACTTAGATAAATCTTCACTTTGACTTCCAGTATGAAAAAATTATGTAATGTGAATGTGTAAGATAGCTTACTTGCCATCAATGACAACTCCTGTCATGTGTAGTAGTGTCTCTTGTCAACAAAGAAGTATTAGAGGAGACATAATTACATCATGTGGACCACACAATGAACACTATATGACTTGAAAATCACTCCTATACTCTCCTTTTATCAATCCATGTTGTTTTATGCTAGCACAAACACTTGAATCATTGATTCTAATATCCTTATCATACTCTTATTGTATAGAATTGAAGTAAAACATTGAAGATCATACTTGTGGTAAACAAAGATGTTTGAATCTTGATCTAAGCATACTAACCAACCATATGAGCTTGTATTTGAATCAGCAAGGCTAAATACTAGTGTGTGGTGAATTATGGTAGCATTAACTCTCTACCTCTACTTACCAAGACTAACAACAAGACTTCTCTTCATAGAGCTAACTCTAGAAAAACATCTGTGGTACATATGATCACTTGAAACTTGAAACATGCATACATTTCACATAAATTTAGTTGTCCTCCAAACCACAATGTCAAATCTTCATCAAAGGATAAATGTGGAGCATTCTCCTATCTATATATGACTACACTTACTCTATTTCACTACTACCTTCACTCTTCTAACTCTAAAACACTTTGTGGCAGACTCCATGTTCTCAAATTTGAACAAGAGATACCTAAGAAAAATATATAGCTACTTTTTAATCCATAGGCCCATATTTTCAAATGTAGTAGAATGTAGTAGATTCTTTTGAGCCTGTGACACCTTTGCTGACTTGAAATTTACTTATGTTGGAATTAGACCAAACAATTGAGAGTGGGGTGAATCAGTTGTCACACAAAATAATTTTTTTTGCTTTTAACCTTCTTTATTAACTTACTATTAGATTAATGATGTAAACATTAAAGCATAGATCAATAACATATGAGCAGAAACATAATCAACACAATTGACACCAAGATTTTGACGTGGAAACCCAATTAAGGGAAAAATCACAGTGGGGGTTAACCCACAAAGATTTGTACCCTGTTAAAAGTAATTTATAAAAATAGAAGGCACATGCCTTCAGGTGCACTATCCAGAGCTCACTGCTCAAAGTGTTGGTAATTAAGGTATCTCAACCTTGGTAATTCTCTGCATTTGTAATATTTGTATTTATTATTCAATTGCCTATGTTGTAAATAATTAGAAATTCCACTTTGTCATATTTTGGGATGTGGCACGGTGATGTGTCAATCCTACATGGATTATGACAACTTGTTATTTTGTCCTCACATGAGGAGATAGGCATCCCACTTAGTGATAGGAATATTCTGCCATGTGTCAGCATCTTCTATGTTGTGTAAGGAATGTTTGATCAAAATGGTTATGACGGATTCCTATGACGAATCTATGACATGTAAGAGTCGAGAATAGAAGGTTGTAAGATAGGTAATGACATGTGTCATGAAGCATCTTTGAATGAGGCACATTTGGGCACCCCAATGTGGAATATGATGTGTTGTAAGAGAATATGCTATTTATAGCATATGTATGACATATTCTCTTACAGCTGTAAGTTGTAACCACTATGATAGATTCTATGACAGTCGTAAGTGTCATAAGAGCATCTGTCATAGCCCATTTTGGAAATAGGCCACCTCTTTAGGATGGGAGCTATGGACAAGTGTCAGATACATTCTACAATGTTGACCAAGTGTCCCTAGGTGTGGGTTTTGCTCCAAGATGCTATATTGGACACCCATTCCAAGAAAGGTCCAAAATTGCCTTGTATGTTCTATTTAAACAGGTGCTTGGAGATGGAGTTTGTATCACAAGTTTACAGGTACTGTTATGCTGCCATATTGACTCCAGACACGAGTGTCAAAGACCATTGAAGCTTGCATTGCAAGTGTATTGTAAACATTCTTTCAGATTTGTTAATACATTGTGCAGGTTTCTGAGTGTGGGGTTTTTCACCCGATAAGGGTTTTCCCCACCGTAAATCTCTATCTCTTCTTTTGTCTTCTTTCTGGCTCTTGTGTTTTGCTGCAATATCTCATGTTAATGGTTTAACATTGCTATAATAGTTAGGATAAATTTGAATTTGCATAGATCTCTCCTCAATAGATTAGTGTAGGAAGCGTTTCCGCACACCTAGCTTCCTTTCAGTTGGTATCAGAGCTTGATCACCTTTGGTCCTAGTTGTTGGGTAGGGGTTTTTTTGAGCTAATCTTAGGTTGAGTGGGAGTCTATGCAGAGTATTCTGTATCTTATTGCAGCAAGGAGATGGCAGGCACATCAGGAAGGTTTGAAGTAGAGAAGTTCAACGGTAGTAATTTTGAGCTGTGGAAGCTCAAAATGGAAGACATGTTAGTTGACCAAGACCTTTAGGCAAGTGTGAATGGAACTAAACTAGCTACAATGACACAAGCTAATTGTGATCTCAAGGATTAGAAGGCTAAGGGTCTCATAAGACTTAGTCTTTCTGATTTTGTGTTGTTAAATGTCCATGAAGAGACCACTGTAAAACTCCTTTGGAAGAAGTTGGGGGATGTGTATCAAGCTAAATCCCTTGTCAATAAACTTTTCTTGAGAAAGGAGTTGTATTCTCTTCGAATGGAGGATGAAGGATCTGTGGCTGAGCATATGAATGCCTTTAACATGCTAGTTGCACAATTAACATCTATTGGTGTAAAGATGGAGGAGGATCAGTGTATGACCCTACTTTGTTCTCTTCCAGACTCATGGGATCATCTTGTCATGGCAATCGGAAGAACCACATCCACATTCAAAATGGAAGAGGTGGTTTCTTCACTGTTATCTAAAGAGATGCAAAGAAAGTCTTCTGAGGCAGCCAAAGAAGCCCTTGTAGTTTGTGGAAGACCCAAGGAGAAAGGGAAGAAGAAGGACAAGAAAGATGAGAAGGGTAGATCCAAATCCCGTGGGAGATCCAAATCTCCTAGAAAGTCCAAGGCTCTTTGTTGGAACTATGGAAAGACTAGGCATTTCTGAAAGGAACGCAAAGAAGAGAAGAAGAAAAAGAAGAAAGCCCCTGATTCAGATTCTGACAAATCACAAGATGATGGTGATGCCTTCATCGCAGCCCTGGAAACCCATGCATCTGATGATGTGTGGCTAATCGACTTTGATGCACCATTCCACATGACTTTGTATCGAGACTAGTTCACTAAGTATGAGGATTTCAATAGTGGAAAGGTGTATCTAGGTGACGACTCTCATCTGAAGATTGTTGGTCATGGAAGAGTCTCTATCCGATTCCTTGATGGTCGAGTGAAGGGGATCTCTAGGGTTATGCACATCCCAGGCTTAGCACGGAACCTTCTTTCTATAAGTAGTTTGAATGATGCAGGTGTGCAGGTTGTCTTTTCGAAAGAAGGATGCAAGATGACTAGAGGGTCTATGGTGCTTCCTAAGGGTACTCAGAGAGGTACTCTATTTTAGCTAGAGGCATGCATTTCAAAATGTAATAGTTCTTCTGACTCAAGGAAGAGGGTAGCAATCACTTCATCCCCACCATCTGAATGAGCAGTGAAGAAATCTATTGTTTCTAGTCTTTATGGTTGTAATCATGCATTGGAAGTTAAACTTCCTATAGAAAAGACAATATTATGGCATAAGAGATTTGGCCACATTCATGAGAAGGGTTTGCATACCCTGAAAAATAAGAACCTCGTTGAGGGGTTAGATGATTGTAATCTTGAGTTTGACTTTTGCAAACATTGCATTTATGGAAAACAAAACTATGTTTAGTTTTACTTGAGTTCTCATAAGTCTTCTGGTGTGTTGGACCTCATTCATTCTGATGTGTTTGGTCCTGTTAATGTTCCTTCATTATCAAAATCTGTATACTTTGTATCTTTTATAGATGATTACAGTAGAAGGACATGGATTTATTTTCTTAGAAGCAAATCTGAAGTCTATAGCAAGTTTAAGGAGTTTAAAGCCTTTCCTAAAAATTAGACTGGTAAAAAGATTAAATGTTTGAGTACTTACAATGGTGGTGAGTTATGTTCTACAGAATTCGATAAGTATTGCAAGGAACTTGGGATTGAAAGACATAAGACAACTCCATACACACTGCAGCAAAATGGAGTTGCAGAGAGGATGAATAGGACACTAATGGAGAAGGCTAGGAGTATGCTTAGTGGAGCTAGTCTAGAATAAAAGTTTTGGGCTAAAGCTATTGCCACTGCTTGCTATCTAGTAAACAGATCTCCTACATCAGCTCTTGTTGGAAAGACACCCATGGAGGTGTGGTTTGGTAGAAAGCCTTCAGTAAGGCATCTTCATGTTTTTGGTTGTGAGGCATATGCACATGTGCCTAAGGAGAAGTGGTCAAAGTTGGAGAACAAAGCTTTTAAGTGTATCTTCATTGGCTATGGTGCTGGTGTGAAAGGATACAAGCTTTGGGATCCTGTGGCTGAAAAAGTGTTGTATAGCAGAAGTGTCATCTTCAGAGAGCTTACACCTTCCACTATTTTGCAGCCAGAAGAAAAAGAAAAGAAAGAGGATGTTGTTCAATTTCCTCTCACCCCTAAGACTAAACAGAAAGACAACGTTGGACCTGATGATGAGGAGAGCTCTAGCAGCTTTGAAAGCTTAGAAGAAGAAGAAGTTGAACCTCAACCTCAGCTCTTGAGGAGGTCTACACGGATAAGGAAGCAACCTGAAAGGTGTGGTTTTACATTGCTTGATTCTAGTTGTGCTTATGCATTGCTCACTAATAATTGATGAATCTAGAACTGTATTAGAGGCTTTGGATATGAAGGATGCAGGTTCTTGGAAGGAGGCCATGGAGGAAGAAATGGCTTCTTTGGAAAAGAATCAAACTTGGGACTTGGTGCCTTTGCCTTCCAGATGGAAACTCGTTGGATGCAAATGGGTGTTCAAGAAGAAGATTGGTGCAGATGGCAGTATTGAGAAGTATAAGGCCAGATTGGTTGTGAAGGGGTATTCACAAGTGGAGGGTATAGATTATGGTGAGATCTTCTCTCCCATTGCAAAGATGACATCCATTTGATTCTTGTTGTCTCTCATAGTAACTTATGGCTTGGAGGTATAACAAATGGATGTGAAGACAACTTTCCTTCATGGTGACTTAGAGGAGGAAATCTACATGTCACAACCAGAGCATTACATTATAAAAGGTAAAGAAAATTTGGTTTGCAAACTTAAGAAGTCTTTGTATGGTTTGAAGAAATCCCTTAGGAGATGGTACTTGAAGTTTGATGCCTTTGTGTTGTCAATTGGATTTGTGAGATTGTATTCTCATTGTTGCACTTTATGTTGATGATATGTTGCTCATTGGGAAGGGTAAGAATATGATTTATGATTCTAAATCTCAGCTGTCAGCTTAGATTGAAATGAAAGATTTAGGGGCAGTTAGGTACATTCTAGGAATGGAAATCAAAAAAGACAAAACTAATAGAAAACTTTGGTTAAGTCATAGTAAGTATGTTAAGACCGTGTTGGACAGATTCAACATGGGAGATTGTAGACAATTGTGTGTTCTCGTTTCCTTGGGGACAAAGTTGTCTGTTGAGGATTGTCTAAAATCTCCTAGTGAGGTGGAGGACATGAGTAGAGTACCTTATGCTAGTGTTGTTGGTAGTTTGATGTATGCTATGGTCTACACAAGACCAAACATTGTCCAAGAAGTGGGAGTCCTTAGTTGATTTATGGCTAATCCTGGATGAGTTCATTGGGATGCAGTTAAGCGAGTGTTTAGATATTTGAGGGGTACTTCTGAGTATTCCATTTTCTATCATTGTAATGTTTTAGGACCTCAACATTCTGTTGATATTTGTGGATTTGTGGATTCAGATTGGGTAGGTGACATTGACAGCAGGAGATCCACCAGTGCTTATGTTTTTACATTGTTTGGTAGTGCTATTAGTTGGATGAGTAAGAGACAACCTGTTGTTGCTTTGTCCACGACAGAAGCTAAGTATATGGCAGCAACTCATGCTTGTAAGGAAGCCATTTGGCTTAAGAGATTGTGTTCCAATATTGGTGTTGATGCAGGTCAGATCATGATCAGTTGTGATAGTTAGAGTGCAATTTGCCTTGCAAAGAATCTAACTTTCCATGCTCGAACCAAGCACATTGATGTTCAATTTCACTTCGTGAGGGACATAGTTGAGGATGGAAAGGTAAATTTGGAGAAGGTAGATACTTTGAAGAATGTTGCAGATGTAATGATGAAGCTAGTGGGTACGGAGAAGTTTAGATGGTTTTCAGAGTCTATGGGCCTCTCAGCCTATAGCAGTTAAATCCTATCTTTCTATTGGCTCTTACAAGGTGTTCGACAAGTGGGAGAAAGTTGGGAATTAAGGTGTCTCAACCTTGGTAATTCTCTACATTTGTAATGTTTGTATTTATTATTCAATTGCCTATGTTGTAAATAATTAGAAATTCACTTTGTCATATTGTGGGATGTGGCATGGTGATGTGTCAATCCTATATGGATTATGACAACTTGTTATTTTGTCCTTACATGAGGAGATAGGCATCCTGCTTAGTGGTAGGAATATTCTTCCATGTGTTGGCATCTTCTATGTTGTGTAAGGAATGTTTGACCAAAATGGTTATGACGGAATCCTATGACGAATCTATGACATGTAAGAGTCAAGAATAGAAGGTTGTAAGATAGGTAATGACATGTGTCATGAAGCATCTTTGAATGAGGCATATTTGGGCACCCCAAGGTGGAATATGATGTGTTGTAAGAGAATATGCTATTTATAGCATGTGTATGATAGATTCTCTTACAACTATAAGTTGTAACCGCTATGACAGATTCTATGACAGTCGCAAGTGTCATAAGAGCATCTGTCATAGTTCATTTTGGAAATAGGCAACCTCTTTGGTATGGGAGCTATGGACAAGTGTCAGACACATTCTACAATGTTGACCAATTGTTCCTAGGAGTGGTTTTGGTCCAAGATGCCATATTGGATGCCCATTCCAAGAAAGGTCCAAAATTACCTTGTATGTTCTATTTAAACAGGTGCTTGGAGATGGAGTTTGTATCACAGGTTCATAGGTACTGTTATGCTACTGGATTGACTCCGGACATGAGTGTCAAAGACCATTGAAGCTTGCATTGCAAGTGTATTGTAAACATTCTTTTGGATTTGTTAATACATTGTGTAGGTTTCTCAGTGTGGGGTTTTTCACCTCATAAGGGTTTTCCCCATCGTAAATCTCCATCTCTCTTCTTCTGTCTTCTTTCTGGCTCTTGTGTTTTGCTCCAATATCTCATGTTAATGGTTTAACATTGCTGTAATAGATAGGATAAATTTGAATTTACATAGCCCTCTCCTCAATAGATTAGTGTAGGAAGCGTTTCATCACACCTAGATTCCTTTCACAAAGGAGAGGATCACTACCTATAGAATTTATTTAGAACATAAAGAATTAACTAAGAAATAGCACATATTTCATGCCTGGTTCAGTTTCAATGAATGCTCACAAAACTTCTGCTTTGTCCCAAATTCTTCTTCACTAACTTCTCACTCTACACTACTCTCGTTCCTTTTCTTTTCTGCTCTTCTTCTGATCCTTTATTCAGATTTAATCTATTTTTCTCAAGGATGATTTTTAACAAATCTTCAACACATATTTATACACTTCATCAATCTTGGAATGATCAACAAGGTTGGCCAAACTTAATGCAGATTGTTACACTGTTAGCCAAACATAGTTGAGGCTTGAATCTTCCTCTACTAACATTTCATGCTTCATAAAATGATCTTTGGATCATCCGCAACACACTAGGAACATCCAGTCAGCTAAGACTGGGAAGAACAACAACTTCAAAGAGGAAATCTTCAATAACAAGCTCAAACTTCAATGTAGACCTCAAACATAGTAGCCACATGATCCAAAGACTTCCACAATCACATTAAACTCAACAATAGCATCCACTCTAAACCAAATTACCAGAATCATTTGTATCTTCCTCCAAAACCCCAAGAACACTATCTGTCATGACTACCAAACTAGAAGGATGAATTGAAGACCTCCAAACCATGAACCACTAGAGTTGATGATATACACTAACTTTCCCAATGTGCCTTCAGATCTGTAGATCATAATATTTCACTGTGGAGAAATCCGGACCAACTTACTGTCACTCTGTCTCTTCTAAATACTGTAGGATCTAGTTCTATTCAAATGGCCATAATTTTTTCAAATATTCATGCGGACTTCTCAATTCTTGACTAGAATAACCTCTGACAATCCTCTACACAACCATAAGGTTCGCGAACCTTGAGTCTTCATTAATTTTCTCAATATCCTCAACATTCCAGTCTCCTAAACATGCAACAAAATAAGGCATAGTTGACACTAATGACAACAAGAATATGTTGACATCAATGACAACACCACTTAGGCACATATTTGCAACAATCTCCCCCTTTATCATTGATGGCAACATATGTTGTAAAAAACTGATTCAACCATCATGACAAAAACTTCTCACCCTGACTTCTGCAACCACTTCCTTCACTACTCCCCCTATCATTAGCAATTAGTTTTTCACATGTCTTCTCTCCCCCTTTCATATTAATGACAAAGGGTACATATTTGTAATCTTTACTCCCCCTTTTTATTTTAGACTGATCTCCAACGTTTACATACTAACTACTCCTTAGAGTAGTATTTTCTCAACATCAATCTGGATCTCAAGATATGACTGAGAGTTCCACCAGATTGATGCACCCCAATGCATCTTAGTTTTGATTTAGAGGGGTAATAACCCCTAACTTCTCTCTAAGATATTCAAAGATATCTTTGGGAAGAGGCTTAGTGAAGATATCTGCAATTTGATCTTTGGAAGACATAAACTCCAACTTGACTTCATTCTCATTTACCTTCTCTCTCAAGAAATGAAACTTGATAGATATATGCTTTGTCTTTGAATGCAACACTAGATTCTTTGAGATGCTTATTCCACTAGAATTATCACAAAAGATTGTGACTAGCTCCTCAAACACAACTTTGATGTCCTTCAACATTTGCTTCATCCACAGAACCTAAGTACAATTATTTGTTGCTTCTATATATTCTGCTTCTGTAGTAGACAGGGATATTGCCTCTTGCTTTTTGCTCATCCAAGAGACCAATCTTCTTCCCAAGAAAAATGCACCACAACTAGTACTTTTTCTATCATCCACATCTCCCACCCAATCAAAATCTATATATGCATGAAGAGTGAAACCATTGTCTTTTGGATACCACAATCCATAATCAATTGTCCCCTTGAGATATCTAAAAATTCTTTTGACTGCTACAATGTGGGATTCTTTTGGATCAACTTGAAATCTAGCAACAAGTCCAATGGCATTCATGATGTCAGGTCTAGTCTGGGTTAGATAGAGCAATCCTCTAATCATTGATTTATACCTTTTCTGATTTGCCTTGGGGGAATCATCATCTTTACTTAATTTGTATTCGATTACCATAGGTGTACCTGCTGGCTTTGAATCTTCCATTCCAAATTTCTTCAGTAATTATTTCACATACTTGGACTGAGATATAAAGATACCTTTATCTGACTGAACAATTTGCAGACCTAGGAAGAAATTCATCTCTCCAAACATTAACATCTCAAATTCACTTTTCATTTGATCAGCAAATGCTTTTCACATACATTCATTTCCACCAAAAATGATATCATCGACAAAGACCTCAACAATCAGGATGTCCTCATGATTAATCTTGAAGTAAAGATTACTATCAGTGGTACCTTTGCTAAAACCTATCTTAAGCAAATATTTATCCAATCTTGCATACTAGGATCTTGGAGCTTGCTTGAGTCCATACAAGGATTTTCTCAGTCTACAAACCATATCTCCCTAGTCAAACAACTAAAATCCTTCTAGTTGTTCAATGTAGACTTCGTCCTCCAAATCTCAAGTCAGGAATGTTGATCTGACATCCATCTAATATACTTTAAAATCTTTGAAAGTAGCATATCCAAGAAATAATCTAACTACCTCTATTCTTGCCACCGGAGTAAAAGTTTCTTCCAAATCAATTCCTTCTACTTGAGAATAGCCTTTGCATACCAGCCTTGCTTTGTTTCTTACAACCTCACCATCTTCATTTAGTTTATTCTGGAAGACCCATTTGGTTCCAATCACATTTTTGTCCTCAGGTCTAGGAACAAGATCCCAAGTGTGGTTCTTTTCAATTTGCATTAATTCTTCTTCCATTTTTTTTACCCATTTTTCATCATTGTAGGCTTCACTTATTGATTTAGGTTCAATCCTTGAAATCAAACAAATCTCTTCTTGATCTTCAGTAACTCTTCTCCTAGTTCAAATACCTTTATTTCTATCTCCTATGATTTGATCTTCAGAATAATTCATTCTTACATACTTGGGAGTTTTGGGAATTGCTTGAACTTCTATTTCTTGAGCTTGTTCCTCAACATCTATACTATTTTCTTGAGTTCCTAGAGTTTCTGGATCAATCTAAATCTTAGTCAAAGTTTGAACTAACCTTCCTTGACTTTGATTTTCATCTTGATCATCTGAATCATATTTGCAGAACATGGACCTGGAATGTACTTCCTTGCTCTCATCAACTCTAACATTAGCACTTTCAACAATCCTTTTCAACCTCTTATTAAAGCACTGGTAAGCCTTACTTTGAGTAGAGTAGTCCAAAAATATTCCCTCATCACTTCTTATATCAAACTTGCCTAAATCTTCATCTCTTTTGATATAGCATTTACTACCAAAAACTCTAAAATATCTCACAGTACGAGGATGACCAAACCATAGTTCATAAGGGGTATTACTAGAATTGCCTTTGATCTGCACACGTTAAGAGTGTAGACAGTAGTACTTATAGCTTCTCTCCAATAAACTTGAGGAACATTTGTTTCCATCATCATGCTCCTAGCAGCTTCTTGAATCGTCTAGTTCTTTTTTTCCACAACTCCATTTTGTTGGGGAGACCTAGGAGCAGATAACTATCTTTTTATGACATGCTTTTCATAGAAAGCATCAAACTCACAAGAAGTAAATTCTCCACCTTTGTCAAATCTTAAACATTTCAAATTTTCACCAATTTCATTTTCCACCATCACTTTCAACACCTTAAATTTGTCAAGAGCTTCTGATTTTTCTTTTAGGAAAGTTACCCACATCATCCTAGAGTAATCATCAATTAGCAACATGAAATATCTATCTCCTTCAACACTCCTAATTCTAGCAGGACCATAGAGATCAGTATGTACCAGTTCCAATCATCCACTTGAAGCTTGTTCCTTACTTTTGAATGAAATTTTTCTCTATTTCCCCAATTAACATTCTCTACACATACTATTAGGTTTCACAAGTTTTGGAAGATCTCTTACAACTTGAATGGTATTTATTTTGACAATGTTATCAAAATTCACATGACACATCCTCCTATTCCATAACCAACTTTGATCTATTCGAGCAATCAAGCAACTTTTGCTAGTTATACTTAAATGAAAAATGTTACCTCTAGTTTGAGTACTGGATGCAATTTTAGTTCTAGAACTTTCCAAGATTCTGTACTTTCCATCCTTGAATCAAAGATCATAACCTTTATCAACCAACACTGAGAAGATTATGTTTCAGTCCTTCCACATAGATAACATCATTGGTGTTGTTCTTACCATCAAAAGAGATGGATCCTCTGCCATGGATTCTACTAGCTAAGTTATCTCCAAATTTCACAAGCCTTCCTTCATAATTTTCAAAATTCACAAACTTACTCTTATCTCCAGTCATATGATGAGAACATCCACTATCAATCACCCATTCATCTTTCTCAATAACTTGAGAAGCCAAGGCACTTTCCATATTTTCATAGCTAGCAGTTTTAGTAGACACTGGATCTTCTTCTTTGATGGCAATGAACACCTAATCATTTTTAGAGGAACCTCCATGATCAGATTCATCATCTGTGACTCCTTCTTCTCCAACTTCTTGGACATAGTAACATTTGTTCTAATTTTTGTATCTGCTAGGGTTTGGTTTTTAAAAACCTCTCTAGACATTTTGAGGCAAAATGACCAATCTTATTACAAGAAAAACATTTGAGTGACAATTTTCCTTCATACTTACCAGATCCTCTTGGCAATTGTTTGGCAAGAAGAGCTTCAAGATCTGCAGCTTCAATTTCAACATCTTCAAAATCCTTCCTTGTCTTCATAAATCTGTTTGATCTTGCAGAAGAGCTTTCACCTGGATCATATCTTTGTTTTCCATATACACTAGCCTTAAATGCAGATTCAGACTTGGGAAGAGAATCACCAAACTCACTTAATTCAAAAGATGAAATTTTTCCAACCAAATGATCTCTTGTAACTTCTGAGACAGTCTTGATCTCCTCTATAGTAGCAACCTTATGTTTGTATGAATCAGGTAAAGATCTAAGCACTTTTGATACAATCTCTGATTCTTCCAAAGTTCCACCAGCACACCTGATACCACACACAAGTTCATTTATCTTTTGCATGTAGATTATGATGTTTTCATCTTCACTCATCCTCAGAGTTTCAAATTTTCCTCTAAACTTTGCAACTTGGCACATTTGACAAATTTATCGCCTTCATACAGATTCTCCAACTTTTTCTAGATTTCATAAGTAGTTTTTAGACCAAAGACATTTGTTATTTCTAAATCAGTCAGGGCACTCAGTAAGACTTCTTTAGCTTGAAGGTTAGTTTCAGCATCTTTGACTTCATCTAGAGTTAAAGGACCTTTCTCTAGAGGTTTATACTCAACATTGGTTATTGCCCAATAGGCATCATCCATGCATTACAAATGACACTCCATGCAATTCTTCCAAATAGAATAATTTGTTCCATCAAATCTTGGACTATCCTTCTTGTAGATCGACATCCTAGATCTCCTCAAGCGGTCAGGCTTTTATAAGAGGATATGGCTCTGATACCAATTGTTGGAATAAGACTGGACAACTGAGAGGGGGAGTGAATCTATTGTCACACAAAATAAACTTTTTCTACTTTTAACCTTCTTTATTAACTTACTATCAGATTAATGATGTAAACATTAAAGCATAGATCAACAACATATGAGCAGAAACATAATCAACACACTTGACACCAAAATTTTGACGTGCAAACCTAGTTAAGGGAAAAACCATGGTGGGGGTTAACCCACAAAGATTTGTAACCTGTTAAAAGTACTTTAGAAAAATAGAAGGCACATGCGTTCAAGAGCACTACCCAGAGCTCACTACTCAAAGGAGAGGCTCACTGCCTATAGAATTTATTTAGAACAGAAAGAATTAACTAAGAAATAATGTTTATTTCATGCCTAGTTCAGTTTCAATGAATGCTTACAAGACTTCTTCTTTGCCCCAAATTCTTCTTCACTAACTTCTCAATCTACACTACTCTCACTCCTTGTCTTCTCTACTCTACTTCTGATCCTTTATTCAAATTTAATATGTTTTGCTCAACGATGATTTTTAACAACTCTTCAACATGTATTTATACACTTCATCAATCTAGGAATGATCAACAAGGTCAGCCAAACTTAACGTGGATCTTTACACTATCGGCCAAACATAGCTAAGACTTGAATCTTCCTCTACTAACATGCCACACTTTATAAAATGATCTTTGGATCATCCAAAACATGCTAGGAACATCTGGTCGGCCAAGACTGGGAAGAACAACAACTTCAAAGAGGAAATCTTCAATAACAAGCTCAAACTCCAATGCAGACCTCCAACTTAGTAGACACATGATCCAGAGACTTCCACAAGCACATTGAACTCACCAATAACATCCACTCTAAACCAAATTACCAGAATCATTTGTATCTTCCTCTAGAACCTCAAGAACATTGTCTGTCATGACTGTCAAACTAGAAATATGACTTACAGACCTCCAAACCATGAACCACTAGAGTTGATGATACACACTAACTTCCCCAACATGCCTTCAGATCCACAGATCATAATATTTCACTGTAGAGCAATTTGGACCAACTTACTATCACTCTGTCTCTTCTAAATACTACAAGATCTAGTTCTATTCAAATTGCCATAACTTCTTCAAATCTTCATGCAGACTTCTCAATTCTTGACTGGAGCAACCTCTGACAATCCTCTACACAACCATAAGGTCTGTGAACCTTGAGTCTTCATTAATTTTCTCAATATCCTCAACATTCCAATCTCCTAAACAAGCAACAAAATAAGGCACAGTTGACACTAATGACAACAAGAATATGTTGACATCAATGACAACACTGCTTAGGCACATATTTGCAACAACTTAGCCAAATTTCTTCAAACTTATTACAACATTTTTATCTAGTGCCAAGTCACATGTCTTCATATCTTCCAAATACAACATAATTCACCCAACATAGCATCCCTAACATTTATTACCAACATAACATACCAAAGATATTAAAAGCATATACTTAGTATGAACTTACACATGAACTTCAGAAGAAAATGTGTGATATGTACAAATGATACTAATCTTCTTATCTTCCATCATCTCTACTCCTTTAATATGCTCCTCTGACTACTTAGCATATTCACATTTGCCTTTGATTTCCACATTGCCACTCAATTGACAGCAATGGCAATAGATGTGCAACAATCTTCCCCTTTGTCATTGATGGCAACACACTGACCTGATATGCAATTTTCTCCTCCTTTGACATCAATGGCAAAGGGTTAGTGGTCTTCCTCTATTCCTGCAAAAATATATAGACTCACCTAGTCTAAACTATCCTTATCATCCTCTATTAGTCCACTCCCCCTACGGTGTAGCTTTTGTCTGTTCAAAATTGATGTAGTAAAATTTTGTTCTTCAATTTCCTTATGATATACATAGTCAATATATACAAAGTGCCTTGCCAATGTCAAAATAAAATTGACTATACCTATCTTATTCTCTGCATATCTATACAATCATCAAAATTTGTCTTACCTTCAACATATCTCCAATTTACTTTAGAAGGTAGAACATTTTTATATATTACCTTTAACTAGGCAAGTGTTGTGTTCTAGTTCTTATTTATAGAAAATAGAATATGTAATTGGCTCTCAAGATGACTGTATAGTTCTTTTGCTTCCTCCAAGGTGGCTGGCACCTTTACCTTTTGTGCAACATTCTTTGCTTCTATCAAAATGCCACTCAAGATAGCTAGCCTCAGACTCACCACTTCCCTTAGCTGTCCAATTTCACTCTTTATTTTCTCTCTTTGGTCCAAAAGTTGCTTCAGCTGGGAATGGAGATTTCCTATTTATGCTCTAGTGGCTCCATCTTTATGCTTCAAAGGATCATATACATTATCAACTTGAGTTAATTGTGACTCAATAGAGTCAATTTGATCCTTTATGCTCTTTGTTGCTACCGACCAATTCAAACATCTAAACACTTTTGAATACTTTTTACATTTTCCTACGTACATTTTATTATATGCATAGGACATCTCCTAGAGGCATCTTCTAGTCTTTTACTATTCACCTACTCAGTTATCTTTTTCTCATCTTGTTTCTCAAGATAAGATGAATGAGCCTTGAAAGACTCCACTAGAAGTTTCATCTATTGTGTAGGAGGCACAAATGAGTCTCTTTTTGCCTCAGGCAACTCTTCTTGAATTATCTTAATTTCCTCTTCTAATAGCTTAGCCCCTTCAACTTGTTGGTGCAAAATTTCTTGGCTTGCTGAGGATTGAAGTATATCTCCCAATTTCAACTTATGGAGAAGAGATATATTGTACAAGTTAACTTGTCCATCTAATAATGGCAACTACAAAAGTTGCAAACTAACCACTAGTTTGAATTGTATCTATTGAGCCAAAAAGTCCTTAATTGATTCAACAGGAGAGGAGGAAGAAGTTTATGTTGTCCTTTTACTAAGCTCTCCCCTGCATGAACATTTGTCTGCTCCTCTTGCTAGTCAGGGTTACCCTGCTGCTTTGTATTCTCTGAAGGAGGACTATCATGCACAACATTGTGATTAGGAGATGCATTTCCTTCTCCTTATGCTACTTGATCTTCATCTTGTGCCACTTTCTCTTATTTCTCCTCTTGAGGAACTTGTTGTTTTGTGTTATGTGGAGGAGAAACAATATTGTGTAGTGGACAAACTTGTGGTTGTTCCACATTCTTAGCTCCTTTTACCTCTTCAATATTTTCTTTGTCACATCCTTGGTCTCCTTCTAAATTTTATCTCTATCATCTATCTACATGCTCATAAGAGTGTCTACCCTTTACTTTTTTCTTAACTCCTGAGCCTATAATTGAGTCATTTTATTCTTTTCTTCTCGGGAAATAGAAGCTCCAACCTTGCCAAGAGCTTGCTGTCTTAACTCCACATCCATTTCTATAGAACTTTCTCTTTCTACCTCATAGCTTGAGATAGGCTCTACAAAACCTTTTCAATAATGTCATTCAAGGGCACATTAAATTTTATAATATACATCACTATAGCTTTTTCTATAGTTCTATAATATATAGGTGGCACATCCAAATATAAATCTGCTATATCTTTTAGTATACCATAATGTACAATTGCATTGAAGATTGCATCCAATTGTAAAGGTTCATGTTCAGGGACCACCAGAGGAGTTTTCTTAGACTTTTTCTCTTTCTTCTTTGGTTGAGAGGTGCCTTCCTCTCCTTCTTCTTCCTCTTCAACCTCCACAATCTAGACCTTCTTTCTTTTAGCAGGCTAGTTAGGCCTAGCATGTTTCTTTTCAGTAGTCTTCATCTGACCCAAGGTCTCAAATGCATCTCTTCTTCCCATGGATATTATTTGTGTTGATCTAGAGGGTTGTACATTTACAGTAGAAGATGTAGTTCTACTGGTCCTCCTAAGCCATTGGGTGGCTAACAGAATGATAGGGGCTTGTTGTGTATCCTCCGTAGGGTCTTCTGATGTGGATTCTAGTGGAATACCCCACTTCTTATACAATTCACCTTTATGCTTCTCAAGGTGCTCCTCCACACTTTTGTTATTCTTCTTATCAATTATTTCATCATAAGTACCAAATCTCTTAGCAATTGTGTATTTAGGTTTGTTGAATAAAATATCAGTAGTAGGTCTTGATTTCTTTTGTCAAGACCTCATAGGGAAGTCTAGGAATCGAAGTGGTCCTAGGCTCAAATGCTTCCATCGCTAGTATAGAAACATTAATATATGACTGAAAAACTACTAAAAACTGCTAATAAATGACCAAACATGGTCACATGACCATTAGTAGTTTATTGTCAGTCATTTATAACATGACCAAATTGATGACTAAACCATTTTTAGTCATTTATTGGTTGCTTTGATTGATTGATTTGGTAGTATATTTAGTCGTTGTTTTAGTCATTCATTGTTATAATTTGGTCACTTATTTAGTCATTTTTTATTCACTGATATATTTATTCATTAATTTAGTCATTGATTGTTATTAACTAGTCACTTATTTAGTCATTTTTATTCACTAATTTTTATCCATTGGTAGTGTATTTAGTCATTAATTTTAATCATCATTTTGATCAATTTGGTAGTATATTTAGTCATTTTATTCACTGATTTAACATTGGTCATATATTTAGTCATATTTATTCATTGTTAATGATTTCTGTCAATTGGTAGTATATTTAGTCAATTTAATTATTAATTGATGTCAATTAGTAGTATATTTAGTCATTTGAATTCACTGATATTTGATGATTTAAACATAAAACATAGAAATACACATCAATCATCAATTGCACACAATATAAAGACAACCATTGAGAAGGCAAAATCATTGAACTTTATTAAAAGAAAGGTGTTCTTATAGCTTGCACAAGTTTGAAATATCTATCTTACTTGAAAAATGCTTAGAAATAGAGTATTACAATGTTTATTTTTAGTCACAAGACTGAAAATTAGAGTTACAATGCATAGAAATGACAAGAAAGAAACTTCTCCAAGTTTACAATGCTTGCCAAAAAGTGAATTTTCAGTAACTAATTCTCAACCAGCCTAACTGCTGCCACAGGTCATCTAATCTGTTGCGTCAATCTAGCACTTGTCTTTTTTGACTGCAACCAAAGGAAATGCATTGCCATATGTAGTTAGGTCTATGATAGGATATTCATAATGTGAAACATGGACTAGATAAGGCTTTTTTAATGAAACATCATTGTATTCTTGTGTCTTGTACTATCATCAGTACTACTTATATTGAGTTTAAAGATATTAGGTCCTCTTAAGGTGTGGAATTAGATTCTTCCTTCATTAATGCATCTTCAAAAGCCTCTTTTTGAGTCTAAACCATTCACTTACCTTACCTCTATTACATTGGACACTTGGTAGGCAGTCATATTTAGTGTCCTTGGTCTTCACTCATTATATTGACTGAACTGTGCATACTTGCTTTCTAGATGATTGCCTTGTAACTTTCATAGACTTGCCTTTTAATGCTAATGTTGTAATCCTCTGTTCCTTGGCTCATGCCATTGAAACCATGCTTACTATGCCTATATCCCTAGGAACCATTGACCATTGCCACTCACCATGAAAATCTTACCTCTATGCACTCATTATCTCTCTGTTATAGAACATTCACCCATAAGTATATAGAATTTAGACTTTTATTTGTAGATTGTCATAGGTTTATGAAACTGTCATATTCTTGCAACTATACTACCATGTAGAATATATGCCTTGTAATAATAGCATTATTAGTGGTTGTCTTTTTTGCTATTTAAGACTTCTATAAATTTGTCTACTCGTTGCTTCCAAAGTCTTGATGAAATGTTAACATCATCACCTTATAACCGTAATCTTCCTCATTGATCTTTGTGCATTGCCAACTGCCCTTCCTTTCTCAAAAACTAACACATCACCCTTGATCACAGCAGCTTAAGATTCATCTCACTTTGTCTATGGCATGAATTGTGTATTTTATCTCTTGGTCACTATCATTTATGCTCCTTGAGTCTTCATGAATATCTTCATGACATCTCATTTATGAAGCTCTCTCATTTATACTCTTTGAGTCTTCATGACTGAGTGTTGATACCCTTCATTTAAGTTGGTACCCTTATATTAATAATATCATTATTATATTTGGAGTCTTAAATAAAGAGAATTAAAAATAACTTATTGTCATGCATGTGACAGTAGGTTAATTAAGTTGTTTACTCTAACTCTAAATAAGAAAAATTAAGAGTCTTTAGTTTTTTTATTTAATGAAAACCTCATGCAAAACAAAGCAATCTAGAGTTATCAAAAAGAAATCCAAAACCTAAAAGAATTCACGCCAAAAATCAAGAGGAGATTTTGGGGAAAAAAAAAAAGAAACATTTTCAAAGCTAGTTAGGAACAGCGACAAAAAAATAGCGATAACTTTCTCATATCAAAACAAAACTTGAAACTGAAAAATGTTTCGGAAAGCTGGAGAAGAGAAGAACAAAACCTAGAAATCCTTTTAAGAAATTCATAGTTTTGGTTAAGCATTTTTACAGAGGAATATGACATGTTCAGATGGGGCTACGATTTGGTAGAGAAGAACCAAGGACTTGCAGCTGAGACCTTCAGAGTTTTGTAGAGTGACAGGAGAACAAATCCGCATCATCTATTCCTCTTCACTGTCACCTCCTCTTCCAGGTTTTTATCTATTTGTTAAATGTTTTAAATTCAATTGGATGTGACTAGTTTAAATAAAATCTCTTCTGATGTGAATGGTCACTTGAATTGTTTAAGACCCTACCATGTTGTTGTTGGCCGATCTTCCTTCTTTGGCTGCTTACCTTAGCTTATTTGATGGTTGTTCTTTCTCTTTTACTACACATGAGTATTGGTTCTGCCTAGCCATTGACCTCTCCAGGCTGTTTAGACTATGCTGGGTGATCCATTTGGATTGATCTCTCTTCTTACTATCACCCTTACCTTCTAGTTTTCATGACGTCGATTCTTTGTTTGATAAAACATAGTTTTAGTTCCTTATATTCATAGATCTAGTTGCTGAAAATAGCTCAATGTTAAATGACTAATAAAATGATTCAACTCGCATTTCTTCTCTGTATGATGGCTGAGATCAAACTTAGACAAAAATTGTAGGTTCCTGTAGCATGATCTTGTGACTGTATTTTATTATCATGCTGGCCGAAATGAGATAAATACTAAGTAAATCGACCTCCTCTTTGTTAGATAAATGAACCTCTTGAAATAAGCTTTCTATTGTTTTGGTAAACTTATCTTATGACTGCATTTTGCATTTATGTATTAGCTGAGATAATAGTAGACAAAAAAAAATGACCTCTGTATGATTGAATAGTAGACTTCCAAAGTTAGACAACAATAATGTTCCTTTGGATAGATAAAAATAAATGACAACAAAACTGTTAAACTGAATAAACAACATATTGGCAAAATCAAGTTGATAGATTAAAAGTCTTATTCTTTAGCATGCAGCTCAAATGAATTACTTGTCCCTATTCACTGTTTTAGTTTTTGTAGCAGTCCCTATCGCCATAGCGACAGAAAGTTTGTTTGAAGTGTTATTATGTTTAAATTAACTTCTTGTCGTAGAAGTGACATGAAGACTATTTTAATTATTTAAAAGTGTTTTAGAAACCTCCTATCACATAAATGATAGGAAGGCAGAATTGTGAATTAAATTGATTATTATTGAACGAAGTGAATGACTGAATTAGTGGATTTCTTCATAGCTTATATTTCCTGATGGATGTTTTGTTAAAAGGAATTTGAAATGATTTATAGGGAAACATTGATTGTGCTATTCTATTATTTATTTACTTGACCTGGATGAAAGATAGAAATAAAAGTTGACACAAGTATGTATGAAACCTTATTGTATGAGTGTGGAGTAGTCAAACACCATCATTTTATTTTATTGCTTGGATTATGAAACTGTATTTGGTTGCGAAGTAAATCATTAGTTTCAACAATTTATTTAAACCATGGAAATATGATTGAGAATATAATCAGATTATTGCTTTTAAAAAGGATTCATTGTGATCTTCATTTCTGCTTGATCGAAAAGTGTTCTTTCTTTATTAATACTGGAAAGGGATTAGAGGTGGTCATAAGTGATTTTTGATTTATTTCCTTTATTTTATTCCTTTATTTCTTCTTTGGGAAAGAGGTAGATAATAATGTATTAGGTTGCTTTTTGGTCTTGGATGCCATTGTGGATATATCAAAGATGGCTTTTCCTCTTTTCGAGAATTGTCCAGGCTACTTGAAATGATTAGATCTAATTGGAATGGCATTGAAAAAGATGTTTATTTTGTCTAGCAAAACTTATTATATATATATATATCTCTGCCACATCCTGTTGTTAGTCAATTTGCTTTTCATTTTAGAATTGTACATTTAGACCAGGCTTGCATCGGGTGTTCCCTCCTACAGTTGTTATCAGGTAGCTATACATCTCATGCAGGGCTGTGTTTCCTTCATGTCATGAAGGGATCCGGGGAAGTGTAAATACTTCATGGTTGGGTGGAAAAGCACCTGAGCCATATTCCCGTCTCTCAGCTTGCAGGTGGTGGACCACTTGGTTCGTGCAGCTGGAGAGTGTTGATTTGTTATTCATTGATGTACTTGTTATTGTACCTATTTGGATGTATTATGGCATGTTGCCAAAGGATTTATGTATATTGATTCATAGTGCATATTACCTAGATTTAGCTTGTGAATATGTAAGATTTAAAGACTTATTTGTTTGATATCGATGAGATTTTCTTTGTGAAGATTTATTGACTCTTGATTCTTCTTGATGAAGTTATTGTTTTTGATTAAATATTGTAATTAAGCGGATTATATACATCATTTTACTTTCATTTCTTGTGATGTAGTATTTAAGTGAATTATTACTTCTTTTTACTTTGTTTTACTTTTGTGATGGATTTGAGGGCTTTTACATTTGGTATCAGAGCGTGGTTCTAGCATTGGGAGCTCTAGGTGTGTGTGTTGCTCAGTTTGATTGAGCATGTGTGGTCCTTGTGTATTGGCTGCTGTGAATAGCATGTGTTTTTTTTTTGTATGAGGTTAGATACACCCTGATGATTGGTCTTGAGGATATGGTTGAGTGATGCTTGACATAAGTCTTCCCTTTGAGTGAAGTTGTAGTATTTTTATATTATAGTTAGATGTGCATGCTATCTAAGTTATTCCTATCATGTCCTATTGTGGAGTAAGTTAGCCATCAAGTGGATGGGATGTTGGGTGAGAACTTAATCATCAACCTAACTCTCCCTCTTGTTGTTTGCCTTTTATGTAAGTAGTGCAATAATGTATTACCCTTATGTTTGGGAGAAACATGACTACTCCTTGTTGTGAGAGTGATGTGAATAGACATGTGGAACCTGATTCTATCTTGAATTAATTTTTGGTTGCTAGATGTTGCTTATGTATGGCTATATGTGTGTCATTACATGATGATTGTGACTCTTTTGAATGCTATGCATTTTTTTATTGCTTGGTATCTTTTGTTATGATTGGTTTAGTTATGTGGGAATGATATTGTGTTTTATGCTAAATACCATTGTTTGACAAGGAAACTGAACTAAATATGTCGTATACCTTATGAAGCGACTTGAAATATGAATGAATATACTATGTAAAGCCACTAAGATTGACTTCATGGCTGCTTAGAACATCTGAGACTGATTGCTACTATAATAAGCATTGGACATTGAAAACCTTATTGTTCAAAAAAAAATATTGAGGACAACAAGTACTATGCCGAAAGTGTGAAAAATAGAGGTCATTAAATCTATTCTTTTTCTATTTATGAGTGATTATATATATATATTGTATATACTCCTTAGTTTTGAAAGATCATACATGAGGAAAACATCCATTTATAACATGATTGAAACTCTATCTTTTAAACCTACAAAATAAAGGAGAAATAAACTATTATTATGAGATAAAACTGAATATACACATTGGAACTATCTTATGCATTATTATAAAACAATTGCATTATGAGAAAGAAAATAGACATTGAATAGACAAAAAGATGGATTAATTTTTGCTTTATGAATCAAAGAAAAATGAAAGTTTTATAGCCTTATTTGTGATGATTGTTTTGGTTTGGGGAAAGTTACACAAGTATGCTGAAATCAAACATAACGATTTGTTTATTTCCTAAGTCATGCTTGAATGAAAATGAATATTTTATTGAGAAAAGAAAGTGATTGCATTGTTTTCTATGCTTTATGTGTTTTGGGAAAGTTACCTTCTGGGACGGGTGCCAAATGAGGAATTACAGAGAAGTAGATTTTCTTTTTCAAAATCTACACCACCGTAAAAATCAGTTTCGGACTTTGGCCAAAGTCAACTTTTAACGTTGAAATAGACAAATGGACCATTGAAATAGATGGATGTATGCCTAGTTTTTTTTGATATAATTCTCTACCTCATCCTGTTAATGAGATGCTGTATTTATGTAGGAATGCATGTAGGTTAACAGGCACGCACCAAATTCCATCCTGCATATTGATATATATTGCTAGTCTCTATGAGCAGGATTGGGTATCCTTCATGTTGGAAGGATCCCAGGGAAGTGGAAGCTTCATGGTTGGTCAGAAAAGCGTCAAACCATGTTCTCATCCCTTGGCTCGTAGATGTAGCCACAGACATTGGATTGATATTGGATATTATTGATATTTCATACTTATATTGTAATACCTCAGTGATGCTAGGGTGACTTGATAGGCTACAAGCATAAGATGAATAAATTTTGGATTATGTATGAAATGTACTTCTTAGTGGATTAGGTTTATGTACATGTGAATTTGAAATTGAATAAGAAAGATTATATTATTCTTGTTTTACTTGAGAAATGTGGAGTTTGAGTTGATTCTCTAATTACGGTTAAGTTAGAAGGTTCAGGACCTTTATTATTAGAATTGTCAACTTAGTGTTAAAAATATGATGGCTTCCATTCTTTGACGTTGAATAACTTTTATCTGGATGTATTAGCTTCTTGTTAAGATGTTCCTTTTCTATGACCTTTTACATTCAAGTTACTCCTTTCGCTTTTGAGATTTCATTATCTTTGATTTAAAAATCTTATTATTTATGCTTAAAACTTATGAATACCTAGAGTACCATAAGCTTAACCGAATGCAGTTTAGTAGAATTTCCTTCCAAAATTTAATGTTGATTATGAATTTTCATTAATTTAGTGTTGAAAACAAGTCAACCTATGTAATTTTGCCCTTTTGTGATTTACTGTTGAAATTATTTTAATGTTGTTGTGTACTTGTCAATGATGATAACAAGTAGTATGGGATGCTTGTTTATCATCCTTGGATGACAATATTCAGATGCCTCATGTGGGTAGGCATTCTTGACAAAACCGAACATATTGTTGATATCTTTATATAAGTAGTTATGTGCGTGTAGAAGGTAGATATGCCTCTTGAGTTAGTATATGAGATAGAAATCATTATACAGATAATGAAGGTTGAAAATGGAAACTAATAGAAAGGAAAAAGAATTATCAGTAATTTTCTTTACAATGAATCATTGCATAGACTCAGGATACCCTTAATATCATTAATCTAGTAGAGATACTTATAATGATACCATATTGCATGATGTGTTACTTTTTATAACAGGAGTGTGTTTACTCTTTTTATTTCATGGTGATTATAATAAGACATCGAGACGATGTCTCTTCCTAGTGGGGAAGGATGTCACGTCTCATTTTTATGGACAATACAATTATACTAGATTAGTGAACAATTATCATGATTGATTTTACTCTAAGTAATTCTGCTTACTTGGATGTAATCATTATGAGTTAATTGATGAAATTTGGAATTATTTTTAATATGGAATATTAATGCAGTGATTTGCTTCGGCTATGTTTTGAGATACTAACCTATTGACGTCAAGTTGAGTGCAATTGGATGCAGATACTCATCGAAGACGAGAGCATGGCTAAGGTAGAAATGTTCTAGCCACTTGGCAAGAACTGTTTGGGATGGTTAACCTCAATGCAATCACACACTCACGTACTTTCATATGCATTTTTGAATGGTTTATTTTATGCATCAATGTGTGGTTAATAAGTGTGATTGATGGTTTAATATTTAGAAAATATTGTGTTTTCAATAGTTATAAAATCTTTTTTGAATGCATGATTTGATTACATAAATTCCTATCTTTTTGAATTATATTTTAAATAATGTATTGTATTTTTAAATAGTGAATATATGTATCTATGGTTGTATTTTATATATACAAATAAATAATAATAATTGTTTTTCTATTTAATGAGTATGGATGTTTGGGAGACAATATATTAATTAGATTTAAATAATTATATTAAATTATGATAGATATAATGCTCTATTATTTCAATTCTTGAGTTATTTGAAGTAATTGTGTTTTAAATAGTTAAATTATATTAATAATATCATTATTATATTTGGAGTCTTAAATAAAGAGAATTAAAAATAACTTATTGTCATGCATGTGACAGTAGGTTAATTAAGTTGTTTACTCTAACTTTAAATAAGAAAAATTAAGAGTCTTTAGTTTTTTTATTTATTGAAAACCTCATGCAAAACAAAGCAATCTAGAGTTATCAAAAAGAAATCCAAAACCTAAAAGAATTCATGCCAAAAATCAAGAGGAGATTTTGGGGAAAAAAAAAAAAAGAAACATTTTTAAAGCCAGTTAGGAATAGCGATCAAAAAATAACGATAACTTTCTCATATCAAAACAAAACTTGAAACTAAAAAATGTTTCGGAAAGCTGGAGAAGAGAAGAACAAAACCTAGAAATCCTTTCAGGAAATTCATAGTTTTGGTTAAGCATTTTTACAGAGGAATATGACGTGTTCAGATGGGGCTACGATTTGGTAGAGAAGAACCAAGGACTTGCAACTGAGACCTTCAGAGTTTTGCAGAGCGACAGGAGAACAAATCTACATCATCTATTCCTCTTCACTGTCACCTCCTCTTCTAGGTTTTTATCTGGTTGTTAAATGTTTTAAATTCAATTGGATGTGACTAGTTTAAATAAAATCTCTTCTAATGTGAATGGTCACTTGAATTGTTTAAGACCCTACCATGTTGTTGCTGGCCGATCTTCCTTCTTTGGTTGATTCTCCCTGCCTGGCCATCGATCTTATTTGGCTGCTTACCTTAGCTTATTTGCTGGTTGTTCTTTCTCTTTTACTACACATGAGTATTGGTTCTGCCTAGCCGTTGACCTCTCTAGGCTGTTTAGACTATGCTGGGCGATCCATTTGGATTGATCTCTCTTCTTACTATCACCCTTACCTTCTAGTTTTCATGACGTCGATTCTTTGTTTGATAAAACATAGTTTTAGTTCCTTATATTCACAGATCTAGTTTTCCAGTTTGATTTGGAACCTCTATGCTGAAAATAGATCATTGTTAAATGACTGATAAAATGATTCAACTCACATTTCTTCTCTGTATGATGGCTGAGATCAAACTTAGACAAAAATTGTAGGTTCCTGTAGCATGATCTTGTGACTGTATTTTATTATCATGCTGGCTGAAATGAGAGAAAAACTAAGTAAATCGACCTCCTCTTTGTTAGATAAATGAACCTCTTGAAATAAGCTTTCTATTGTTTTGGTAAACTTATCTTATGACTGCATTAGCTGAGATAATAGTAGACACAAAAAAATGATCTCTGTATGATTGAATAGTAGACTTCTGAAGTTAGACAACAATAATGTTCCTTTGGATAGATAAAAATAAATGACAACAAAATTGTTAAACTGAGTAAACAACATATTGGCAAAATCAATTTGACAGATTAAAAGTCTTATTCTTTAGCATGTAGTTCAAACGAATTACTTGTTCATATTCGCTATTTTAGTTTTTGTAGCAGTCCCTGTCGCCATAGCGACAGAAAGTTTGTTTGAAGTGTTATTATGTTTAAATTAACTTCCTATCACAGAAGTGACATGAAGACTATTTTAATTATTTAAAAGTGTTTTAGAGACCTCCTATCACATAAATGACAGGAAGGCAGAATTGTGAATTAAATTGATTATTATTGAAAGAAGTGAATGATTGAATTAGTGGATTTCTTCATAGGTTATATTTCGTGATTGATGTTTTGTTAAAAGGAATTTGAAATGATTTATAGGGAAACATTGATTGTGCTATTTTATTATTTATTTACTTGATTTGGATGAAAGATAGAAATAAAAGTTGACACAAGTATGTATGAAACCTTATTGTATGAGTGTGGAGTAGTCAAACACCATCATTTTATTTTATTGCTTGGATTATGAAACTGTATTTGGTTGTGAAGTAAATCATTAGTTTCAACAATTTATTTAAACCATGGAAATATGATTGAGAATATAATCAGATTATTGCTTTTAAAAAGGATTCATTGTGATCTTCATTTCTGCTTGATCGAAAAGTGTTCTTTCTTTATTAATACTGGAAAGGGATTAGAGGTGGTCATAAGTGATTTTCAATTTATTTCATTTATTGCTTCTTTGGGAAAGAGGTAGATAATAATGTATTGGGTTGCTTTCTGATCTTGGATGCCATTGTGGATATATCAAAGATGGCTTTTCCTCTTTTCGAGAATTGTCCAGGCTACTTGAAATGATTAGATCTAATTGGAATGGCATTGAAAAAGATGTTTATTTCGTCTAGAAAAACTTTATATATATATATATATATATATATATATATATATATATATATATATATATATATATATATATATATATATATATATATATATATATATCTGCCACATCCTGTTGTTAGTCAATTTACTTTTCATTTTAGAATTGCACATTTAGACCAGGCTTGCATCGGGTGTTCCCTCCTACAGTTGTTATCAGGTAGCTATACATTTCGTGCAGGGCTGGGTTTCCTTCATGTCATGAAGGGATCCGGGGAAGTGTAAATACTTCATGGTTGGGTGGAAAAGCATCTGAAGCCATATTCCTGTCTCTTGGCTTGCAGGTGGTGGACCACTTGGTTCATGCAGCTGGAGAGTGTTGATTTGTTATTCATTGATGTACTTGTTATTGTACCTATTTGGATGTATTATGGCATGTTGCCAAAGGATTTATGTATATTGATTCATAGTGCATATTACCTAGATTTAGCTCATGAATATGTAAGATTTAAAGACTTATTTGTTTGATATCGATGAGATTTTCTTTGTGAAGATTTATTGACTCTTGATTCTTCTTGATGAAGTTATTGTTTTAGATTAAATATTATAATTAAGCGGATTATATACATCATTTTACTTTCATTTATTGTGATGTAGTATTTAAGTGAATTATTACTTCTTTTTACTTTGTTTTACTTTTGTGATGGATTTGAGGGCTTTTACAGTTATATTTTAATATCTATTTGAAGCAATCAATGGAGAAGAAAATTTAATCTGGTGCTCAAATTCTGGTTAAGATATCTAATCATTTCATTGTTTGTAATGAGGAGGCTTAGTTGACCTAATGTTAAGATATCTATATGTATTATTAAATCATAGATGTTCATTATTGTTTCCTTCACACAAGCATATTCAACGGATGTGGAGGCTAGAAGTTGTATTACAAACTAAATCTATCATCTAGGACATACAAGAAAAGTCTAGCATCTAGAAAACATATAGGACATACAAGAAATTATATTCTAACAAAACAAAAATAATTTCAAACAAAGTAAGAAAACTAAGAAGAATAATTGAACCTAACTTTAAATGCACTTCAAATCAGTAGTGAATATCTTAGGTTTTGTATACAATGTACCAACAGAATAATGATGATTACATTTAGAAATGTATCAGTAAAACAACAATGAATAAGCATGCCTATATTCAGATCTTTATTACATTTACTAATAAACTACACCATACCTATAACCAAAGTTTAGGTGAGAAGCTAACCTCTTAAGGTGATAGGCTAGTTAAGGTGACATAACATCATCATAATCATCCGCATTACCAGTAAGATCAAAATCCTAATCACTCATGTCTACATTTGTTTGATTTTCTTCCTCATCCTCATTTGTGACATGCTTCTCACTCTCTCTCTCAATCTCTTCATTGGTAATCAAAATCTCTTCTTCAAACACTCCATCATCATCATCATCCACTTCTTAGAATGTTTCTTGTAAATTAACATATTGTCCATCAAGCATTATATCAATAACTTCCATGAATTTTTGTTTGGAACAAGACTCTATTTGAATGACATATGACCATCCTAGGCTTCTTACAAATGATTGGTTAATTTGAAGAGGAGAACATACTGCTCATCCATCTCTAATAAAAATTTCCCTATATTTGCACATACAAATCCATACACATCAAATTGTACTGTAGATGGTAGGATCCACTTAAATTTTAATCATATAGGACTATTTTCACCAAAATCCACTTGAATAATTTCTTGGATGAATCCAACATAAAATTTCTTCTCAGTTTTGTGAAGAAATTCAGCACTAACAACACAACACAATATGTCTTTCCTTTGTTTTTTTTCTTCCATTCTTAAATGACTACCATAGGCCCACATTCCACTAAAACACATAGCCCATATATGTGGAGATTGTGAAAGCTCACTTTCCTCCCTTGTTAGATCTTGACCTTCTTCTTTTGCATCACTAATTGCATTAGCAATCCATTCTTCAAATTTTGGAAAAGAATAACCTCCAATCAAATCATGGCGTCTGCGCTTTTGAGGTCGGTGTTGCATCCAATTTGTATTCTCTTCTTCATATTTTCTACATAGAATATTAATGTACAAATAGCAAGATTAATAATATAAATGTGTAAATGCAATTGAGTAAATAAATTATAGTTTAAATTTGTTTTACCTATGCTACTTATCGAATGAAGTTGTGTTTTCAAGAATATAGGCATGTATCGCACTTCTTTCTTTATGTGATAGCTTGAAGAAACATCCATTGCATTCTAATACTTCACTTGCAACACTTTCATCTTCGGTATCATCTCATACATGTTGATTGACACTTTTAAAATCCTTCATATATTATATACAAAATCCCATGGCCTCTTGTATTGAATATCCCTCAGACATGATGCCTTTTGGTTTTTCCCTAGCATGGACAATTTTTTTCAAAACCTTCATATATTGTTCTATAGGATACATCCATCTTGTTCTTACTGGGCCATAATGCTCTAGTTCATATTCTAGATGTATCAAAAGATGCATAGAAATGTTAAAGATTATTAGTGGAATTTCCCATTCCGATAGACAAAGGACTTCAACAACCTCCTCCCTCAAACTATGAAAGTTCAAAGGATCTAATACATGTAAACTCATTCTCTTTAATATTAGGCCCAACCTTATAACTGCCAATCTTGGCCCCTTTGCCAAACTTGAAATATTTATTGCAATAGGTAAAACATTATGGATTATGACATGATAGTCATGGGTCTTGAGGCCTCTTAAGCTATTAATGTCAGTTTGGCTTCTAATACTACTACTTACATATCCAATGGGAAAGCAAGTCTAAGACAACAACTGTAAGAATTGTGCACATTGTTCCTTTGTCCAGACATAAGGAGCACTAGGTTTTCCATATTTTTCATTAGCGTATTTTTTAACCCAAAGATTTCAACAAAAAATTAGTTGTCAAAAGTCTTCACATGATGAAATAGTATCAAAAGCATCAAAAAGGGTTTCTATAATAGCATAGGCTATATTTTTCTTAGTATGCATAGAGTCAACAGTATGCCTGATGGCTATATCCTTAAAGTATGACAACTTATAGAATATGCACAACCTTTTTACACTACATTCACTACATGGATCATATCTACTACCAGTAATCCCATCATTTTCAATAAATGACATTCTTTTTTGTCCATTCTAAATAATGTAATCACCTATTATTAGCAATGGTCCTTCATGATTCTCTTTTTGACCATTGAAACGTGTTTCTTGTCAACAATATGGATGATCCATTTTAAGGTAAGCATGATGTCCACAATAACTACACTTACACAAAATTCTTGAGTGCCTCAAAAATCCTTAAAATTGCAATTAGGACATCCATGGTATCCATGAATGCTAAGACTAGACAATGTGCTTTATGCAGGAAAATCATGAATCGTAAACAATAAGGAAGCTCTTAAAGTGAATTTGATTAAATGACCATCCCTTAAAGATTGAATTGCTTCAATTCCTTTCCACAATTCCTTTAACTCATCATGTAATGGCTCTAGATAAGCATCAATTGTATCTAAAGTCACACTTTTCTTTCCTAGTATAATCATTGATAGCATTAAGAAAAATGGAGTTGCTAACCATGGAGGCAAGTTATAATTTATTAGAAACACTGACCATGTTGACCATTTAGTACTTTGATCTAAGAATGGGTTCACCCCTTCTAGAGCCAAACCCAACCTTATATTACAAGGATCTTGAGAAAAATCAGGCCATCTATTATCAAATTCCATCGATGTCTTAGAATCAAGCATATGTCATTGTTTTCCATTGGTGCTCTTATTTTGGGCATGCCATTGCATAAGTTCAACAATGTCTCTGCACCTATACATTCAGAGTAATCATGGGATTATTGGAAAGTGGCTAAGAACCTTTCTAGGAACCATAGTTGATTTCAACCCTTGTCTATACCTTACTTCATGACATTTCAAACATTAACTCTCACTTGTAAGATTATTGTGAAATAATACACAACCATTCACATGTGTGTGGATGTTTTCATACCCTTAGCCTAGCTTAGTGATTTGCTTTTTACATTGACTTCATTTTGTTAGCAATGTGGAGTCAAGTGGTAATAATGAACTTAATAATGCCAATAAATGATCTACACTCTCATTTGTCCAACCATGCACCACTTGCAAGTTAAGAATTTGAAGGATTATTGTCAAAGGACTTAACTTGCAATTAGCATACACAAGATTTAAAGCATCCTCAATTGACTTGGCCCAATCATCATCTAGACCCTCATTCAACATTCTATTAGCTTCAAACCCTTCATCTAACATTGTTTCCTCTTCATCTATGTTTGGTGCCACTTCATCTATGTTTGTTGTCTCTTCATCTATATTTGGTGCCACTTCATCTATGTTTGTTGCCTCTTCATCTCTCACACTCTGCAATTCTATCATATCTTCATAGTAATTGTAATCCCAAGGGCTTACACCACTATGTCCATATCTTATCATATGTCAATAAATCACATTTCTTTTTCTCACCTTTCCACCAAGACAGTCCTTGCATGGACATGGATATTTGTCCATGTGCCTATCATCGGCTACTCTATCATCATACGCATGGTATTGATCCATAGTCAAACTTCAACATTAATCCATCTAGAATGTTCTACACATAGCAACAAAAATCTTTAGGGAAAAAATTGGCAAACCAAAAGTTCAAGATTTTTTGTAAAAATTAGATGTTTAAAAAACGTAAAAAATTGTAGAATAAGAGACAAAAACTATTTTTTTTTATTGAAAGGTATTTCCATAGCAATAGAGTTATAGAGAGCAAATAAAATAGAGATTTTAACTAATGAATTGTAAAAAATAGATTTTTGTAGTTGATATTCAAATTGCTGATTACATTGCATTGCACATCTTTCAAACTTAAAGCATTACTTCACATTGCATAACTAATAACTAGATACTGATAGATGATAAAATTTAAATTACGATTTAGTTTTTACAAAGTCAACCTAAGTAGTTATGCAATTACTTCACATTGCATAACTAATAACTAGGAGTAGCTACCAATTGCATTTGCTTGTCATGGCATTCCATGGGACCACATTTCTTTGAGGCATTTTTTCAAACAATTCACTGCCTCATCTATGCTACCACATTTTTCATACATGTATACCAAAGCATTTTATCAAATAGTTCACTGCCTTGTTGCTATGGCTAAAAGCCTAAAATAAGTTCTTTCAAACAAGCTATGGATGCTTGGAAAAAATCTATCAAAGCATAATAGTAAGTAATAGCATAGACAAGGTAGTGAACTAGTTGAAAAAATGTCTCAAAGAAATGTGGTCTCATGGTGATGGAATACTATGAAAAACCATAACAATTCACTTGTCATGGCATTCCATCACCATGAGACCACATTTCTTTGAGGCATTTTTTCCAAAGTTCATTGCCTTGTCTATGCTACCACATTTTTCATACATGTCTACCAAAGCATTTTATCAAATAGTTCACTACCTTGCTGCTATGACTAAAAGCCTAAAACAGGTGATTTCAAACAAGATATGGATGTTTGGAAAAAGTCTATCAAAGCATAATAGTAAGAAACAAGCTATGGTCTCATGGTTTTTTTTGTCACAAAAATCAACATGATTTTATTTGCATTTTTTTGGCAATTTTACTGTTTGAAATGGGGAAATATCTTTGTGGTCAGTTTTGTGCATTTTTTAATTGTAGGATTCTCATAGTTAGTGAAAAATGTAGTATTCAGGAAGGAATGGAAAAGATGCATAGATCCTTTGAATTATACCCGTACTGAGCAATGGCATTGAATCATTTAGAAAACCATTTTTTCTTCACAGCGCAGCATTTTCTTGTGGAATAGTTGACTAAGACAACTCTTGTTTCAAATGACTACCCTCTCATGAAATCTCATTCATATTATACTATTGCACAATCTTATCATAGTAAACATGATTATGACACCACTGGCCTCTACTACATGGCATCAGTCAAGGAAAGCTAGAGGCCACAAGATTTTGTGGACAGATTCAATTGAAGTTGGGAGATCTTAAGAGTTCTCTCTCAAATTTTGAAAAGGTTCTGGAGGTCCACCCTAAGAATAGTGAGAGATTAAAAGTTGTAGGCCATATATATTCTCAGCAAGGATAGGTAGAGAAGGATTTGGAAATTTTAAGAAAGGCAACTCGCATAGATCCACATGATGCCCATGCATTTATCAAGATGGGTGAGTTATTAATATCATCAGATCCGAGTGTAGCCTTAGATTATCTTAAGATGCCAAAGTATCTTCTAACTAAGAGAAGAGAAGAAGTACCCATTGAATTGTTAAAGAACATTGGGGTTCTTCATTTTGAGCGTGATGAACTAGAGTTGCCTCAACAAACTTTTATGGAGGCATTAGGAAATGATGTTCTGATGTAGGGGCATCCTTGATGCACCTTTTGATGCAAACTATTGTCATGTTGCTAAAATTTAGTTTTTGGTTTGGTTGGGGTCAATAAGGTCATGTAAGACCATTTGGGGTCTTTTAAGTCCACTGTATGATGTTTTGGTGTCATGTTGTAAAAAGTTGCAAAATGTTGTCAAAAACATGCAAATGTTGTCATTAGTGTTAACAAAGGAGTTGGTGGTTGGTTTTTCAATTACCAATGGTTGTAACATGTTAAATATTCCATGTAACCTCGATCAAAAAGTTTGGAGAGAAGTTTGAATGAGAAATGTACTTCATTTTGCATGTCCAAACTTGTGTTTTTCTGTGTAAATTGACTATAATTCACATTGTATGAACTAGTACAAATTGGTATGGTCCTGAAACCAATTGGAAAAGTTGGAGAATGGTCCTAGATTTCAAATGCATTTAGTTTGGTAGAATTTTGTCAAGTTTTGTGTGAGATATTGCATTTTTGGTGAGTGCAAGTCTAAACCCTACCTAGGGTTTCTAGGGAGCAAAATTTGATCATGGGCAGAGTTTCCACCATCCAAAAATCTTGAAAATTAGTGGAAAGCTCTATCCCATGCCTATCCACATCCCTGTAAGAGGACAACTCATGAATGACATGTGTGAAAAAGATATGATTGACTATGTGCGTAGATTTGTTGTGAGATGGTCCTAAAACCCTAGGTTCTTTGTTGCTTTGAATAATCTATTCATTGTATGTTAATGGAGGGGCGAAGAATCATAGTGGCATGTTGTTAGGGCCTACACAAGCCTAGAAATTCATATGGCTAGTTTTCTTACCTTCATTTGGAGTCACCACCTTGAATGCACCTAGTGGCAGCAAGACCTAAATTGCATAAATCATTGTGTTAATCACATGGTTGGGTCATATACATTTGGAAGCCCCTAGAAGATGTTGTAATAGGTATGAATAAACCAAGTTTCCCATATTCCATATTGTCTTCAATGATTAAGTGTCACTAGGGTGATGTTTTCATGTTTTAGGCTTAGGAGTAAATTATCAAGAATGAACAAGGGTACAGATTTACATCAAGTGTATTGAAACTTTGTTTGGGATGTGTCAATGTTATTATGTGTGAGTCCTTCCTCTGCATCATGTTCTACGTCTACATAAATCTCTGTGGTCAGTTTTGTGAATTTTTTACTTGTAGGCTTCTTATAGTTGTGAAAAAGGTAGTGTCCATGAAGGAATGGAAAAGATGCATAGAGCCTTTGAATTATACATGTACTATTCAATGGCATTGAATCATTTAGCAAACCATTTTTTCTTCATAGGGCAACGTTTTCTTGTGGAATAGTTGATTGAGATAACTCTTGTTTCTATTGACCACCCTCTCATGAAATCTCATTCATCTTATAATCTTGCACAATCTTATCATAGTAAAGGTGATTATGACACCACTGGCCGCTGGTACATGGCATCAGTAAAGGAATGATAGGGGCCACATGATTTTGTGGACAGGTTCAATTGAAACTGGGAGATCTTAAGAGTTCTCTCTCAAATTTTGAAAAGGTTCTGGAGGTCCACCTTGAGAACTCTAAGAGCTTAAAAGTTGTAGGCCATATATATGCTCAGTAAGGGCAGGTAGAGAAGGCTTTGGAAATTTTAAGACATGCAACTCACATAGATCCATGTGATGCCCATGCATTTATCAAGATGGGCAAGTTATTAATATCATCAGACCCCAATGCAGCCTTAGATTCTCTTAAGACAACAAAGTCTCTTCTAAAAAAAGAGCAAAGAAGAAGTACCCATTCAATTGTTAAACAACATTGGGGTTCTTCATTTTGAGCATGATGAACTAGAGTTGGCTCAACAAACTTTTATGGAGGCATTAGGAAATGGAATTTGGGTTGAATTCATAAATAAAAGCCCTAGTGTCAATTCTGTAGTTTTTCCTGTGCTCTTTAAGGATATGAAATTCTTCCATCAACTAGAAGAAGGTGGTGTTTAACTTGAGCTACCATGGGATAAAGACACAACACCGTTTAATCTTTCTAGGTTGTTTGAACAACTACATGATATTGAAAATGAAAATATTTTATACATGCTAATATTGTTCAAGTTTCCTAATTATGTGGAGGCATATCTACGTCTTACAGCCATGGCTCAGGCTTGGAATGAGATACAACTAAGCCTAGAATTGATTGGGGATGCACTTAAGCTAGATAAAAACTCATCAAATTCTTTATCTATGCTTGGAAAAATGGAACTAAAAACAAATGACTAGCTTAAAGAAAAAGAAACAATTAAAGCCGCACAAATTGAATCAGATGCAAAGAATTCTTATTTTGACATTTCACTTGGAAATTGGAATTATTTTGTAGCTTTTCACAATGAGAGGAGGTATCCAAAGGTGGAGGCATAACATCTTGAGAAGCCTAGAGAACTATATTGCAAAGTGTTGGCACAGAGACTAGGAAATGTTTATGCTACAAATGGTGCAACCATTGTGCTAGCTGAAAGCGGTCAATTTGATATTGCAACTTAGGAAAATTTTACATAGGTACAAGAAGCTACAGCAAGAAACATCTTTGTTCAGATGCCTAATGTGTGGGTAAATCTAGCACATGTTTACTTTGTACAAGGATAGTTTGCACTTGCAGTGAAAATGTATCAAAATTGTTTGAGGAAATTCTATTTTGGCATTGACACCCAAATTTTATTATATTTAGCTCAATCACATTATGAAGCAGAACAGTGGCAAGATTGTAAAAGAACATTATAAGAGAAGTAGATTGTAACTATTGTAAGTTGCCAATCACAAAGCTATAGATTTTGTTTTTATAAATATAATGAGGGTTTTGAATTACCTCTGAATTCACTACAGAGGATGCCCCCAAATCTGGCTTCACTATAGAGGCCCTCACTGAATTGAAATTCATTGTAGCAAACTCTAAATTCCTCACCCACCTTTTTAGAAGTCTCTAGGTCCTCTCCTCTTTATCGCCTGTACTATAACTCAAAACACCTTAGTGTAATATGCTACAAATTTAGACCAATACTACGGCACCCAAGATAAACCAGGGGGAAAATGCCATGTTCCAGCTTGGTAGGATAATGCAAGTTATATGAGTTCATCTCTTCAAATTTCACTCCTTCTAGATCCTAGCAATAGACCCACATTGTTTTGTTTTCCTTTTATAGGTGTGATTGGATACTTTGGTATGGGAAAAGAATGAAACAATTGTCATATGAGAGGGTAGAGTGTAGACTCTCAAATCACTGCCCTATGTTGGGCATTTTTACAATAGAGCTGCAAGCAACCAACTAACAAAGGAGGAATTTAATGAACATGAATACTGAATCACGCTAATACATCTCGCCAATAATTTCCTATTTTTTTTTCTAATTTTGTCTAATTTTTATTCGCGTGACTAACTATTTAGTCATTTTTATTTTTGTGACTAAATAATTTTTTAATCAACGACCAAATTAGTCACGTATTTACTCATTTATAGCTGAGTTACAAAAAATTCATAGAATTTAGTCTAAAAGTTTTAGTCACTTAGTCATTTATTTGTCAAATTCTACTAGTGCATGTAGGTATAATCCTTATCAACCAAAAAGGTGATTTGACCTTCATACTACCTTACACCATTAGATGGGATTCTATCTTTGGATTGCATGTTGGTTTGCAATTTTTTGTAGAAACCCCAGTACATTGTACTATAGTTATTTGGATCACTGAAACCTCTTATATGACTCTTAATTTGAGTGGCAACATGAATATATTTTTGCCAGACCTTTCCTTTAAAACTAGGCAATTCATCCAAAAAGTAAAAAGCAATGTAGATGATCAAGGTACCATACCTAAAATTGTAACCAGTTTCCTTTTTTCTTCTTACATTCTCCAAGAGTTGTTCTCTCATGACCACATAGAGGTCAAAGTCTTTTCCTTCCTTTACCATCTGGTAAGTAGTGTGAATCATTGTACTAGTGGTGGATCCCTCTATGTTTCTGAAATACACCTTATACATTATACCCCTAGCAGCATACCAGACACCTGGGTCAGTTATTTCATTTACTGTTAGGGTCCTCTTATCAAATTTAGCACCTATTAGCTCAGTGACCTCATTTTTAATGTATTTCACCACTGGTATAGGTCAAGTGGAACTCAGCCCAGTAACTACCCTAATTGCATCCTTTGTAATTCTATAGGGCTTATTTAGATACATAAATTCATCATGAATACTACTCAAAATGTATATTACCCATTCAAGCTTATCATAGAAGTAAAGGTAATCCTTCCATATGTCCAATCACTTGGCCCTCACATTTACATATTTTAGTTTGTAGCTAACATCATCATGAAGGAGTTGATCACTAAATTCCTCAAACTTTGCATGATTGATTTCATCTAGCTTAGGGTGAGTATAAAACCTAACATCTTCTATATACACAGAATATGTTGTAATGTTTGAAAATGCCCCTTCCTTGTCAACCTCCATGGCTTTTTAAGGAAATTTCTTATACTTTGGTCATAGTTTTTTAGTAACATCAACTAGTTGCGGAGTCACCATCTCAAACTTCTTCAAATTTAGAAACTAGGGTTCAAATAAATAATAGTTCTGAGAAATACCTTTGTGTTCATTCTCTAGGGTTTCAAATTTGTCGAGTGCTATGAATGCCTTCTTCTCTTTTCAGATCTAGATGCAAATACTTTGATTTCAAATGAGATTTGATTAGAAAATAGAGTATAAGTATCTTGCATTTGCCCTAACTTTCCATAATTAATGCACCTTTATCTGGTTAGGTGAACTGCTACCAGAGTGCTTTGTAAGTTCATAGAGACTCCAATCTATTCTACAATCCTCTACATATTGAGATTTTATTCCAAAAATTTGGGGAAAAGAAACTATCTTGCCTTATCAAAAACCTCATCTATCAATTTCATGTCAACTCATCTGCATGCCTAGCTTCCATTGCAGAAGCCATAAACATTTAGGGGGAAGACTAGATATGCATTGGTTAGCTCCCCCTGACCCTATGCTTTCTCTTAATCAATAATGAAGTCTTCTACACTAGGAAAAAACACAAATTCTTCCTTCTAATTATCTTGTTTTGTCTTCTTTCTCCATATCTTTGCCCTTTCCTTCTTTTGTTGAACCTGAGCTTCCTCTATCTTCCTTTGCTGAGCTAGTGGTTTCATAGAACCACTCTTGTAGAATCTTGCTTTATGCCCAAAGTTGTTGCCCTTGTACCAAACACCATTATATTCTAGAGTCATACCATTTCTCCTTATTTTAGTTCTACATTCAACAACCCTATGACCAAACTTATTGCATGCATAACAATAGCCATAGAAGGAAGGAGAGGTCACAACATCATGTTTTATGGACACAAATGAATTCTTCCTCATGTAATCATTTCTTCTTGCCTTAGTTCTACAATCAATATCCTTATGAATAAATTTATTAGAAGAATAATAGTAACCATAAAAACATTGAGATAACCTAGGAATAGTAGCCTGTCTAGGAGGAGATCTCTTGAAATCTTTCTTCTGATCACTAACATGTATCAAGTCATCATCATCCAACTCTTGCTCCTCATCTTCAGTCTCCTCAGAGTCTTAAGTGTAGAGTTCTTCCTTTTTCATCTCAAACATGCCTTTAAGTATATTTGTTTTAGAACTCTGACCTTTCTCAAACCCAATAACACTCTTATTCTTGAGAGGTCTTTGACTACTGATTATTTCACCAAGGATGTTAGTGCTATTCTTGAGCTTTCAACTTTTGTCTATTTGATCCTTTGCTTTCTCCAATTCTTTTCTCAGAGATAAAATTTCTTCTTCAAGTTTGGAATGTACACAATTCATTTTTCATTGAGTTTAGCATTCAGACAATCTACAACTTTCTTACCTACTTCAACCTAAACTTTCAATTTGACAATTGTTTCTTTTGATTCTTTAAGCCTAATCTTATATTCTTCATTTTCTCTCCTTGCTACATCCAGAACTTCTAGGGTAGAAATGATTTCTCCTTCAAAATCAACTTCATAATCTTCTAGATTAAAGGTTGTCATGTCTTTATCATCTTCTAGAGGATTCTTGTCATTAAATAGTACTTCAATTCCCATGTGTTCCACTCCAAGATCTACCTCAGCTGTTAGATTGCATTCAAGGAACTTAGCTCTAATACCAATTGATGAACACACAAAAGTACTAAGAGGGGGTGAATCTATACTTAATCAAATTCTTTACTTCTGACAGCATTCAAACAAAAGTAAACATTTAAACTATGAAGAATAGAAGAGCACAAAAGTACATAACCATAACACCAGATTTATGTGGAAAACCTTAGAAGGGAAAACCCACGATGAGCAAGCTTCTTGGATCTATTGTCCAAATCTAGCCTAAAAAATAGAAACAAGATTACATTAGCATTTATGGTATACAACCCAAAGGAAGATGCAACTCCCTAAATTGCTACAACACTTACAACCTTTACACAAAGAGGCTTCAACCTCTACAACAAAAATACTTATCTAACAAACACTAACAACTCCAACCTTTTACTAACCTTTCAAAACCCTACACAACTATTTCATCTCTGCACAATCACAATACCAAGTTCCACAACACCAAAACAACTTCACCAACACTTCTCTAACATCACATCACCTATAATCACCTTTGCAACAAAATCACATTGCATAAACTAGTCCTTTCCACATTTCACCATCAAAATTGCTATGGCGGTTATCTTATTCACACATTATAAATTCTATCACATAATACACATCTCATGCATCCTTCAACAACTTTGATCTTACATTATATCCTCTACAAACTTCAAAATCTTTCTCCTTTGTTAGCTAAGATGAAGTGTACAACATGAAATGTGCAATGGCCATAACAGTCAGCTCTAAATTATATGTGATAAGTAGAAATCCAATGCAGTTCAAAAAAAAGTTAAGCAAAACCTAATTTACCTTAGAAAACTCTTTCACATTGGTGCACACTTCCAAAACCATAGTATAATCATCAGCATATACCCAGTCAGCCCAGCAAACACTTATCCTTGTTTGCATTTAGCTCCATACCTAAAGCAGTACTAGAGGAGAATGAATTACATCATGCAGACCACACAATAAACACTATATGACTTGAAAATAATTCCTATACTCTCATGTTTTATTAATCCATGTTGTTTTATGCTTGCACAAACACTTGAATCATTGATTTTGGTATCCTTATTATACTCTACTTGGATAGAATTGAAGTAAAACATTGAAGATCATACTTGCGGTAAACAAAAATGTTTAAATCTTGATCTAAGCATACTAACCAATGATATGAGCTTGTATTTCAATTAGTAAGGCTAAATACCAGTGTGCAGTGAACAATGGTATCATTAACTATCTCCCAGTGAACAATGGTATCATTAACTATCTCCCTATAGTTACCAAGACTAATGACAAGACTTGTCTTCATAGAGCTTACTCTAAAAAGTCATTTGCGGTACATATAATCACTTGAAATTGGAAACATGCATACCTTTCACTTAAATTTAGTTGTTCTCCAAATTGTAATGTCAAATCTTCATCAATGAAGAAGTATAGAACATTCTTCTATCTTTTCATGACTACCCTTACCATGTTTCACTACTACCTTCACTCTTCTGACTCTTAAACACTTTGTGGTAGACTCCATGATCTAAAATTTGAACCAGAGATATTGAGAGCAATATATATACTTTTCAATCTACAAGCGTAGATCTTCAAATGTGGTAGAATTTGGTACAATCTTTTGAGCCTGTGACACCTTTCCTGACTTGAACTTTACTTAGCCAAATTTCTTAAAACTTATTGCAACATTCTCTTTCCAGTACCAAGTCACATCTCTTCATATACTCCAAATACAACATAAATCACCCAACATAGCATTTATGACATTTATTACCAACATAACATACCAAAGATATTGAAAGCATACACTTAGTATGAACTTATACATGAACTTTAGAAGATAAGGTATGATTGTGTACAGATGATAATGATCTTCTTATCTTCCATCATCACTATTCCTTTAATCTTCTCTTTTGAATACTCAACATATTCACATTTTCCTTTCCTTTCCACATTTCCACTTAATTGACATCAATGACAACACATTTGCAACAAGTTTTATACCTTTCATTACTTCACATCATAATATTCAACACTATTATTATTGAAAAAATATTCAGAAACTCATAAATAATTTTGAATTCTCCTCCTCATTCCATTCCATTATGCTACAACTAAAAATAAAATTCAAACATATAAAAAAACAAAAATTACCTTTTTGGTAGTTTTTAGCAACTTTCTAAAATTGTCATTTATGGTAATTTCACATTCATATACGTGTGGCCATGAAACTGGCCAATTATTTGAAACTAACTCAAAGAGGACTAACTATCAACTTTCTAATCTAATTGCATGTAAAGTTCAAAAATAAATCAGCAAAAATCATTTGGAAAAATCACGATAAATCATTAAGACCTCATTTTGAGGCCCTAGATGATTGAAAAATGTTCCAAAAAAGTGTCAAATGGTGACCTACCAAACTTGTCAATTCGGTGGGATTTTACATCAACTCCTACCCACTAAATTTTAGCTCAAACAGAGTCTCGTGTCAAAAGTTATGACCTCCAAAAGTTTCTACATTGTTCTCTCGTTGAAAAGATGTAGCTCCTACAAGTTGTTTTCCTGGAACTTGTGCCACTTGTCTAGATCTAGCTTCTACAATTATGACTGTGGAATCCATGCATTAATTGCTTGTGTTAGCCCTTCCCACTATACCAGAAACTTGTTGTATTGACCCTAACGTGTTTATATGGTCTTCTTGTCCAGAATCTGTACAATCTTTTCCTTTTTCTTGCATGGAACCTGTTGTTGCCAATCTACTTCAAACTCACCTTATTCATCATGATCCTCACCATGAAAATCATATAAATCAGAAAAATTAATCACAGGAGAAATGTCTAACTGCTATGGTAAATCTACTTCATAAGCATTGTCATTGATTTTTTTGTAATCCTACAAGGACCAATTTTCATGTATTTCAACATGTTGTAATTTCCCATGAGAAACCTCTCTCTTCTCAGATAAACCATCATTAAGTCACCTTCAATAAATACTTGATGTCTTCTACCAACATCTACTATAGTTTTATACTTGTCATTACTTCACAACATAATATTCAACACTATTATTATTGCAAAAATATTTAGTAACTGAAAAATATTTTTGAATTCTCCTCTTCATTACATTCTATTATTCTATAACTAAAAATAAAAATAAAAAATATACAAAAACAAAATTTACATTTTTTGGTAGTTTTTAGCAACTTTCTAAAATTTTCATTTTTGGTAATTTTGCATCCATATCCATGTGGTGATGAAACTTGCCAATTATTTGAAACTAACTAAAAGAGGACTAATTGTCAACTCTCTATTCTAATTGCATGTAAAGTTCAAAAACTAATTAGAAGAAAAACTTGGAAAAATCTCAAAAAATCATTAAGACCTCATTTTGAGGCCCTAGATGATCAAAAAGGTTATTAAAAAGTGCCAAAATATCATCCTAATGAACTTGCCAGTTAGGTGGGATTTTCAATTAACTCCTCAAGATGTGTCTGTCCTACCAAATTTCAGCTCAAACAGAGTCTTGGGTCAAAAGTTATGACGTCCAGACATTTTTGCATCTTCTGTTCTAGTTGAAAAGAACACAACTCCTGCAAGTTGTTTTCCTAAAACTTGTACCACTTGTCCAGATCTAACTTCTTCACTTGCCACTCTGGAATCCATGTATTATCTACTTGTGTTAGCCCTTACCATTGTACCAAAAACTTGTTGTATTGACGCTATCTTGTGTATATGGCTTGCTTGTCCAGAATCTATGCAATCTTTTCCTTTTTCTTCCTTGGAACATGTTGTTGCAAATCTATTTTTTCCTCACCTTCTTCATCATTGTTAGATGTGAAAATGTGGGAAGATGGTAGATAGTGTTAAAGTCTATCAAATCAAACCCTCCTTTCACAATAACACTCAAGGACAAAAACTAAGCCAAGTCACTACAGATGAATGAGGACTCAGCTACAGGTTTGTGTACTTAGGAATGATATGGAAAAATTGATTAGATTCAAAGACTTGTCAAACCCTATGTTTCAATAAGCCTCAAACCCTAATTATAATGCAATCGAGTATAGACAAATAAAATGCTATAGGAAACTGTATAGAAAGATGCTCAGGGATGATTAGAAATTTACCAAAAACTAAGTCTTCAGAAATGAAAACTTTGCGGACTATGGGGCAGGTGCCCAAGTCCAATAGGGTAGTTTTTCTATAGATCTGGAGTAGTGAGATATGTCAAATTATGTTCAGGTCCTAAGTTTGGGGTCAAGCATGTTGGGAGGACTAGGGGGTAGGTGCCCTAGTCCAGGCGGGAGGAATATCAACAAATTTCTTCCAAATCCCAAAACCTAATTCTTCCAATAGCTTCTCTACACTTGCACTTTTCCAACTCCTATAGTGTAACTTGAAACCACAAAGAGATGGGTTTAGGGGTTGTGGTGTTTAGGAGCTTGCCTTTGTTAAGCCTCAGAAGGACATTCAATTCTTCCAACACCATTGTTAGATAGAGTGTGTGCCCAAGGAGGGAAGATGCCAAATGCAATGATGAAATGAAATGATTAAAACACAAATTGATGTCACCTTAGAGGTGAAGCCCTCACGGAGATGAAGATCCTTCAAATCATGAGGAGATGGATTGATGAAGCCAAATCTACAACAAACAAACACAATAACAACACAATTTTGTTATGCAACACAATGAAGGCATTAAAATTGCTTAGCTCAATATCACAAGTGTGCATTATCCATCTAGGTCTAAAATAAAGTCATCAACTCACTTTATATATGCTTTCCTATTAACTTTTGTAATTTAAATTGAAAAGGTTGACAGAGGGAAACCTTTTGAAAGGGCCCAAGCTGACACATTTAAATCTTCATCCTAACAAATTAGGTTGGACTTGGGCATGGGTGCCCAAGTCCAAATGCCATAATTTGGTCTTGATTAAGGTTTAGGATGGGCCCCTAAGTCCCATTTGACATGGATTTCAGGGGAATTGCTTAGGGATAAGTATTAAGTTTGTAAAGTGTAAAGAGCTAAGAGCTAAATTAGGATGTAATATGACATAGGGATACTTTTTACTCTATAACATTTAGCCCCCACTTTAATCTATGTATGATCTTATGATTCCATACATGCATTAAAGTATGGTTGAAGCACATCAAACATGCCAAGTACATAGAACTAAGGTATACCCCAAAGGTTGAATGACTATTTCTAGCTCCCAATCTCATGTAAGCACTAGAAAACACATGAAAGACACACAAGACACAATGAAGATAGTAAGAAGCACACAAAACATGGACAATATAGTGGAAGCATGCAATACATGAAGTATACATTGATTTAATAACTAAAACAAATCCTAAACTAGGGGGTGGAGGGAGCTCATCACTACATGCCTTTAGACCACACCAGGGGGAGGAACTACCAAAAAAACTTGAATCTAGAGGGAGCTCATCGTAATGTGCCTTTAGACCACACTTGGGGGAAGACACAGCAAACACATAAGGAAGACACACAGAATACAAGAGCACCACATAGTATGTCATCGGCATACTATACGTTGTATACACGACAAAAATGAGTGATGAGAAGGAGCTTATTATTAATCCTCACCATCTAAAACACACCAAGCACACTTGATGATTGAGCTATGCTACCACAACTACCAAAGACACACTTAAGGGTGGATGACTCAAGATCTAGCCTTGCCTCCATAGAGAACATTGTATAAAAGGATGTGTACTAGCTCAAGAGATACACCATCTTGCCTTCCACAGAAGGGCTTTATATAAAAGGATATGCACTAGCTCAAGAGATATGTCATACCACCTTGTGATGAGGGCTTTCTTGCTTTATTTTTAAAAGGATGTGGACTAGCTCAAGAGATACACCATCTTGCCTCATGGTGAGGGCTTTCAAACATGATTTGTTAGTGTAAAAGTAATTAGACAGATACCATTATATATGTCCCCATCTTAAGGTGGTTGATACCACTTACTAGTATCAAGCACATTAAGGTAGAGTTAAAACATGCAAGGGAACAAGAGCTCTCACAAAGCCCATGCTCTTAGAGGTGACATGTGCCACGATCACCAAATGTTCCCACAAACACATTAATATTGAGTTTTCTAAGACAATCAACAAGAGATAAGGTTAGATCATCTTAATCTAAGATAATAACCAAATAAAATCATGAAAGCTATGCATAAATCATGTATTAGATCACATCAAAGACCAAGGCTATACTTGTGGGTTTAGAACCAAGTATAGCCATTGGGATTATACTGCAGGTATCTCAGAACCGAGTGTAACAATAAGGTGAGATACAAAACCAACCAAAGTGCATAGGAGTATATTGAGAGTATTGCAAGAATTTGTTATGAAAGGTATGACAACACGATAGATCACATTAAGTGATTCTACTAGTCAAGCATCAGATATATATATATATATATATATATATATATATATATATATATATATATATATATATATATATATATATATATATATATATATATATATATATATATATATCAACCCCATATTCATATATGGACTAGGTCCATTTTTGCTTTTCTTGCTAAAGTGACACATAGTCCTTATCAGTATTTGTTTGTTTTCGTCATTTGCTGACTAGGTAGAATCATTGAAGAATTGGAAACAATAAAAATGAGAGAGGAGAACCAAGTACCTTAGGAACACCATGTAGGAGGATGCCCCCAAGACATCTTCCATAGTGCTATGCCCCCAAGGCACAACACACAACAATAAAATAGAGAAGAGGAAAGATAGAAGAATGTAGAAACAAATAGAAGAATGGTCACAATAGAGGTTGTCTCCTAGTATCCTTGACCTTACAAGAGTATCAAGACTCATCCTAGGAGACCTAAACAACACATAACACATCATGGGGAATGCAAAACATAAGAGGAGGCCACATAAGCATGCAAATATATGCTACGACAAAGGTGGCTAAAAGGGTTAGAAATACTTACCTATTTACACAACCAAACTAGTAGTTGTCATTGAGCAAATCATCTTCCTCCCAATCTTGAATGCAAGAGGAAAGAGGTACATAAGGTACAATTTCCCAATCTTTATCATTGTCTTTAATCTCTTCAACCTTAATCTCTTCCTTGTTTGTTTCAATATCCTTTGGTGGAATTTTTTCTTGTTGAGGTGTAGTTAATCGGACTAGGGCTTGTCTCCTCCTCCTCTCTCTTGCTTGCTTATTCCTTAGTGTTTTATTGGTGATGTTTTCAAAAGTATTTTCATGATTTTCCATAGTCTTTGACATCTCACAGAAGGATGCTTGTGCTAAATTAACCTTTTGTGATGAAATATTTTGTTCTTTATGAGTATCTCCTAATCCTTGTAAGGATGACGGAGGAGGAACCTTGACAAAGACTTCCTTACCTCTCGGTCTAGGGGGTTCTTTCAATTTAGGTTTCTCTTTACTTATGATTTGTTCTATAGGAGGTCCAACCAATTTTGTTATCAACTTTTCTTTATATCATTGGTAACCAAGGAAGATTTGATCTTCTCGTGGTTGAGGAGGCTTAGTAGGTTGTGGCTAAAAGTAATCCAGATTTAAGTTTCTCTGAGTAACCATAGGTTTCCATCTACTATGGTGAATAGTATGCATTCTCTTGTAGTGAGGAAAGTTTAGACATTTATGAATTGTGGAGGGGACCACTTTCATGGCCTTAAACCATGGATGGCCTAATTTCACATAGAAGAGGTCGGATGTAGGAATGATGTCAAATGATTGTTTTAAGGCTTTATCAAATACTTTGATCAATAAAGTAATCTTCCCTATGGCTAGGAGGAAAGCTCCAATATGTGTTTTAATCATCATGTGTGTTGGCTCATAATATTCTTGCATCAAATTATGTGAATAGAGGAACTCTTCAGTAGCCACATTAGTTATACAGTTAAAATCAATAAGGGCTCCTCTTGTAGGATTCCCCATTATCTATACAGTGATGTAAATAGGTCCCTCAATTATTCCTATTGTTCTATCATGTGGTGTAAAGACTAATTCAGGTTTAGGAGTCTTTCTTTTCATATAAACTCTAGGAGGGACCATAGTATTGTTGTTGTGATGAGAAGGCATGTATGTGAGACTGTTTCACACCAAAGTACTTGTTTAAGGAAATCAAGATTTGAAAGGGAAAAACACACAAATTTCATAGCAAACCAGGTAAGTAATATGGATATAGTGCTAGATAATGAGGCAAAATGAATGATTTAAAGGTATTCTTAAAGAAGTTTGAAGAAAGTGTATACAACTCTTAGTGTTGAAATAGACAATGTGTAATTTACAAAAGGTGAAAGTTTTAAAGCTAGGATGCAAAAATAAGCACTATGATCCAACACTACACTTAAAAATCAGATTTGAATGAATGTTGAAAAGGAGTAGCAAAATCTGAAAATAAAAACTTGACTACAAACCCTAGTTTCTAAAAAAAACTAGGTTATATGAAAAATGCAACTTTTTAAGCAAAACCCTAGCAAATGGAACTTTTAAATGCCATGTTTGATATGAATAAATGATGAATTACTGTAATAACAATTAGATCTAATGCAAATATCAGAAAGTTAAATATTTTTATAATATGCAATACAAAATATGAAAAACTACACCTTAATGCAAGCCTAGAATGCTTGTTTTTTTCAATTTTTATCAAATGTATACAAAATTTTCTAATGCAAGATGATAAATTTGATATGAATGTATGCAAGGACTGATTACAACACTCAAAAAGATGCAAAATACTCATTGTTCTAAGTTCACCAAAATGTTAAGATGTGAAAATGTGGGAAGATGGTAGATAGTGTTAAAGTCTATCAAATCAAACCCTCCTTTCACAATAACACTTAAGGACAAAAATTGAGCCAAGTCACTACAAATGAATGAGGACTTAGCTACAAGTTTGTGTACTTAGGAATGATATGGAAATATTGATTAGATTGAAAAATTTGCCAAACCCTAGTTTGAATAAGCCTCAAACCCTAACTATAATGCAATTGAGTACAAACAGATAGAATTCTATAGGAAACCATACAAGAAGATGCTCGGGGATGATTAGAAACCTACCAAAAATTGAGTTTTTGGAAACAAAAAATTTGCAAACTACAAGGTGTTGGCAAGAGACACTGTGTGGCTTCATGAATGTTGTCATTGATGGCAACAAAGTCCTTCCCACACATCTGCAGGACATGGTGTGTCCATACCAGAAGTTAGATTGAAGAGTGTTGTGGTTTGGTAAGCAAGAACAGAGCATGCAACAAAATCTGACAATCAAATCTAAATCTCTTAGAGGAAGTATCTCAGCAAAGTACAGACTTGGGGAAGTCAAGAGGAGTATCATGACTGATATATTCCAAAGATTGAGCCTCCGGTGATGATAAAGTGAAAATATATAAGCACTTGAGTGTTGGGTTCCTGTTTGGCAGAGTAGACTGAGGAAGAACTGACCGGAAGAGCATCAAACCTTAATCCGGATGGGATATTGATGATGGTCAAGCTTCTTGAGGTATCATTCATGGTTAGCTGACATGATTGATGACTTCTATAAGTATCTCTTTGATACACATTACTTAGTATGCAAGGATTCAACTGACAGATCAGAGTTTGGAAATATCTTAAGTTTTCTGGATGCCAACTAGAAAGATAATTGAAATCATTGATGCAGATATATATACCAAATTGATTTCAGTATGAATGTGTGTGTGGTGTGTTGTGAAGTGTGAAGAAAAGTAGAGAACAGTGTGGAAGCAGTAATATAGGTCCGGTATGTGACAGGACAGTAGCACCAAAGAAGAGGAAGAATGAAGTGTAGTAGATCAGTGTATTGAGCCTAACCAGAACTGAACCTCAGCATTTGTGGATGCTTCTCATCAGTTCAAGTATCATGTTACTTTCTTTGTACCTTGTATATAGTGAGTCTTTTGTAGGCAATGAGCCTCTTGTGAGCAGTGTGCTCAGGCAATGAGCCCCAATTGGCAAGTGCCATTTTGTACTTCTATTCTTTTAACATAGAATACAATCTTGGGTTACTCCCCCCGTGGTTTTTCCCTTAACAGGGTTTTCCACGTCAAAATCATTATGTTATGTGTATTGATTTTGTTTTTACTTTCATGGTTATGGATGCTTATTTGTTTTGATGTTGCACTAGTTATTAAAGAAGAACAAAAAGTTAAATTAATTAAGATAACTGATTCACCCCCCTCTCAGTTATCAACAATTGGTATCAGAGCCAAGTTCCTCCAAACAGAGCCTAACAACTTGAGGAAGATCTAGGAATCTCAATGGATATGTATGGTATGAGGCAACAACTCTAGTTTGCCTTAGATGATCTTGAGTAGTCTCACTCTGAAGTCAAAGACTTAAAGGAAAGACTCAAACAAGCTAATGATTTCATAAATGAACTAAAAGAGAAACTGAGTATGTCTATGAAAAAGAGAAAGGAACTACTTCAACAACTAGCAAGTCAAAGTGAAGCCAATAATACTGATAAAGATCTAATTGAGAAGAACAAATTATGTGAGAAACTATCAAAAGAGGTCATTATGGTAAGACATGAAATGGAATTAGGGGTTATGAAATTCACCCAAGAAATTGAAGAGAAAAGAAAAATTGAAGATGATCTAAGACAATCTCTCAAGGAGAAGTCAAAGGACTGCCACAAAATGGATAGAATAATCAAGCATCTAGAATCTGATCTTGAAGAAGCTAGAGATAATGAAGAACAACTTGAGAATCAGATTGACACTCTTAAAAGGGATGTTCAAACAACAAATGAATACAAAGAGAAATTCAAGATAAGCTCTGCTCAACTTGAAGTTCTTCTTGAAAGCCAAAAGAGGGTAGATGACAAGCAAGGCTTGGGGTATGAGAAAGGTGAAAGCTCTGGATCTGGTTAGAAGAACTCTAGATTAGGAAATCTAAGAAATGGGCCTAAAAGACCTCTGATAAGGCAACCAAATGCTCAAAGATATCCATCCTTCAATGGATACTGCCACAACTGCAATAACTTTGGTCATAAAGTAAATTACTGCAAAAGAAGAATGAATCAGACTAATTCATCCTTCTCTGGTCAGTGTTTTAACTGCAAAAGGTATGGTCACAAATCTCATTAGTGTAGAACTATGTAAATGAACAACTCATTCAATGGTAGATGCTTTGTATGCAATAGAATGGGACATATGGCTAAACAATGTAGATCTAGAGGTTATCACTCAAATATGCAAAGAAATATTGTTTTCTATAATTGCAATAGATCCCGTCATATTGCCAAATTCTGCAGAAGTAAGACTCGGGACAAAAAGGGTCTAGTGCATCATAATCAAAACCAAGACAAAGGAAAAGGAAAAGTGAATGCAAATGAAATTCAAAAGGATATGAACAAGATTTGGGTGAAGAGAAGTACAGAAAATGTTAGGGATGGTTCCGCACCAGAATCTGGTGCTAATATTCCTTCCAAAAATTAAATAGATGAGCTCTGGCTTAGGGGGAGTCACAAAGGAAACTAAATTCCCCCAGCCAGTCTATTGGTGCCTAAAATTGGCACATGGAAAGTTGCGGATTGAAAGGGCTCTCAGAGAAACATCTAAATAACCCTTGGTAAATATATGAAAAATCTACCAGGAATCTAAAAAGGTTAATCATCCAAGATTAATCTGGTTTAACAGTCATTTGATAAGAACATGATTTTCACAGTTAGATTAGGTATGATTCAAATTTGAGGTATCTTGATCTATGGATAAATGGAATGATTGGAGAAAGGTAGATAGATTGCTAATATTCACTGCAAATAACTCTAAGTGCATCTCAGTGATCTGGAAAAATCTCTCAAGACAAGGAGAACAAAGCAACCAAAATAACTTAAGTTGTGCATTTATTACAATGTGAAATTAGGGTTTGCGCAGAAATATAAGGGTTCTCTTGTTCATAATTTGGACATTTGCATTCAAGAAGAAGAAAAGAGGGAGCTTTGAAGCAAATTGCCTCAAAACCTCTCAAAGATCAACCGCAGAAGTTGATTCATCTAGCAATTTGATCCAACTCATTTCATGAACCCTAGAAGCATAAAAGGTATTTTCTGCTCTTGAAAATCTCTCATTGAATCTTTTTTTAAGATGGCTACTCTGAATGTTGTCAAAATCACTGATAGGTCAAGCCCTAAATTCAAAAAACACCCCTACAAATCTCTGGAAGTTGATCCCTTAGGCACATTCTCCAGCATCCTGCATGGGGTTCTGCATGTAGAAGATATTAGGGTTTACATACATGCAAACATTGAAGAATTTGGGGAATCCAAGCTGATGGATATCTACCACAAGGAACTAATAGATGAATCACTTGAACTTAAACCCCAATACAAGGCCATCTGGGATAAGCATTTCAGATAGTGCTACCATTTCCCCTGTTTTGCAGAAGATGAGTGGGTCTAGTATGTTTTGAGCAGAGTGTATGATAACTTCATGTGGTTGAATAGACCATTTAAGATCACAAAAGATGCTATTAGGGTCGTAACTAGTTTGCACTCATCCAGAGGGTTACCTGTTCTTAAATTGGTCAAAAACCAAACTGTGAGTGAGGCTACCAGATCAAAATTTGATAAGAGAGCAATGACAATAGAAGATATCACTAATCTCGATATCAAGTTTGCCTCCATGATAATTGGTTACAAGATATATGACTCCAGTAGGGAAAATTCAGTACCCAAAACTACAATGTACACTGCTTATTAGATGCTAAGAGAAAATGCTAACTATGATCTTTGTGAGCTTCTCATAAACCAACTGTTAGAGAATTTGTAGAAAATAAAGAAGGATAAAAAGAATTCATTTAAGTACGGTGGCCTAATACTTTGCCTATTCTTCTACTATATGAATGAGCTACCCAAAACCAGTGGCTGGATATGGCAAAATGACAGACCTATTGCCATGCAAATTAGGGATTATATGTATGGGCTTGGTGACGCCAAGGCACAAGATACAACACTGTGGGGTTACTTCAAAAACTTCCAAAGCATGATGCAGGCCAAAGAGAGAATCCCTCAATCTCTAGTTGAAAAATGCAAAGATACAGTATGCTTCATGGTAGACACTGATCAATGCCTAATGGAGGTAGTAGAACCAAGAATAGTGTGGATCATGCCAATGGGGTATGAGGTTGATGAGAAAATCCTAGAGCTACACATTCAACACCTATTGAGTTAGCCCAAGGACCCTAAGGTAGAAAGGTTTGGAACCTTCCAAGAGCTAAGTGTAAAAGTTCACATTGAATTGAGACAACCTGAGATCAAGAGAAAAGTGAGAAGGGAAGTGGAAAAATTTGCCAAGAGATGTGGAATTTCAAAGGAGGCAATTGATGCCAACAGAGAAGGATGGAAAGGGCAGAGAAAGAATGGCAAGGAAAAGATAAAGAAAGTGCTCTAGTGTAAGCCCCCTTTCGGACCAGATCCTCCAAAAGCTCTACACTTGCCACCTCTAAGAGCCAAAAAGCATCAAAACTAGAAGTCAGGACATCTAGAAAGGGAGAGAAGAGAACTAAGACAAAGGCCACAAGGTCTTACACTAGTCAAAAGGATGATGAAGAGACTGAGTCAGATGAGGAGGTCACGAAAATGAAGAAGAAGAAGAAAGCATCTGGTGAATCCTCTATTGGTCAAGGCAAGGAAGAAAAGATAGAAGAATTTGTTGAAAAGCCTACTCTCTGCATTGATGATATCATCAAATCAGTCACTATGGATGGGAACCTGAAACCAATGACTAAATTTTATGATGAATATAATGAAGCTGACTAGAAGATTTTGCAAGATGCTATAGTCAGGTATCTTAACATCTATAATAAAGCCTTCATTGAGATCATATCTCTAATTCCCAAACAATTAGAGAAGGAACTTGAAATAAGAAAGAACAATGCTAAGGAAAAGGACCTAGAGATCCAAGAACAAATAGCTATTCAGCTCTATCCCTCCATAACTCTGAAGCAAATGAGCATGATCTTCAAAGAATGCAAGGATGAGTTCTAGAACAAAGCCAGAATGAATAAGCTTATGCTCAGAGAGACTGATCAGGTGGCTAAAGAGACTGAAGAGATCCTCCAGAATGCCTATAAAAGATTCAATATTCCTGTTATAGAGGACTTAGGTGATGAACCCTCTATCATGAATGATGAAGGACTCTGTACATCAAAGGAAGATCTTACAAAGAAAAATGTAGAAGGTTCAAAAGAGATGGATGAAGAGAAGACAAAGGACTTAGATTCCTCTATTCTGGAAGAGGAAGTCCATGGTGAAGTAGGCACCTCTCTTTCAGATCCCCCTGTAGACTTCAAAATTGAAGGAAAAAAAAGGAAAAGAAGAGAGCATCAATCAAGGAGAAGAAGTGAAAGGAAAAGAGGAAGGTCAAACAGAGAAGACCACTAGTGATAGTGCCAAGGCTGCAGAAGGGAAGAAAACTCTATCTTTGGTAAGAGACACTGCAGAAGCTATTAAGGACTTTCTGACAAAAGAAATGATGGAATTGGATGAACCAGAGCTACTTCAAGGACCATTCAATTTTGATTCCCTCTCTTCGGTCTAGACAATGAAGGTAGCATCTTTTTCTCAAGCCAAAGCAAAAGAAAAGCTTCTAAAGTCTCACATGGAAGACTGTGAGCTAATAGAGATTGCATCCAGTGTGCTAGAGAAAACCATGCCATCCTTCCAAAAGGATACTTTGGCCTCCACATCTAGTAATCTAAAGTCTCTTGTTAATTCTGTTAGCACACATTTTGATTCTTTGGAGAAGTCAGTAGAAGATAAAGTCCAGAAAGAGTTTTTGGGAAAGAGATTCTTCGAAGTACAAGGGCTAATAACAAATGATAGGAGAACTATGGATATTGGGATAAAGAGCTTAGAAAATGCTCTTAAAGATGGTGAAGAAATATATAAATTTTGTTTATCCTGGTCTAAAGTGACAAAAGATATTGAGAAGAAAGTGAAAGAACAAGAGGATAAACTATCAAGTGTATCTCAGAATTTTGATCCTCTCACCACATCCATAATAAACTAGGAATGTCAGACTATTACCATTCTAAATGAGTTAAAGAAACTTGAAAAGGAAAGGAAGAACATAATAAGTAGGATGGGTGAAATCAGAGGGATAATTATCCCTAAATTAGAGGCCATGTATGAGGCCCTAACAGATGCTTAAGCCACAGCCTAGACCAGTGATCTGGCAGATCTAAAGAGGGCAGAAGCTTTTGCATTCCTATTGAGTGGTCACATCTCAATTTTGGACAGGATGAAGTAGAGTTGGGCAACAAAATTTGTCCAGTTGAAGACAACTTTTGTAGATATACTTCAGTATATGTAAGTATAACATGTATGTATACTTATGCAGCTAAGTATAATTAGATTTTTAGAAATTTTGGTGTGTGGATTCTACCCTTTGCCATTGATGTCAAAGGGCTAGTGAGGAGTAGTGAAAAATGTGGAATCTAGCTAAGGGGGAGCTCCACAATAATGTACATTAGAACAGAGCATAAGCTAAGGGGGAGTGTAGTGTGACACTTAGTCATTTTTCACTAAGTGTTGCCATCAATGCCAAAGGGGGAGATTGTTGGCAAGAGACACTGTGTGGCTTCATGAATGTTGTCATTGATGGCAACAAAGTCCTTCCCACACATCCACAGGACATGGTGTGTCCATACTGGAAGTCAGATTGAAGAGTGGTGTGGTTTGGTAAGCAAGAACAGAGCATGCAACAAGATCCAACAATCAGGTCTAGATCCCTCAGATGAAGTATATTAGCAAAGTGTGGACTTGGGGAAGTCAAGAGGAGTATCATGACTAATATATTCCAGAGATTGAGCCTCTGATGATGATAGAGTGAAAAGATATAAGCACCTGAGTGTTGGGTTCCTATTTGGTAGAGTAGACTGAGGAAGACCTAATTAGCAGAGCATCAGACCTTAATCCGGATAGGATATTGATGATGGTAAAGCTTCGTGAGGTATCAATCATGGTTAGCCAACATGATTGATGACTTCTATAAGTATCTCTTTGATATGCATTACTTAGTATGCAAGGATTCAGCTGACAGCTCAGAGTTTGGAAATATGTTAAGTTTTCTGGATGCCGGCTAGAAAGATAATTGAAATCATTGATGTGGATATATATACTAGATTGATCTTGATATGAATGTGTGTGTGGTGTGTTGTGAAGTGTGAAGAAAAGTAGAGAACAGTGTGGAAGTAGTAATACAGGTCCGGTATGTGACAGGACAACAACACCAAAGAAGAGGAAGAATGAAGTGTAGTAGATCAGTGTATTGAGCCTAACCGAAACTGAACATCAACATTTGTGGATGCTTCTCATCAGTTCATGTATCTTGTTACTTTCTTTGTACCTTGTAGACAGTGAGTCCCTTGTAGGCAGTGAGCCTCTTGTGAGCAGTGTGCTTGGGCAGTGAGCCCCAATTGGCAAGTGCCATTTTGTACTTCTATTCTTATAACAGAGAATACAATCTTGGGTTAGTCACCTCATGGTTTTTCCCTTAACAGGGTTTTCCACGTCAAAATCATTGTGTTATGTGTATTGATTTTGTTTTTACTGTCATGGTTATGGATGCTTATTTGTTTTGATGCTGCACTAGTTATTAAAGAAGAACAGAAAGTTAAATTAATTAAGATAATTGATTCACCCCCCTCCAAGTTATCAACACAAGGTGGGTGCCCAAGTCTAATAGGGTAGTTTTTCAATAGATCCGAAGCACTGAGATATGTCAGACTATGTTTAGCTCCCTTGTTCAGGGTCAAGCCTATTGAGAGGACTACAAGGTGGTTGCCCTAGTCTAGGAGGGAGGAATATCAACAACTTTCTTCTAGATCCTAAATCCTAATTCTTCCAACAACTTCTCCACACCTACACTTTTCCAACTCCCGTACTTGTAACTTACAATCGAAAAGAGAGGGGTTTGGGGGTTGTGGTGTTTAGGAGCTTGCCTCGATCAAGCCTTGGAAAGACATTCAAGTCTTCCAACACCATTGTTAGATAGAGTGTGTGACCAAGGAGGGAAGAGGCCAAATCCAATGATGAAATGAAATGATTGAAACACAAATTGATGTCACCTTAGAGGTGAAGCCCTCACAAAGATGAAGATCCTTCAAATCATGAGGAGATGGATTGATGAAGCCAAATCTACAACAAACAAACACAATAACAACATAATTCTGCCCTGCAACACAATGAAGGCCTTGAAATCCCTTAGGTCAATATCACAAGTTAACATTATCCATCTAGGTCTAAAATGAAGTCATAAACTCACTTTATATATGCTTTCTCGCTAACATTCATAATTTAAATTGAAAAGGCCGACATAGGGAAACCTTTTGAAAGGGCCCAAGATGACACATTTAAATTTTCATCCCAAAAAATTAGGCTAGAGTTGGGCGTAGGTGCCCAAGTCCCAAGGCCTTAATTTGGTCTTGATTAAGGTTTAGGATGGGTCCCTAAGTCCCATTTGACATGGGTTTTGGGGAAAATTGCTCCGGGATAAGTATTAAGTTTGTAAAGTGTAAACATGATGACCTAGGAGCTAAACTAGGAGGTAAAAAGGCATGGGGATACTTTTTACCCCATAACAATCATGATCCTCACCATGAAAAGCATATAAATTAAAAACATTAAACACATGAGAAATGTCTAATTGCTCTGGTAAATCTACCTCATAAGCATTGTCACTGATCTTTTTGTAATCCTACAAGTATCATTTTTCTAGTATTTTGACTTGTAAGTTCCTATGGGAAACCTCTCTTCTCATATAAACCATCACTAGGTTGTCTTCAGTGAATACTTGATGTCTTCTACTAGCATCTACTGTAGTATTATACATGTCATTACTTCACAAAATAATATTTAGAACTATTATTATTTGCAAAAATATTCAAAAACTCAGAAATATTTTTGAATTCTCCTCCTCATTCCATTCCATTCTGCTACATCTAAAAATAAAAACTAGACATATACAAAAATGAAAATTATCTTTTTTGGTAGTTTTTAACAACTTTCTAAAATTGTCATTTTTAGGAATTTTGTATCCATATCTGTGTGACCATGAAACTTGCCAACTATTTGAAATTAACTAAAAGAAGACTAATTGTCAACTTTCTAATTAAACTGCATGTAAAGTTCAAAAACTAAAAAAAAACATTTTGCAAAAATATCAAAAAATCATTAGGACCTCATTTTGAGGCCCTAGATGATCAAAAAAGGTCTAGAGAAAGTGTCAAAATGGTGACCTACCAAACTTGCTAGTTTAGTGGGATATTCAATCAACTCTTCAATAACCATCTGCCAACCAAATTTTAGCTCAAACAGAGTCCATGGTCAAAAGTTATGACCTCCATAAGTTTCTGCATCATTCTCCTCTAGTTGAAAATAACACAACTCTTACAAGTTGTTTTCCTAGAACTTGTGCCACTCAATATCCAACTTCTTCACTTCCCACTCTGGAATCCATGTATTATCTTCTTGTGTCACCCCTTCTTACTGTACCAAAAACTTGTTGTATTGACCTTATCTTGTATATATTGGTTACTTATCCAAAATTTATGCAATATTTTCCTTTTTCTTGCTTGGAACCTATTGTTTCCAATCTACTTTGGCATCACCTTCTTCATCATGATCCTCACCATGAAAAGCATATAAATCAGAAACATTGAATAGAGGAAAAATGTCTAACTGCTATGGTAAATCTACCTCATAAGCATTGTCATTGATTTTTTTTGTAATCCTACAAGGACCAATTTTATTGTATTTCAACTTGTTGTATGTTCCCATGGAAAACCTCTATCTTCTTAGATGAACCATCACTAAGTTGACTTTAGTGAATACTAGATGTCTTCTAGTGGCATCTACTATAGTTTTACACATGTCATTACTCAATAGCATAATATTCAACACTATTATTATGGAAAAAATATTTAGAAACTCAAAAATATTTTTTAATTCTCCTTGTCATTGCCTTCCATTTTTCTACAACTAAAAATAAAAATCAAACATATAGAAGAGAAAAAAAATTATCTTTTTTTGGTAGTTTTTAGCAATTTACTAAATTTGTCATTTTTGGTAATTTCCCATACATATTTGTGTTGCCATGAAACTTGCCAATTATTTGAAACTAACTAAAAGAGGACTAATTGTCAACCTTGTAATCTAATTGCATGTAAAGTTTGAAAACTAATTAGAAAAAAATTTTAAAAAAAAAAGAAAAATCATTAAGATCTCATTTTGACTCCTTAGATGATCGATAAAGGTTCCAAAAAAGTTTTAAAATGGTGACCTAATGCACTTTCCAGTTTGGTGGGATATACAATCAACTCCTCAAGATGCATCTACTGACCAAATTTCATCTCAAACGGAGTCTTAGGTCAAAATTTATGACCTCACGAAGTTTCTACATCGGTTTCCTCTAGTTGCAAAGAACATAACTCCTGCAAGTTGTTTTCCTGAAACTTGTACCACTTGTCTAGATCCATCTTCTTCACTTCCCACTCTAGAATCCATGTATTATCTACTTGTGTCAGCCCTTACCACTATACTAGAAGCTTGTTGTATTGACTTTGTCGTGTGTATATGGTTTGCTTCTCTAGAATTTGTGCAATCTTTTCATTTTTCTTTCTTTTAACCTATTGTTGCTAGTCTACTTTAGCCTCACCTTCTTCATCATGATCCTCACCAAGAGAAGCATATAAATTAGAAACATTTAAAACTAGAGAAATGTCTAACTACTTTGGTAAATCTACCTCATAAGCATTCTGATTGATTTTTTTGTAATCCTACAAGGACCATTTTTCTTGTATTTCAACTTGTTGTAAGTTCATATGGAAAACCTCTCCCTTCTTAGATAAACCATCACTAAGTTGCCTTTAGTGAATGTGGTTTCTACCACAATAATGGGTTACACTTTCTGGGACATCTTGATTTTTGCTAAAATCACATATTTTAGAAAATATAATGATTTAAGCCTTGAAAGGTTCCATTTAAAGGATTTTAATTGAAGAGGGTTTGATCAAACCCCCTTAGATTCAAACCCCCTTGGATAGAACCCTACTAGTTTTAAACCATACCTATAATGGAGTCTCCTCTACACCTATCAAAATGCTGATAAAAACCACTTTTGATTTATCTTTTGGGGGATAAAATGAATTCATTTAAAATTTATGTTTTGTAAGTATGTAGTCCTTATTATAAGCTTCCTGAAAAGTATAATTTTAAATATATTTAATTTGATTATTATATTTATTTATTATTTCCTGTGAATGTAGGTTTTTCAATGAACATCAAGGTCTTTGTTTCACACATACAAAAAAATAGGAAAATAGAGAAAAAATTCTAAAAATGCATGTCCTCTAGGTATTGATGTCCTCATTCCAACAAAAAAAAAGAATTCTAATACATACAAAAAATGTTATGTTGGGCAAAATACATATATGTCTAAATTATAATTGGTTTGACTTCAAAACTTAATTAAAAAAATATATTCGACAAAACATTATGAAACCAAATGCATCCTCTAGATATCAGTGTTACCAATCTAAATTCAAAAGAATCAAAATTTTATCCTTAGTAAAAAAAAGTTATGTGTGACAAAATACACATTACTTAAAAAAAATGTTGTTTAGTATTAAAACTAATTATCAAAGGATACAGAAAAAAATTTACAATTTAACTCCAATTTTTTGAAAAAAAATATATTTAGAATCTATAGACAAATTCTCACAAATCACTAGTTCGTATCATCTTCAAATTCCTAAGGGTTTAGCGACTATATGTGTTAGAAAGTTAAAATTTCGTTCAAAATGTTGATTTCAATGTCAAGTTTAGCCAAAAAGTGTAGTTTTATACCTGACATTACTTCACAACATAATATTAACCACAATTATTATTGCAAAAATATTCATGAACTCCATTTGAGCTGAAATTTGGTGGGCAGATGCATTTTGAGGAGTTGATTGAAAATCCCAAGGAACTGGCAAGTTTGGTAGGTCACCATTTTGACACTTTTTCAAGACCTTTTTTGATCATCTAGGGCCTCAGAATGAGGCCTTAATTATTTTTCAAGAATTTTCCAAGTTGTTTTTTATAATTAGTTTTCAAACTTTACATGTAATTAGATTAGAGCATTTACAATTAGTCCTCTTTTATTTAGTTTCAAATAATTGGCAAGTTTTATGGTCACATGGATATGGATGCGAAATCATCACAAATGCCAATTTTAGAAGCTTGATAAAAATTGTCAAAAAAGATAATTTTTATTTTTGTATATTGATTTTTGTTTTCAGCTGTAGTAGAATAGAATGGAATGAGGTGAAGAATTCAAAAATATTGCCAAGTTTCTGAATAATTTTGCAATTGTAATATTGTTGAATATTTTGATGTGAAGTAACAATAGGTACAAAACTAAAGTAGATGTTCGTAGAAGACATCAAGTGTTCACTGAAGGTGACTTAGTGATGGTTTATCTAAGAGGATAGAGGTTTCCCACAAGAATACACAAGAAGTTCAAATACAATAAAATTGGTCCTTGTAGGATTACAAAAAAAATCAATGACAATGCTTATGAGGTAGATTTACCAGAGGAGTGAGACATTTCTCCTATGTTTAATGTTTCTCATTTATATTATTTTCATGGTGAGGATCATGATGAAGAAGGTGAGGCTGAAGTAGATTGGCAACAATAGGTTTCAAGCAAGAAAAAGGAAAATATTGCACAGATTCTGGACAAGCAAACCATATACACACGATAGGGTCAATACAACAAATTTCTAGAAGAGTAGGAAGGGCTAACACAAGTAGATAATACATGGATTTCAGAGTGGGAAGTGAAGAAGTTGGATCTAGACAAGTGGCACAGGTTCTAGGAAAATAACTTGTAGGAGCTACATTCTTTTCAACCAAAGAAGAATGATGCATATACTTCTGGAGGTCATAAATTTTGACCCAGGACTCCATTTGAGCTGAAATCTGGTGGGCAGATGCATTTTGAGGAGTTGATTGAAAATCCCACTAAACTGACAAGTTTGGTAGGTTGCCATTCCAACACTTTTTCAGAAACTTTTTTGATCATCTAGGGCCTCAAACTGAGGTCTTAATGATATTTTAAGATGTTTCCAGTTTGTTTTTTCTAATTAGTTTTTGAATTTTACATGAAATTAGATTAGAAAGTTGACAATTAGTCCTCTTTTAGTTAGTTTCAAATAAATCAGAAACATTAAACACATGAGAAACATTTAACTGCTCTGGTAAATCTACCTCATAAGCATTGTAATTGATTATTTTTGTAATCCTACAAGGACCAATTTTCTTCTATTTCAACTTGTAAGATCCCATAGGAAACTCCTCTCTTCTCAGATAAACCATCACTAAGTCATCTTCAGTGAATACTTGATGTCTTTTACCAACATCTACTCTAGTTTTCTACCTGCCATTACATCACAACATAATAGTCAACACTATTATTATTGCAAAAATATTCAAAAACTCATAAATATATTTGAATTCTCCTCCTCACTCCATTCCATTTTGGTACAACTAAAAATAAAAATATCAAACATATACTAAAAGGAAAATTACTTTTTTTGGAAGTTTTTAGCAACTTTCTAAAATTGTCATTTTTGGTAATTTCGCATCCATATCTGTGTGGCCATGAAATTTGCCAATTAATTGAAACTAACTAAAAGAGGACCAATTGTCAACTTTCTAATCTAATTGCATGTAAAGTTTGAAAAGTAATTAGAAAAAATAAACTTGGAAATATCTCAAAAAATCATTAAGACCTCATTTTGAGGCCCTAGATGATAAAAAAAGGTCCCAAATTTTTTTTAAAATGGTGACCTACTGAACTTGCTAGTTCAGTGGAATTTTTAATCAACTCCTCAAGAGGCATCTGCCCACTAAATTTCACCTCAAATGAAGTCCCGGGTCAAAAGTTATGACCTTCAAAAGTTTCTGCATCATTCTCTTCAGGTTGAAAAGAATGCAACTCCTACAATTTGTTTCATTAGGACTTGTTCCACTTGTTTAGATCCAACTTCTTCACTTCCCACTCTAGAGTCCATGTATTATCTATGTGTTAGCCCTTCCCACTATACCAAAAACTTGTTGTATTGACCCTGTCATGTGTATATGATTTTCTTGTCTAGAATCTGTGCAATCTTTTCCATTTTCTTTCTTGGAACCTTCTATTGCCAATCTACTTCAACATCACCATCTTCATCATGATCCTCACCATGAAAAGCATATAAATTAGAAACATTAAACATAGGAGAAACATCTAACTGCTCCGATAAATCTACTTCATAAGCATTGTCATTGATATTTTTTGTAATCCTACAATGACCAATTTTCTTGTATTTCAACTTGTTGTATGTTCCCATAGGAAACACCTCTCTTCTCAGATAAACCGTCACTAAGTCACCTTCACTGAATACGTGATGTCTTCTATCAACATCTACTATAGTTTTATACCTGTCATTACTTCGCAACATAATAGTCAATACTATTATTGTTTCAAAAATATTTAGAAACATAGAAATATTTTTGAATTCTCCTCTTCATTCCATTCCATTTTGCTACAACTAAAAATAAAGATCAAACATATACAAAAATGAAAATTACCTTTTTATTTGTTTTTATCAACTTTCTAACTTGTCATTTTTGCTAATTTCACATTCAGATCTATGTGGCCATGAAACATGCCAATTATTTGAAACTAAATAAAAGAGGACTAATTTTCAACTTTCTAATCTAATTTCATGTAAAGTTTGAAAACTAATTGGAAAAAACTTGGAAAATTATTGAAAAATCATTAAGACCTAATTTTGAGGACCTTGATGATCGAAAAAGGTCCTGAAAATGTGTCGAAATGCTGACCTCACAAACTTACTAGTTTGATGGGATTTTCAACCAACTCCTCAAGATGCATCTATCCAACAAATTTCAGCTCAAATGGAGTCCCAAGTCAAAAGTTATTACTTCCAGAAGTTTCGGTATCAATCTCCTCTAGTTGAAAAGAATGTAGCTCTTGCAAGTTGTTTTCTTGGAACTTGTGCCACTTGTCCAGATCCATCTTCTTCACTTACCAGTCTAGAACCCATGTATTAATTGTTTGTGTTATCCCTTCCCACTATACAAGAAACTTGTTGTATTGACCCTGTCATGTGTATAAGGCTTGCTTGTCCAAAATCTATGTAATATTTTTCCATTTTCTTGCTTGGAACTTGATTTTTCCAATCTACTTCAGCCTCACCTTCTTTCATGATCGTCACCATTACTAGCATATAAATCAGAAACATTAAACATAAGAGAAATGTCTAACTGCTCTAGTAAATCTACCTCATAAGCATTGTCATTAATTTTTTTGTAATCCAACATGGACCAATTTTTGAATTCCAACTTGTAAGTTCCCATGGGGAACCTCTCTCTTCTCAGATAAACTATCACTAAGTCACCTTCAGTGAATACTTGATGTCTTCTACCAACATCTACTATAGATTTATTATTGTCATTACTTCACAACATAATAGTCAACACTATTATGTTTGCAAAATGTTCATAAATTTAAAAATATTTTCAAATTCTCCTCCTCATTCCATTCCATTTTGCTATAGCTAAAAATAATAATTAAACATATACAAAAACAAAAATTACCTTTTTTGGCAGTTCTTAGCAACTTTCTAAAATTGTCATTTTTGGTAATTTCCCATCCATATCTGTGTGGCCATGAAACTTGCCAATTATTTGAAACTAACTAAAAGAGGTCTAATTGTCAACTTTCTAATCTAATTGCATCTAAATTTTGAAAACTAATTGGAAAAAATAACTTGCAAATATCTCAAAAAATCATTAAGACCTCATTTTTAGGCCCTAGATGATCAAAAAAGGTCCCAAAAAAGTGTCAAAATTGTGACCTAACAAACTTGCTAGTTGGGTGGGATTTTCAATCAACTCTTCAAGATGCATTTGCCCACCAAATTTTGGCTCAAATGGAGTCTTAGGTCAAAATTTATGACTTCCAAAAGTTTCTGCATCATTCTCCTCTAGTTGAAAAGAACACAACTCCTACAAGTTATTTTCCTAGAACTTGTGCAACTTGTCCATATCCAACTTCTTCACTTCCCACTTTGGAATCCATGTATTATCTACTTGTGTTAACCCTTCCCATTGTGCCAGAAACTTGTTGTATTGACCTTGTCATGTGTATATGGTTTGCTTGTCTAGAACATGTGCAATCTAATTTGGCATCACATTCTTCATCATGATCCTCGCAATGAAAAGCATATAAATTAGAAACATTAAACATAGGAGAAATGTCTAACTGCTTTGGTAATCTACCTCATAAGCATTGACATTGATTTTTTTTGTAATCCTACAAGGACCAATTTTATTATATTGCAACTTGTTGTAATTTCCTGTGGGAAACCCCTCTCTTCTCATATAAAGCATCACTAAGTCACCTTCAGTGAATACTTGATGTATTCTACTATCATCTACTATAGTGTTTTACCTCTCATTACTTCACAACATAATATTCAACAATATTATAATTGCAAAATTATTGAGAAAATTGAAAATAATTTTGAATTCACCTCCTCATTCCATTCCATTATGCTACAATTGAAAATAAAAATCTAACATATAAAAAAATGAAAATTACCTTTTTTAGTAATTTTTAGCAACTTTCCAAAATTGTCATTTTTGGTAATTTTGCATTCATATTCGTGTGCTCATGAAACTTGCCAATTATTTGAAACTAACAAAAAGATGACTAATTGTCAACTTTCTAATCTTATTACATGTAAAGTTCGAAAACCAAATAGAAAAAAACAACTTGGAAAAATCTCAAAAAATCATTGAGACATCATTTTGAGGCCCTAGATGATGAGAAAAGTTTCTAAAAATGTGTCAAAATGGTGACCTACCAAACTTTCTAGTTTGGTGGGATTTCCAATCACCTCCTCAAGATGCATCTAACCACAAAATTCTAGCTCAAATGGAGTCCCAGGTCAAAATTTATGACCTCCAAAAGTTTCTGCATCATTCTCCTCTAGTTGAAAAGAATGCAACTCCTGCAAGTTGTTTTCCTAAAACTTGTGCCATTTGTTTAGATCTAGCTTCTTCACTTCTCACTTTGGAATCCATGTATTATCTACATGTGTTAGCTCTTCCCACTATACCAAAAACTTGTTGTATTGACCCTGTCATGTGTATATGGTTTGCTTGTCTAGAATCTATGCAATCTTTTCCTTTTTCTTTTTTAGAACCTTCTATTGCTAATCTACTTCGGCATCACCTTCTTAATCATTATCCTCACCATGAAAAGCATATAAATCATAAACATTTAACACGAGAAATTTCTAACTACTCTGGTAAATCTACCTCATAAGCATTGTCATTGAATTTTTTGTAATCTTACAAGGACTAATTTTCTTGAATTCCATCTTGTTGTAAGTTCCTATGGGAAACCTCTCTCTTCTCACATAAACTATCTATTGTAGTTTTATACCTGTTATTACTTCACATCATAATAGTCAACACTATTATTATTGCAAAAATATTCAGAAACCTAGAAATATTTTTGAAGTATTTTCCTCATTCCATTCCATTCTACTACAACTAAAAATAAAAATCAAACATACAAAAATGAAAATTACCTTTTTTGGTAGTTTTTAGCAACTTTCTAAAATTGTCATTTTTGGTAATTTTGCATCCATATCTGTGTGGCCATGAGACATGCCAATTATTTGAAACTAACTAAAATAGAACTAATTGTCATGTTTCTAATGTAATTGTATGTAAAGTTTGAAAACTAATTAGAAAAAACAACTTGGAAAAATGGTAAAAAATTATTAAGAACTTATTTTAAGGCCCTAGATGATCGAAAAAGTTTCCTAAAAGGTGTCAAAATTGTGACCTAATGAACTTGCTAATTTAGTGGGATTTTCAACCAACTCCTCAAGACGCATCTTCCCACCAAATATCAACTCAAATAGACTCCTAGGTCAAAATTTATGACCTCTGGGAGTTTCTGCATCATTTTCCTTTGGTTGAAAAGAATACAACTGTTGCAAGTTGCTTTCCTAGAACTTGTGCCACTTCTCCATATCTAGGTTCTTCACTTCCCACTCTAGAATCCATGTATTATCTTCTTGTGTTAGCCCTTCCCATTGTACCAGAAACTTGTTGTATTGACCCTGTCATATATATGGTTTACTTATCTAGAATGTGTGCAATCTTTACCTTTTTCTTGCTTGGAACCTACTATTGCTAATCTATGTTAGCCTAACATTTTTCATCATGATCCTCACCATGAAAAGGATATAAATCAGAAACATTAAACAAAGTAGAAATGTCTAACTATTCTGGTAAATCTACCTCATAAGCATTGTCATTAAATGTTTTTGTAATCTTACAAGGACCAATTTTCTTGTATTTCAACTTATTGTAAGTTTCTATGGGAAACCTCTCTCTTCTTAGATAAACCATCACTATGTCACCTTCAATGAATACTTGATGTATTCTACCAGCATCTATTGTAGTTTTACACCTGTCATTACTACACAACATAATCTTCAACACTATAATTATTGCAAAAATATTTAGAAACTCAAAAATGTTTTCAAATTCTCCTCCTCATTCCATTCCATTCTAGTACAACTAAAAACTAAAATCAAACATATACCAAAATGAAAATTACCTTTTTTGGCAGTTTTTAGCAACTTTCTAGAATTGTCATTTTTGGTAATTTTACATCCATATTTGTGTGGCTATGAAACTTGCCAAAAATTTGAAACTAACAAAAAAGAGGACTAATTGTCAACTTTCTAATCTAATTGCATGTAAATTTCAAAAACTAATTAAAAAAAAACTTGAAAAAATATCAAAAAATCATTAAGACCTCATTTTGAGGCCCTAGATGATAAAAAAAAAGGTGCCAAAAAACTATCGAAATGCTAACCTACTGAATCTGCTAGTTTAGTGAGATTTTCAATCAACTCCTCAAGACATATCTACCCACCAAATTTTGTCTCAAATGGAGTCCTGGATCAAAAGTTATGACCTCAGGAAGTTTCTGTATTATTCTCCTTTGGTTGAAAGAAAACACAATTCTTGCAAGTTGTTTTCCTAGAACTTGTGCCACTTGTCTAGATCTAGCTTCTTCACTTCCCACTCTAGAATCCATGTATTATCTACATGTGTTAACCCTTCCCACTATACCAAAAGCTTGTTGTATTAACCCTATCATGTCTATATGGTTTGTTTGTCCAGAATTTGTGCAATCTTTTCCTTTGTCTTTCTTGGAATCTTTTGTTGCCAATCTACTTCGGCATCACCATCTTCATCATGATCCTCACCATAAAAAGCATATAAATTAGAAACATTAAACATAGAAGAAATGTATAACTGCTCCAGTAAGTCTACCTCATAAGCATTGCCATTGATTTTTTCTGTAATCCTATAAGGTTCAATTTACTTGTATTTCAACTTGTTGTAAGTTCCCGTAAGAAACCCCTCTCTTCTTAGATAAACCATCAATAAGTCACCTTCAGTGAATACTTGATATCTTCTATCAGCATCTACTATATCTTTACACCTTTCATTACTTCACAACATAATAGTCAAGATTATTATTATTCCAAAAATATTCAAAAACTTAGAAATATTTTTAAATTCTTCTGCTCATTCCATTCCATTTTGCTAAAACTTAAAATAAAGATCAAACATATACAAAAATGAAAATAACTTTTTTTAGTATTTTTTAGCACTTTCTGATTGCCATTTTTGGTAATTTCGCATCCATATCCGTGTGGCCATGAAACTTGCCAATTATTTGAAACTAACTAAAAGAGCACTAATTGTCAACTTTCTAATCAAATTGCATGTAAATTTCAAAAACTAATTAGAAAAAACTTGGAAAAATCTTGAAAAATCATTAAGACCTCATTTTGAGGCCCTAGATGATAAAAAAAGGTCTCGAAAAAGTGTCGAAATGGTCACCTAACTGTTATGTTATAAAATATCCTCCTAGGACATTTACCTCCTAAGTTTAGCTCTCAAGTCCCTTAGATTTAATCATGCATGTTAAAAATGAATCCCGAAGGAAAATCCCCTGAAACCCATGTCAAATGGGACTTAGGAGACACTTTTGAGCTTAAGCAAGTCCCAAAATAAGACCCTAGACAAAGGTACCCATGCCCTAGTCTAGACCTATTTTGTTGGGATCCAAATTTTAAATGTCCACAAAGTGACCATTAAAATGTTTCCCTTTGTCGGCCTATTCAATTTGAATTACGAATGTTTAGCGAGAATGAATATATATAAACATGTTTAAGATCATTTTACACCTAGATGGATAATGTGAGCTTGTGATCTTGTGCTAAGGATATTCAAGGTTTTCATTGTGTTGCAAAGTAGTATTTTGTTGTTTTTGTACCTATTTGTTGCATAAATGTCTTCATCAGTCCATCTCCTCATGGTGTGAAAGATCTTCATCTCCTCATGAGAGCTTCACCTTCGAGGTGACATCTATTTTTTGTTTCAATCAATTTATCATATCATTTGCTTTTGCCTTTGTGCACCAAGGACACACACTCTATCAAACAATGTTATTGGAAGGCTTGAATGCCATTCCAAGGCTTGACCAAGGCAAGCTCGTAAACACCACAACCCCTAATTCCTCTCTTGTGATTGCAAGTTATAGGTATTGGATCTTGCAGAGAGGAGTTATAGGAGGTTAGTGTAGAGCATAAGAATTCTAGATCTAAAGAAAACAATAGCAAATATCCCTAATTCAACAAGGGTGCCTGCTCTTTTGTCCTCCTATTTAGCATTGTTAAAAATCTCTAAGCAAGTTGTAGTCTGTAGCACATTTTGTCCCAAACCCTCAAAAAAATTACTACATTGGACACTAGAGCCTGCTCTTTCATCCCTAAACTTTCTACTTCCCAAAATTCAAATCATGGTATGTTTCTAATCTACATTTAGTGCCTTTCTATGTGAGCATTTGTCAGGATTTGTCTGTTTGTTTATGATTTTGTATAATTAGGGTTTTAGGCCTAATTAGACTAGGATTTTAACAAATTAATCACAAATTCCAAATTTTCTTAACATTCCAAGTGACACTAAACCTATATCTAAGTCCTCTTGCAAAAGTTGTGATTCAACTCGGTTTAATGTCCTTGAATGTATGTAGTGAAAGGAGGATATAATTTCACACTATCAACCTCATCAACAAACCCTCTTTTTCTACATAAATTTTTGGTGAACCCATATTTTTTTTATTTTGCACCTTGTGGAGTGTTGTACATCATATTTTCTTTCATATATATCATTTTCATCATCATACATTTTAAAATCATGCATAAAAATTGAAAATTTTGAAAAAATAGGCATTTTTGGCTTGCATATAGACATAATTTGCACTATTTTCCTTGCACATTATTGAAAACATTTAATTTTCTGATATTTTCATTAGATATGAGATAAATTTCAGTATTTAATATTTTCATGATCATTTACCTTGCATTTGCATCTCTCATTTGCTTGGGTTTCAATTGAAAATTTGTATTTTCATATAACCTAGTAATTTCAAAAGCTAGGGTTTGTAATTAAAATCTTATTTCATATTTTATTACTCATTTTCAAACTCACTCAAATCTGATTTTATATTTTAGCTATTCATCATAGTGTGTTTTTGCATTTACATTTCAAATTTTGCATTTACACATTATGTATTTCAACAAAAATAAGCATATTCATTCATCTTGCCTTAAATTTGACTTTGCATTAAGCATTGTAGCATTTTGGCATCATTTTTAAACTAGATATCAGTTATATTACACATTAAATTAGATTATATTTCATTCATCCATCATCATGCATAATTTTATGAGATATTTTGTGCATTTATATTGAAAAAGTAAAAATTTTGAGCATTTTAGGTGCATACGCAAGCATAGTTTTGCTTTGTTTCATTGCATTTATCATAAACATCATTCATTTCAGATATTTCATTCATTATAAAACATAAATCCATTGTTCATTTGAAAATTTTGCATCAGTTCATGGCATTTTGTGAAAATTGGTATATTTTTATATACATATTGTGTATTTCAACACTAGGTGTTTATACACTTTGTTCACACCTTTCTTAATCAAAACCTTTAAAATCATTAACTTGGCCTTGTTGTGTAGCACTCTTTACTCCTTTCTAATATGTTTTTTGTGAACTCTTTGTGTCTTTTAGTACCTGTAAATCCCTCAAACAAGTGTGTTAGTGCGAAACTGTCTCACATCTGTGGCCTCTCATCATCAAAACAATACTATGGTCTATCCCCGATTTGATAAGAAAAGGAAGATCCCTTAACCTTAAATAACATTTGTACCAAGAGATAAAATAGTGGGAGACATTGAAGGTCCTCTTTACATCACCATAAACATAATAGGGACTTTGATAGAAGGAGCCCTTATTGATCCAAATTGCATGACTAACATTGCTACGAAAGAGTTTCTCTATTCACACAAATTGACACAAGAAACCTATGAACCTACGAATATGATGACAAAAACACATAATGGAGCTTTCCTCTTGGCTTTAGGAAAGACTATATTAATGATCCATGTGCTTGACAAAGCTTTAGAACAATCATTTGATATCATCCCTACATCTGACCTCTTCCATGCAAAACTAGGCCACCCATGGATCAAGGCTATGAAAGTTATCCCTTAAACACTTCACCAATGCTTATAATTTCCTCATAATGGGTCTATATGAACTATTCCCCATAGTTGATGGTAGTCTATGGTTATGAAGAAGAATGTCATCCTTGATTACTTTTGGCCTGAACCTACTGAAGAACCTAACCCATGAACATATCAAACTCTCTGGGGATATCGATGTTACAAAGAACAAGTACTATCAAAATTGGTTAGACCCCCTATTCAACAAACAAAAAATAGATAACAACCTACATTACAAGAACCCCCTAGATCGAATGGTAAGGGACTTTATGCTAGGTTCCTCCTCTGATATCCTTAAAAGGATCAGGAGATACCCTTAGAAAACAAAGCAATGCACCATTAAGAAATAATCCTATCTTTCCTTCTTCTTCTAAGATGGCAGAAATTATAGAAAAGCATGAGATTCCTTTTGAAAACATCACTAATAAACAATGAAGAAATAAACAAGCAAGAGAAAGGAGGAAGAAAAGACAAGCCTTGGCTTGAAATAATACACCACTACAACAAGAGAACATTTCACCATCTAACATTGAGTCAAACAAAGAAGAGCCTAAGGTTGAAGATGTAAAAGATGAAAAATTTAGTTAGGAAATTGTACCTTATGTTCTCCTTTTGTCATGTATTAGAGATTGGGAGGAAGATGACTTTCTTGATGACAATCGCTAGTTCGGTTGTATATACAAGTATTTCTAGCCCTGTTGGTCACCTTTGTTGTAGCATAATTTTACTCACTTACGTGACCTCCTCTTATGTGTTGTGTTACCTTGTGATGTTTTATGTGTTGTTTAGGTCTCCTTGGATGACCCTTGATACTCTTGTAAGGTTAAGGATACTGGGAGACTGCCTCTGTTGTGACCATTCTATTTGTTTCATCATTCTTCTACCTTGCCTATCCTCTTTTATTGTTGTGTCATGCTTTAGGGGCACAGCATTGTGGTTGATAACCTGGGGACATCCTCCTACATGGTGTTCCTAAGGCACTTGTTCTCCTCTCTCATTTTTATTGTTTACCTTCCTCAATGATTCTACCTAGTTGGCGGATGATAAAAACAAATAAATATTGATACAGACCATGTGTCCTTTCAGCAAGAAAGCAAAAATGGACATAGTCCATATATGAAGATGGGGTTGATATATATATATATATATATATATATATATATACATAGATATATATATATACATATATATATGTGTGTGTGTATATGTATATATATATGTATATATGTATATATATGTATATATATATATATATGTATGTATATATATATGTGTGTGTGTGTGTATATATATGTGTATATATATGTGTGTATATATATATGTGTATATATATGTATGTATATATATATGTATATGTATATATATATATGTATATGTATATATATGTATATATATATATATATATATATATATATGACACTTGAATAGTAGAATCACTCCATGTGATGTATCATCTTGTTGCATTTCTTGTGACTAACATTTTATAATCCACTGAATCTGTTCTTGTACACTTTGATTGGTATCTCACCTTGTTGCTACACTTGGTTTTGAGATACTTGCAATATAGCCCAATGGTTATACTCATCTCTGAACCCATAGTATAGCCTTGGTCCTTGATGTGACTATTTTCATGCATAGATTTAGTGAATTGCTTTGGTTATTGTTATGTCAGAAAAAGTAACCTTGGAGGTTTAGCTCCTAGGTCCTGTTAGTGCATTTAGAGCATCTTGCATGTTATTTTTTACTCCTGATAAGAAAGCCCTTGGGTCTTGCGATAAATAGGACCTAAGGGGCTGCACTTTAATGAAATCTACGCAAAAATGGTAGGGTGGACTTGGGTGCTACCACCCTAATCCAGCCCTATTTTGGGTCTGCCCTAATTTTAAATGTTAGTTTTATGACCATTAATTGGGTCCTATGCTGACATCCAAAGTTTAAATTATTAAATTCTTAGCGGGAATCCTTGTAGTTGCATATATAAGCATGATTAGGTTTCATTTACAAACTAGATGGATTTGATGTATACTTGTGATCATAAAGCATTCAAAATATTCATTGTGTTGCAAAGAAGAGCATTGTTATTGTGTTTGTGTTTGAAGATTTGACATCCATCTCCTCATGGCATGAAGAACACTTCCTTCCATGAGATCTTCACTACAAGGTGATATCTATTGTGTTTTCAATCATTTATCATTTGCATTTTTGCCTCTATCCTGCCAGGATACACACTCTCATATAACAATGGTGTTCAGAAGACTTGAATATCTCTCTGAGGCTTGACCAAGGCAAGGCTCTGAACACCACAACCCCCTCCCACACTCCTTGTGATTATAGGTTACAGGTGTCAAGTTCCATAGAGTGGAGTTGTAGGAAGGAGTAGCAGACATAGAGGATTTAGGATTTGAAAAGAAGTAGGACATTAATGCTTTTCTTGAACTAAGGTGCTAGTCCCTATGTCCTCTGTAGTGGAATCTCTAGAAACTGAAGTTGTAGTGTAGATCAATGTCAGAAGGAGATCAGGATCCCATAAAGAAATAGGTACCTTGGACTTGGGCACTAGTCGCCATGTCCCTGACTTTCTCTCCTTCCAAACTTTGAAAAATAGTAAGTTAAATATCTCTATCCTTTGCCTTAGTCTGAAAGGATTTGTTGTAATTGATAATTTGTTTACTGATTTGCATAATTAAGGTTTCTAAGCATAATTGAACACTAGATAGAGACATTGTTTGATACATCAAAGAGTTGACAACTTCCCAAGTGGCTTCCCATCATGATAGGTGACTACTCTTGCTTAGTGGAGATTCAACTTGATTTATAAGCCCTTGGAATGTTTGTTACGAAAGGAGGATTACACATAAACCCCTAAAATCAATAACCCCCCTTTTTTCCACAAAATAATTATTATCTTAAAGTAAGATTTCTAACCTCTCTTGTTGTTTAGCATATCTTATCAATGTGTTTGTGGGAATATTCGATGATCATAATCACATCACCTTGGGGGCATAGGCTTTATGAGAGCTCTTATTCCCTTGCATGTCTTTTCTCTACCTTAACGTACTTGATATTGATACACAACATCAGCCACCTTAAGGTGGGGGCATATATGATGATATCTGTCTGATGGTTTTGGTACTAATGAAGCATATTTGCAAGTCCTCTCTACGAGGCTAGATGTTGTATCTTTGGTGCAAGTACACATATTTATTTATATTGCAAGAAAAAGGCCCTCTCCATGAGGTGGGATAGCATATCCTTTTATCAAGAAGCCCTTTGCACAAGGCATGATAACGTATCTCTTGAGCTAGTGCATATCATTTTATTCAAAAGCCCTTTTGCAGAAGGCAGGATAGTGTATCTCTTGAGCTAGTGCACATCCTTTTATCACAAAAGTCCTCTACAGAGGCAAGATTGGATCTTGAGACTATCCTTCCTTAAGCATGTCTTTGGCAGTTGTTGTGGCATAAGCCTAACCATCAGGTGTGTCTGCAGTGTGTTTGAGATGGTGGGACTTAGCAATAAGCTCCTTTCCATCATCCATGTTTGTCATGTTTAAGACGTATAGTATGTCTATGGCATCTTATATAGTGCTCATTTATTCCATGTGTCTTCCCCCATGTGTAGTGTAAAGGGTGTGGCAATGAGTCCCCCCTAAACTTAGGTTTTGTATGGTGTGTTTTCCCCCATGTGTAGTGTAAAGGGTGTTGCGATGAGTCGCCCCTACACTCAGGTTTTATATGGCATGTTTTCCCCATGTGTAGTGTAAAGGGTGTGGTGATGAGTACCCCCTACACTCAGGTTTTGTATGGCATGTTTTCCCCTCGAGTGTAGTGTAAAGGGTGTGGCAATGAGTCACACCTACACTTTGGGTTTTGTTTTATGTGTTTTTTAGGATTTCATTTTATATATGAAAATTTTATATCAATGTATTCATCATGTTCTACGTGACTACTCTAATGTCTTCATCGTGTTTTGCATGTCTTCAATACTATCTTTTTTGTGTCTTGCATGCTTCCTAATGTCTTCATTATGTTTTGCATGTCTGTGATGTGTCTTCTAGTGCTTACCTAAGATTGAGGGCTAGAAATAGTTCTGTAATCTTTGTGTATGCTTTAGCTTCAAGTTCTTGGCGTGTCTGATGTGTTTTTGACTACACTTTAATGCATGTATGGTTTGTAAGATCATACATACATTAAAGTGGGGACTAAATGTTATGTTGTAAAATGTCCCCCTAGGACTTTTACCTCCTAAATTTATCTCTCAGGTCCCTTAGATTTAATCATGCATGTTAAAACTAAATCCTGAAGCAAAATCCCCCAAAACCCATGTCAAATGGGACTTAGGGTACACTTTTGAGCTTAAGAAAGTCCCAAAATAGGACCCTGGACAAGGGTTCCTGCACCCTAGTCCAAACCTATTTTATCGGAACCCAAATTTCAAATGTCTGCAAAGTGACCATTAAAAGGTTTCCCTTTGTTGGCCTATTCAATTTGAATTACTAATGCTTAGTGGCAACGCATATATAAACATGTTTAGGACTTCATTTTACACCTATATAGATAATGCAAACTTGTGATCTTGTGCTAAGGATATTCAAAGCTTTCATTGTGTTACAAAGCAGTATTGTGTTGTTTTTGTACCTGTTTGTTGCAAATTTGTCTTCATCAATCCATCTCCTCATGGTGTGAAATATCTTCATCTCCCTGTGAGAGCTTCACCTTTGAGGTGATATCTATTTTATGTTTCAATCAATTTTACATATCATTTTCTTTTGGCTATGTCCACCAAGGACACACACTCTATCTAACAATGATGTTGGAAGGCTTGAATGCCATTCCAAGGCTTGATCGAGGCAAGCTCCTAAACACCACAACCCCTAACCTCTCTCTTATGATTGCAAGTTACAAGTATCAGATCTTGTAGAGAGGAGTTGTAGGAGGTTAACATAGAGCATAAGGATTCCAAATTTGAAGAAAACAATAGAAAATATCCCTAATTGGACAAGGGCACCTACTTTTTTGTCCTCCAGTTTAGCTTTGTTAGAAATCTTTGAGCAAGTTGTAGTTTGTAGCATGTTTTGTCCCAAACCCCTCAGAAAAAGTACTACATTGGACACTAGAGCCCAGTCTTTTATCCCCAAACTTTTTACTTCCCTAAATTCAAATAATGGTATGTTTCTAATATGCATTTAGTTCCTTCCTGTGTGAGCATTTGTCCAGATTCATCTATTTGTTTATGGTTTTCCATAATTAGGGTTTTAACAAATTAATCACAAATTCCAAATTTCCCTATCATTCCAAGTGACACCAAACCTATAGCTGAGTCCTCCTGCAAAAATTGTGATTTAACTCAGTTTAATGTCCTTGAATGTATGTAGTGAAAGGAGAATATAATCACACTATCAACCTCATCAAGAAACCCTCTTTTTTGACATAACACTAAAGAACTTGCTAGTTTGATGAGATTTTCAACCAACTCCTCAAGATGCAGGTGTACACCAAATTTCAGCTCAAATGAAGTCCTGAGTCAAAAGTTATGACCTCCAAAAGTTTCTGCATCATTCTCCTCTAGTCAAAAAGAACATAGCTCTTGCAAGTTGTTTTCCTAAAACTTGTGCCACTTGTTCAAATCTAGCTTCTTCACTTACCACTCTAGAACCTATGTATTATCTTCTTGTGTTAGCCCTTCCCACTATACAAGAAACTTGTTGTATTGACCCTATCTCACGTATATGGTTTGCTTGTCCAAAATCTGTGCAATCTTTTCCATTTTCTTGCTTGGAACCTATTGTTGACAATCTACTTCAACCTCGCCTTCTTCATCATGATCCTCACCATGAAAATCATATAAATCAGAAACATTAAGCATAAGAGAAATGTTTAACTGCTCTAGTAAATCTACCTCATAAGCATTGCCATTATTTTTTTGTAATCCTACAAGGACCAATTTTCTTGAATTTAAACTTGTTTTAAGTTCCCATGGGAACCTTCTCTTCTCAAATAAATTATCACTATGTCACCTTCAGTGAATACTTGATATCTTCTACTAGCATCAACTGTAGTTTTATACCTATCATTACTTCACATCATAATAGTTAACAATATTATTATTGTAAAAATATTCAAAAAATTAGAAATATTTTTGAATTGTCCACCTCATTCTATTCCATTCTGCTACAACTAAAAATAAAAATCAAACATATATAAAAACAAAAATTACCTTTTTGGCAGTTTTTAACAACTTTCTAAAATTGCCATTTTTGGTAGTTTTGCATCCATATCTGTGTGGCCATGAAACTTGCCAATTATTTGAAACTAGCTAAAATGGGTTTAATTTTCAACTCTCTAATCTATGTGTATGTAAAGTTTGAAAAATAATTAGAAAAAAACTTGGAAAAAACTTGAAAAATCATTAAGACCTCATTTTGAGGGCCTAGATGATAGAAAAAGGTCCCGAAAAAGTGTTGATATGGTGAGCTAACAAACTTTTTAGTTTAGTGGGATCGTCAACCAAATCCTCAAGATGTATATGCCCACTAAATTTCAGCTCAAATGGAGTCCCGAGTCAAATATTATGGCCTCTAGAAGTTTCTAAATCATTCTCCTCTAGTTGAAAAGAATGCAACTCTTGCAAGTTGTATTCCTAGAACTTGTGCTACTTGTCTAGATCTAGCTTCTTCACATACCACTTTGGAACCCATGTATTATCTACTTGTGTTAGCCCTTCCCACTGTACAAGAAACTTGTTGTATTGACCTTGTTGTGTGTATATAGTTTTCTTGGCCAAAATTTGTACAATCTTTTCCATTTTCTCAGTTGGAACTTGTTGTTGCCAATCTACTTTAATCTCACCTTCTTCATCATGATCCTCACCATGAAGAGCATATAAATCAGAAACATTAAACACAAGAGAAATGTCTAACTACTCTGGTAAATCTACCTCATAAGCATTATCATTGATTTTTTTGTAATCCTACAAGGACCAATTTTCTTGAATTTCAACTTGTTCTAAGTTCCTATGAGAAACCTCTCTCTTCTTAGATAAACTATCACTAAGTCACCTTCAGTGAAGACTTGATGTCTTCTATCAACATCTACTATAGTTTTATAGTTGTCATTACTTAACAACATAATGGTCAACACTATTATTGCAAAAATATTCAGAAACTCAGAAGTATTTTTCAATTCTCCTTCTCATTCCATTCTATTCTACTACAACTAAAAACAAAAACCAAACATATAAAAAAATAAAAAACTACCTCTTTTGCAAGTTTTTAGCAACCTTCTAAAATTGCCATTTTTGGTAATTTTGCATCCATATCCGTGTGGCCATGAAACTTGCCAATTATTTGAAACTAAATAAAAGAGGACTAATTGTCAACTTTCTAATCTAATTACATGTAAAGTTTGAAAACTAATTTGAAAAATAACTTGGAAAAATCTTAAAAAATCATTAAGACCTTATTTTGAGGCCCTAGATGATTGAAAAAGGTCTCAAAAAAGTGTCAAATTGGTGATCTAATGAACTAGCCAATTTAGTGGGATTTTCAACCAACTCCTCAAGATGCATTTGCCTAACAAATTTTAGCTCAAACGGAGTCCCGAGTTAAAAATTTATGACCTCTGAAAGTTTTTGCATCATTCTCCTTTGGTTGAAAAGAACGCAACTCCTGCAAGTTGTCTTCCTAGAACTTGTGCCACTTGTCCATATCAAGCTTCTTCACTTCCCACTCTAGAATCCATCTATTATCTACTTGGATTAGCCCTTCCCATTGTAGCGGAAACTTGTTGTATTGACCATGTCGTGTGTACATGGTTTTTATACCCAGAATCTGTGCAATCTTTTCCTTTTTCTTGCTTGGAACCTGCTATTTCCAATATACTTTAGCCTCACATTCTTCATCATGATTCTCACCATGAAAAGCATATAAATCAAAAACATAAAACACAAGAGAAATGTCTAACTACTTTGGTAAATCTACCACATAAGAATTATCATTGATTTTTTTGTAATCCTACAAGGACCAATTTTATTGTATTTCAACTTGTTTTAAGTTCCTATGGGAAACCTCTCTTCTAAGATAAACCATCACTAAGTCACCTTCAGTTAATACTTGATGTATTCTATCAACATCTACTATAGTTTTATACCTTATTACTTCACAACATAATATCCAACACTATTATTATTGCAAAAATATTCAAAAACTTGGATATATTTTTGAATTCTCCTCCTCATTCCATTCCATTCAGCTACAATTGAAAATAAAAATCAAATATATAAAAAAATGAAAATTAGATTTTTTGTTAGTTTTTAACAACTTTCTAAAAATTGCCATTTTTGGTAATTTCACATCCATATCCATGTGGCCATGAAACTTGCCAATTATTTGAAACTAACAAAAAGAGGACTAATTATCAACTTTCTAATCTAATTCCATGTAAATTTGAAAAACTAATTAGAAAAAACTTGGAAAAATATCAAACAATCATTAAGACCTCATTTTGAGGACCTAGATGATTGAAAAAGGTCCCAAAAAACTATTGAAATGGTAACCTAGCAAACTTTCTAGTTTAGTCAGATTTTCAATCAACTCCTCAAGACACATCTGCCCACAAAGTTTTAGCTCAAATGAAGTTCTTGGTCAAAAGTTATGACCTCTGAAAGTTTCTACATCATTCTCCTCTAGTTGAAAAGAATGCAGTTCCTGCAAGTTGTTTTCTAGGGACTTGTGCCACTTGTCAAGATCTAGCTTCTTCACTTCCCACTTTGGAATCCATGTATTATCTGCATGTGTTAACCCTTACCACTATACCAGAAACTTGTTGTATTGACTCTATCATGTGTATATGGTTTGCATGCTCAGAATTTGTACAATCTTTTCCTTTTTCTTTGTTGGAAACGTCTATTGCCAATCTACTTTGGCATCACCATCTCAATCATGATCCTCACCATGAAAATCATAAAAATCATAAACATTAAACAGAGGAGAAATGTCAAACTACTCTGGTAAATCTACCTCATAAACATGGTCATTCATTTTTTTTGTAATCCTACCAGGACCAATTTTCTTGTATTTTAACTTGTTGTAAGTTCCCATAGGAAACCCCTCTCTTCTTAGATAAACCATCACTGAGTCACCTTCAGTGAATACTTGATGTCTTCTACCAACATTTACTATAGTATTATACCTTTCATTACTTCACAACATAATAGTCAACACTATTATCATTACAAAAGTATTTAGAAACTTAAAAATATTTTTTAATTCTCCTCCTCATTCCATTCCATTCTGCTACAACTAGAAATAAAAATCAAACATATACAAAAACAAAAATTGTCATTTTTGGTAATTTCCCATCCATATCCATTTGGCCATGAAACTTGCCAATTATTTGAAACTAGCTAAAAGAGGGCTAATTGTCAACTTTCTAATCTAATTTCATGTAAAGTTTGAAAATTAATTAGAAAAAAACATCTTGGAAAAATCTAAAAAAATCATAAGACCTCATTTTGAGGCTCTAGATGATCAAAAAAGGTCCCAAGATGTGTCGAACTGGTGACCTAACGAACTTGCCAGTTTAATGGGATTTTCAAACAACTACTTAAGATGCATATGTCCACCAAATTTCAGCTCAAATGGAGTCTCAGGTCAAAAGTTATGACCTTCAGAAGTTTCTGCATCATTTTCCTCTAGTTGAAAGAATGCAACTCTTGCAAGTTCTTTTCTTGCAACTTGTGCCACTTGTCCAGAGCTAGCTTCTTCACTTACCACTATGGAAACCATGTATTATCTACTTATGTTAGACATTCCCACTATAGCATAAACATTTTTTATTGACCTTATCATGTGTATAAGGTTTGCCTAACCAAAATTTGTGCAATCTTTTCAATTTTCTTGCTTAGAACTTGTTGCCAATCTACTTCAGACTCACCTTCTTCCTCACGATCCTCACCATGAAAAGCATATAAATCAGAGACATTAAACACAAGAGAAATGTCTAACTGCTATGGTAAATCTACCTCATAAGCATTATCATTGATTTTTTTGTAATCCTAAAAGGACCAATTTTCTTGAATTTCAACTTGTTGTAAGTTCCCCTAGGAAACCTCTCTCTTCTCAGATAAACTATTACTAAGTTGCCTTCAATGAATACTTGATGTCTTCTACCAGCATATACTGTAGTTTTATACATGTCATTACTTCACATCATAATAGTCAACACTATTATTATTACAAAAATATTCAAAAATTCAAAAATATTTTTGAATTCTTCTCCTCATTCCATTTGATTTTGCTATGACTAAAAATAAAAATCAAACATATACAAAAATGAAAATTACCTTTTTTGGAAGTTTTTAGCAATTTTCTAAAATTTCCATTTTTGTTAATTTCGCATCCATATCCGTGTGGCCATGAAACTTGCCAATTATTTGAAACTAACTAAAAGAGGACTAATTGTTAAGTTTTTAATCTAACTGCATGTAAATTTCAGAAACTAATTAGAAAAATAACTTGGAAAAATCTTGAAAAATTATTATGACCTTATTTTGAGGCCCTAAACAATCAAAAAAGGTCTAGAAAAAGTATCAAAATGGTGACCTAACAAACTTGCCAGTTCGGTGGGATTTTAAACCAACTCTTCAAGATGCATTTGTGTTGGCATTATTGTCATTGATGTCAAGGGATGATTCTCTATCTCTATAGATCTTTGTGAAAGTCATTGATGTCAAAGGATTTTTGGTTTGAGGCAATTTTAGTTTGTTTGGCCAAACTGAGGACATCAACTTGAAGGAGATCAAATTGGGTATTCATAGTTTCATTTTTGTGAAGTTGAGGCAAAAATTAGCTAAGTCATAGCTAGTCAGAGATTTCTTCATTTTGTGAATTGACTAGTTCACCGACAACTTTGTTGGCCGATGGGTGACTTCTCTGACTCTGCTTAAGGACAAGTTTACAAGTGCTTAAGGAGTCTTTAGTTGGAAAAAGTTTTAAATTATAAACTTAGCAAACTCAATCATTTGTGAAACCTTAGGTTTGCCAATGACTTTATTTCCCATCAAAATCTTGCAAGTTGAAGTCAAAGTTTCTTTTAGTTCATGAAATTGATATTTCACTGTTAGAAGAAAAGCTATTAAGTTTTTGATAGTTTGCAAGTTAGATGGTTCACTAATCCATTGACCAGGCGACAAAGGGCACATAGGAATGTCAGTTCACATTTTGGTTCTTTTCTCAATAAAGAAGATATGTTGGGTCCTGGATCAAGCAAAATGGAGAGAGACTTTAGAACAAGGATTAGTTAGAGAAGGACTAGTTTTGCCAATAAAAGAAGATGATGCCTTGAGACTTTGCATCGGTGAACTTCTAAGATTAGAAACTAGTTCATGGGTTTCAATATTTTCTAATAAGCTAATAAAAGGATGAAAAAGTAAAGTTGGCCAATAAGGAGACTCGAGTGATGGTTCTTAGAAAGGTGATTTTGTCGATAGAGTGATAAAGGCCAAAGTTCTTAAGAGGGAATTTTTTCTGACAAGAGCGATAAAGGCATAAAAGATAAAGGTTTGTAAAAGAGACATTTTTCTAATAAAGGCAACATAAGTCAAGTTTATGAAAATGACTTTTTGCCAATAAAGGTGATAGAGGCCAAGTTCATGAAGAACATATTTTGTTGATAGACTACTCTGAATCTTGGGTATGTATAGTTGAGATGGTAATTCAGATCAATAACCATTTAGTTGTTGGGTGACAATTTAAACTGATTAATGCAATTACATAACTACTCTATCAACATTTAGTTTTTTAAATAGTTTCAATTTTGTAACAAGTTGTGGTTGTGCAACTACTTAGAGACAATCATTCTTCTATTCATGGCAATTGAAATTGGTGAAACCATATTTGTTTCTACAAATAGAAAAGATGTTGAGTTGTTAGTATGTGGTTTCCTCTCATTGAAATATATAAACCAGATGCTTGGAGAAGTATGTGTGTATGCATGAATGTTGTAGGGTGTATGCTTGAGATAAATTAGACTATGTTAATAAGAACATAACTTATATAGAGCATTCAAGGTGTGTAATGAGAGGGTAGTATTCTTTGTTAATGTGAATAGAGAATGCAGAGAGCATAGAAAGAGGAGAAGACTTTGTTAATGAAAACACAAAGTGCAAGAGTGTGGGTGAGACTATATATGAATTGAAAGGGTGTATTTCAGGTTAGTGAAGAACCAGTGTTTGCATATTAGAATTTTTTAGAATTTAGGGGTTGGTGCCTCTTTGGGGCTGTTGCCTCATTATATTGGGTTGGTACTCAATTAGGTGTATAGTGTACCTAAAAGCTGATGCCTCAAAACATTGTATTGGGTGTTATTGTACCTGTAAGTCAGTGCTTACAAAACATCTGTAAAATCTTTTATTGTGAGGTGGGATTTGAGCAATAGACTCAAGAAACATTCTCATCGTGGTTTTTCCCTTTTAGGGTTTTCCATGTATATATGGTATTTCCTTGTATGTATTTAGTTTATGTGTGCCTTTAATTCTTGTCTACTAGTTTCATTTTAAAAATTTGAACTACACTGATGCACCCCCTCTCAATGTATTGGTGTTCTTTCAACAATTGGTATTAGAGACTATGGTTCCTTGAAGAAAGTTTAACCACTTAAGGAAGAACTGGTCTCAAGAACACTATGGCAAGACATGAGGGTTCTTCTTCAAATAAAGCATCAATATTGGATGGATCTAATTATGCTTTAAGGAGCATCAAAATGGAGACTTACCTGATCTCTCTTGGATTTGATGTATGGAAATTTGTTATATATGGCTATGTTGGTTATTTTTCTTGCCAACCCCAACCCTAAGGAAAATCACAATACCTAAACTAAGTGATCAATAGGCTAAGGCAAAGATCCTAAATTATCATCAGATTGAGGACAAGAAAGGCCAATGAACAAGGCTAAACATAGCCTTCTTCTCTTTGAGCTCCACATGACTCAGGTGAGTGTACCTATTTTGGGCCTGGATATAAGATAAAACTTGCACTAGACAACTCGCTATAGGCATTTAAAATGTGGATAGTTCATAGGCAAATGAATAAGGGGTGTTTACACAATTACTCATCTCTAGGTATGATCCCTTTATACCTTGAAATATCTTCATCTCAAACACACAAAGAAGTTACATTAGAATCATTTCCAAGCATAACCTCTGTGTTCTTTAATCTCCATGAAGATACAGAAAACCAGATATAAGTTAAACATGAAAATGGGAAAGATTCTTTAAGATTTTAAATGGGGCAAGGTTATATGTGATTGCCTTAGATCGGTACCCAATCACGTGGCAACAAAGTCACACTTGGATCAAAACCCATAATGAAAAAGAGAACATAACTTTCAAATGAGTTCAACTAGCTAGGTTTCTGCCTTACAGAAACATTAAACTCTCAACTATCCTCCTATTTTTAGGATTAACTCCATTCTTATTTATACACAATGTATTGAAATCTCCCAAATATTTTCCCTAAAAGCATGTTTACTTAGATATTTAAGAAAAACATCAAGAAAAACATCATTAATGTATCTCCTTGAAATTCAAACTAACAGAGATTAAATGTAGAGAGTAACAAATGTACCCCCCAAAAACCCCTTGGATTCCCCAAAACACCCAGACATTCAATAGAGAGTATAATATTGATAGCAGAAGTATGGTCTTACATTGATTTATTGAAAAGATCTTCAAATCCATTACAGAGATTTACACACAAGTAGACCTGTCACTATATGAATCCTATATTAAAACTATTATAGTTAAATATGACCCCTGGATTGAATTCCATACTTCAGATGTTGCCTAAAAGCATGTTCTAGAACCAACAACCAAAAATGACTAAGAAATTACAATTTATGAGAGAAGAAGAAGAGAAACCCTAGATTCAACTAAGGCATGATACATGGCACAGTTAAACCCCCTTAATCCTACAACTAATTGGCATGAGGAATATGCCACATCATCATCCAACTTCCTCTTCATTTTGTCTTCACCTGTAACTGAATTTGCAACATCCCCAAATTCTGCAAGCAATTCCCATACATAATTTTACTTATGTGGTAAAATTAAAATACCAATCACATTTTACCCTGTAAGTGAGATTTTTGAACCCTCAGGCAATTACCCATTTATTAGCTTGTGAAAAAATGTTTTTGCCCAACATTTTACCACTAAATAATTACACAGATAATCATTTTGAAAAATACAAAGCATTCTCATGGTGCCTAGAAAATAATAATTTTAGGGGTGTTTTCAACAAATGCAAGGCGTTTTAACAGTGTTGGAGTGTGAAAAACATTTAGAAGACCATTAGAAAATATGCTTGGGTGTTTTTTGCCTTCACACGTCATTTCTCTCAATGTTGTCCCATTTTTATCAATGGTGGCCATTAGAAATGCTTCAAACCTTGCTGAAAATGCCTTTTGGGTGTCAAAGATGGCCTAATCTGGGAATGAAAAAAATTATTTCCAATTTGTAAAATGCCTCAAAAACATGCCATAAACCCAAAAAATGTGATAACCAAATTGTTGGAGTATTCCTCATTGCAACCATTTCACCTGAGCGTTCTCTATGCTAGAACCAATTTTGAGGCCTTGGCGGGATGGAGAAATGCAAGAAAAAGCAGATAATAAACCTCCCTTTTCTAGGCATTTATCTTTGACAATGATTAAAAATATTAAGAAATATATTTCATCAGGACTTATGCCTTCATTGAAACCACTTTCATGCTTCAGCGAAAATTGAAAGATAAATAAAAGTTTATAAAACTTTCACCCAATTTGCTTCCTTTACATGTGACTTTGGAAATCATTTAAAATATTTAATAATGCTTCCTCGCTACAACACTCACATTTCACTGAATGTATTTTGCACTTCCACTGAGACAATGAATCACATGAAATCCATCCCTTTAATATGATCTCTCCCTTTGACAGCTGACCTAGCAGAAATAAAACATTTTAAATGCTTTCAGTGGAGCTTCTTACTTCATCGGGTTTGTTTTCATGCTTCCAGCAGCTGGTGGTGAAGCAAATAATAATAAAGTATAAACTTTACAAAGTTGGAAAATATTTAATTTTCCCTAAATGCTTCCTACTCCCATTCTCGTGCACTTTAAAATCATTTTAAAATATTTAAAATATTTTAAACATTTGCAATTCAAACATTAGGAAATATGGGATAATTTAATTTCGTTTGCCAGCCAAATGAAAGAAATTCACTGTGGGCAAACTGCAACCCCTAGAGCCGAGATTTTTTGTGAGCAGCCATAATAAAGTATTTAAAACATGGGTTTTAAATTAGATTTCTTCCAACAATTAGAATTTAGGTACCTCCTTTGTAAATTGGCCTACCAGACGTGTTCGCCACAATTGAAACACATTAAAATAATGCATCATATGGACTCCATTTTTGATGAAAATGGAACTAGAGATGTTTTAGACTAAAACAAGAAATGGGTTTCCTTCAGAATTATGAAATTTGCAACTTTTTGGAACACCAAATTTAGCCTAGTCACAGTCAGAAAAGAATTAAATAGCCCATCAAAACTCATCCTGGAAGCATGAAACTGAATGAGTGCACTACCATATGTATCAAGAAACATTGTACCATACAGATTTACAAGATGACCTCTGAGTTGCAAAATTTTAATCAGTGAACATGAGCTCCAGGGTAGATGTGACAAGTATCAAATTTAGCCCCCGCTACCAATTTGAAGGCAATTAGGCACTTTAAATTCACCAATTTGAAGGTGCCAACAGGATACACACCACCAACAACTACTCCCATTGCAATCGATAAGAAATATTGTGAAAACAATGCCAAAGCAAAGAATTCTATATTGTGTGGTCTAACCAATACAAAATTTGTAAAAGTCATGCATTGTAAATCTACCAAAGACATATGGGATAAGCTGCACACCATCTATGAGGGTGATGATAAAGTCAAGCAAGCAAAACTGCAAACCCATAAAGGCAAATATGAGGCTCTAAAGATTAAAGATGATGATAATATTGTAGAATACATGCTTAGGGTGGACAAGGTATTGAATGCAATCATAAGTCTTGGAGAGGAAGTAAACAATAATGTGGTTGTAAAGAAGGTTCTAAGGTCTCTCCCATAGAAGTATGACTCTAAAGTCTCTACAATTGAGGAAGCAAAAGATCTAGATAAGCTTTCTATGGATGAATTATTTGGGTCACTGATGCAGAGGCAGAGGTAGCACACAAATGTAAGGTTTCATTTACCACTTGACTATTCACACATTGTCTTGATTGTCCTCTTAGAATACATTGCTTTAAGACTAGGAAAAGATGTCATTTCATGATTTGAATGCATAATCTACCCACCAAACCTCCCAACCACCTTTAACCGCACAAAAATGACTAGGGGATACTCACCAAACTCATAAAACAACTTAGTAACCTATTGTTCCTATTGTCCCTTCACAACTAGTTCAACTTCGCTTGTAGCCCTTGGAATAGAGTTTTTGGGGCATAACTTGCAGAATCTATGACAAACCCATGAACAAATTACCTTTTTGAATACCCATTAAGCCCCTCCACAATATATCTAACATGCAAGGTAGGTTTCTTTGGACCAAAAGACTAAAAAATGGACTGTACCTGATGTTCCTATGCCTAATTAGGACAACAAATGAAGTATTTTTGGCATAAATTTCATAAAACGAATCAAACCAATGAAATAAAACCTTTTTTGAGTACCCATTATCCCCTTAAATAACATATCTTTCATGCAGGTATGATTGTTTTGTAACATAAGGCCTTAAAAATGACTGGTAATTCTACTAATTTGCCTAATTAGGTCACTTTTACAAAGGAGGTGCCTCAAGATCACCAAATTTTTACCAAAACTCAATGGATAGTCTTTAATTATGTATTAAAATAGAAGATTCCACAATTTTTTTGATCAAGACCCTCACTTATCTCATCAAATTCAAACATGCAAACTAGAAACGCTCATTCTTCCTAAAAAAAAAGAAATTGCAGCAATAAGAACATTTCAAAACACCAAGAAAACTCATTTTTTTGCTCCACAAGTGAATAAATATTTTTGAGGACTTCAAAATTTTTCATTCCACCATTTTGTGCCATTTTCCCATGGTTGTGGCACTCAAAAATGTAAAATTTCTCTCTAGGACTGTCAAAACCTAGGTTATTGGACTATTTTTAGTAAAATGAGTATAAAATCCACAAAACATGATACTAGACCATAAACTTATATGGAAAAGAAAGGTAATCCAATACCCCATCCAAAAATGTATGATTTAGTGTGCTATAGGGCCATACCAGGCCATACAAGTGCAAAGAACAACAAAAAATGTAGAAAAAATATGAAAAATAGAGGTAGAACAACAAAAAGAATCATTTTATCTTATTTCCTTCATCCCAAAAGCTTCATATCCTTTTTCCACGACCTGTATGTCATATATAAAGCATGTTTTACAATATATAACTTCACTCCACTCCTCCTCCACCTAGAAAACTCAAAAAGAAAGGCTAAAAAATAGCCTCTCCCCTAAGGCTACCAAAATAGAAAATACTAAACTTAAGAAAAAACTTAAAGACCCTAGTCCTATAATTACCCCCACTACAAAAATGCCTCAAATAGGCTTTATTACAATAATTAATGGTCTTTTAAGACCTTATTTTATGTAAAACTCAAATCTAAAGCCTAGATTTTAATAATTATCCACCTTTGACAAATGGTGCTCCTGCACCATACACCCCAACATAGAACTTTTCCAAGTCCCTTGGAAAGAATTTATCAATTTGTCCTCCATTATGCTTTACTTGTCTCTGACCTTCATGCTTTCCTTCAATAGGTTCACCTTGCTTTGGCTTTTCATTGTCTTTGTAATCCTTGTTCTTGCTTTCTTTTGAAGCTGGCTTCTTGCTATCATACAGTACTATCATCTTCTTTTGTCTTTATGCATAGTTCCATGCTCAATTCCCTTTGCCTCTTCAAGTTTTTCTCCAAAAATTTGTACCAATGCATTTAGTGGTCTCTATCAAACTTGCACCTACCTTTTCCACTATCCAACCAGCATAACAATCCACTGTCCTTCTATTCATTGCCCTACAAACTCTTGTTTCAACATCAATAGGCTGCCTTTGTACATGTTTCATCACCACAGGACACATGACTGTCCCTATCAATATGCCTTCTTGTACTTCAAAGTTACTCTTGTCTATACTAACTTGAGATAACATGCCACATTCTTCCTCTTTCTATACAAAAACATTCTTCTTCATCTCTATCTACACATTGTGTTTTTCCTTCTCATTTGTTGTCCCAACAGCATCAAACTGTGACTTGGCTGCAAATTTCACACTTTCACCTTCCTCATTGCTCACATATTCTTTTCTCCCTACCATGATGATCTCACCTTTCTCTCTTACCTCTTCAACCAATGGAGTTAGAATGAATGATCTCCCATCCTTTTCAATGTTATATGTATTTTGTCTCCCATTATACATTGCTTGTTGGCAAGAGACACTATATGGATTCATGGTTGTTGTCATTGATGGAAACAAACGTCATCCCACATATCCGCAAGTCATGGTGTGTCTCCACTGGAAGTCAGAATGAAGATTGTTGTGGTCCAGGGAACAAGAACAGAGCATGTGGTGAGGTCCGATAGTTTGGTCCGGATCTCTCAGACGAAGTATCTTGGTGTAGTGCAAATTTGGGGAAGTCAAGAGGACTACCTTGAGTGGTATATTCCAAGGATTTAGCCTCTGGTGATGGACAAGGAAAAAGATATGAATAGTTGAGTACCGAATTCTTGAGTGACAGTGAGAACAGAGGAAGAACTGACTGACAGAACATCAGACTATTTTCTGGATGTGTTACTATTGATGGTAAAGGTTGTGAAGGCATGAATCATGTTTGGCCGACATGATTAATGATATCTACAAGTATATGCTTGATCCGCATTACTTGATGAGCAAGGATTCAGCCGACAGAACAGAGTTTGTGAGAAAATAGACTGTTCCGGATGCCGACTAGAAAGGTGATGAAATTACTTGTGTGGATATATATGCACGATGGATTTAGTTGTGAGAGTTGTAGTAGCAAAGATGATATGTGTGAATAAGTGCAGAGCAGAGCAGAAGTAGTAAGAAAGATCCGGTATGTGAAAGGAAAGCAGAATAAAGAGAAGAGGAAAGATGAAGTGCAGCAGATCAGTGTACTGAGCCTAACCGGAACTGAACTCTAGCATATGTGGATGCTTCCAATCAGTTCAAGTATTGTATAACATTCTTTTGTAGACAGCGTGTCTCCTTGTAGGCAGTGTGCCTCTTTGTGAGCAGTGTGCTCGGGCAGTGAGCCCCAATTGGCAAGTGCCATTTTGTAATTCCTTATTCTTCTAACAGAGAATAATCTTTGGGTTAATCACCCCGTGGTTTTTCCCTTAACAGGGTTTCCACATCAAAAATACTGTGTCATGTGTTTCTAATTTCATGGTAATGTTTGTTTGTTTGATTCAATATTGCATTGATTAATAAGAAAGTTCAAAAGAAGAAATAATTAGGATAACTGATTCACCCCCCCTCTCAGTTATCAACAATTGGTATCAGAGCCAAGTTCCTCCTAATAGAGCCTAACAGCTTGAGGAAGATCTAGGAGTTCAAATGGATGCATATGGTTTAAGGAAGCAACTCAAGACTGCCCTTGAGGATCTTGAACAGTCAAACTCTGAAGTCAATGAATTAAAGGAAAGACTCAAACAGGCTGATAAATTCATGAGAGAACTAAAGGACAAATTAAGTCTCTCTATGAAAAAGAGAAAGGAGCTACTCCAACAATTGGCAGGACAAAGTGAAGAAAGTAATACAAATGAAGAATTGACTAAGAAAACCAAGTTATGTGAAAAGTTATCAAAAGAAGTCATTATGGTAAGACATGAAATGGAATCAGGAGTTATAAAGTTTACTCAAGAGATTGAAGAGAAAAGAAAAGCTGAAGACAATCTAAGACAATCTCTTAAAGAGAAATCAGAAGATTGCCACCAGATGGACAGGATTATCAGACATCTTGAATCTGATCTTGAAGATGCCAAAGATAATGAAGAAAAACTTGAGGATCAAATTGTCTCTCTCAAAAGAGATCTTCAAACAACAAATGAATATAAAGAGAAATTCAAGATAAGTTCTGCTCAACTTGAAGTTCTTCTTGGAAGTTAAAAGAGGGCAGATGACAAGTATGGTTTGGGATATGAGAAAGGAGAAAGCTCTGGGTCCGGTCAAAAGAATTTTGGATCAGAAAATCCAAGGAATAGGCCTAGAAGACCTCCGGTAAGACAGCCCAATGCTCAAAGATATCTATCCTTCAATGGATACTACCACAGCTACAATCACTTTGGTCACAAAGCTAATCAATGCAAAAAGAGAATGAATCAGACTAATTCATCCTTCTCCAGACAGTGCTTTAACTGCAAAAGGTATGGACACAAGTCTCATGAATGCAGAAATATGCAAATAAACAAATCATTCAATGGTAGATGCTTTGCATGCAATAGAATAGGTCATATGGCTAATCAATGCAGATCAAGAGGTTATCAGTCAAATATGCAAGGAAATGTTATTTTCCAAATCTGTAACAGGTCTGGTCATAATGCAAAAGTCTGCAGAAGCAAGAATCAGGACAAAAGAGGTCCGGTGTATAATCAGAATCAAGACAAGGGTAAACAAAAGATGAATGCGGATGAAGTTAGGAATCAGATGAACAAGATTTGGGTGAAGAAAAGTTCAGAGAATGTAGAGGTTGGATCCGCACCAGACTCTGGTCTGATATTCCTTCCGAAAATTAAAAGGTGAGCTCTGGCTCAGGGGGAGACTCAAAGAAAATCCTGTTCTCCCAGCCAATCAAGTGGTGCTGGATGTGGCACAAGATGCGGAGTAAAGGGTTTGTAGATATAAGTCTTGAGATGATCCAGATAAGATTTCAAAGGTCCGCATGAAGATGTGAAGAAGTTGTGATCGATCAAGTAAGACCTGTTCCGGGAGATGCTCCGGAATAATAGAGGATTACCAAAAGGGTCTGGAGAGATCCGAAAGTGCATTGTCTTATTCTACGGATTGGACAGAGTGTTTGGGATGTCCGTGTGATGTGTCATCTTGATTTCTTCATGGTTGGAAGATCTTCATGATGTTCATAGATCAGGACTGATCCGGTTCTCCAAAGTTATCCGAATAAGGCAAACCAGAATAATGTAGGTCGAGCATTTATTGCCATCAGATATTAGGGTTTGCGGAGCAATATAAGGGATTTCTCATAAATCACTTGCTCATTCTGCACTCAAGAAGAAGCGAAAAGTGGAGCTCTACAACAAGATTCATCAAGTTCACCAAAGATCTCTTGCAGAAGTCATTACATACAGAAATCAATCCAACCACTCCATGTAACCGAAGGCGCATAAGGTATTTTCCGTTTTCGATATCTTACTACAAATCTTTGAAAAACGGCTACTCCGAACATAGTTAAAATCTCTGATAGACCTCACCCCACATTCAAGAAACATCCATACAAATCTTTAGAGGTAGATCCCCTAGGAGCCTTCTCTAGTGTTCCGCATGGTGTATTGCATACGGAGGACATTAGGGTTTACATACATGCGAGTTTTGAAGACTTTGGAAAATCAAAATTGATGGATATCTATCACAAATAGTTGATAGATGATTCCTTTGAGATTAAACCTCAGTACAAAGCCATCCGGGATAAGCACTTTGCACAATGTATTCATTTCCCCTGTTTTGAAGAAGATGAATGGGTCCGGTATGTTCTAAGTAGAGTGCATGACAATTTCCTATGGTTGAACAAGCCTTTCAAGATCACCAAAGATGCAATCAGGGCTGTAACCGGTCTGCACTCCTCCGGTGGATTACCTATTCTCAAGTTTGTCAAAAATCAGACAGTTAGTGATGCAACCGGATCAAAATTTGACAAGAGAGCTATGACAATTGAAGACATCACTGAACCGGATGTCAAATTTGCATCTATGATAATTGGTTACAAGATCTATCAATCCAGTAGAGAAAATTCAGTACTGGGAACTGCAATTTACATATCCTATCAAATGCTAAAGGAGAATGCAGACTATGATTTGTGTGAGCTTCTTTTAAACCAACTTTTAGAAAATCTACAGAAGATCAAGAAGGACAAGAAGAACTCCTTCAAGTATGGTAGTCTGATCCTTTGTTTATTCTTTTATTACATGAATGAGCTTCCCGGATCCAGTGAATGGATATGGCAGAATGACAGACCAGTTGCCATCCAAATTAGAGATTATTTGCATGGACTTGGGGATGCTAAAGCAAGAAAAACAGCCCTGTGGGGATATTTCAAGAACTTTCAGAGCATGATGCATGCAAGAGAAAGAATTCCCCAGTCACTTGTTGAAAAGTACAAAGACACAGTATGCTTTATGGTAGAAACAAATCAGTGTCTGATGGAGGCAGTAGAACCAAGAACTGTGTGGATCATGCCCATGGGGTATGAAGTGGATGAACAGATTGTGGAGCTGCATGTTCAACACATGCTTAGTTAGCCTAAAGATCCAAAGGTAGAAAGGTTCGGAACATTTGAGGAACTAAGTATAAAAATCCATGTTGAACTCAGAGAACCGGAGATCAAGAGGAAGGTTAGAAAAGAAGTAGAACATATAGCACAAGGCCTTGGGATTTCAATGGAGGCTCTTGATGCTCACAAGAAGAAGAAGAAAGGGGATGAGAAAGAGAAAAAGAGGCCAGAAAAGAAAAGTGAAGAAAGTGTTCCGGTAGAAACATCCACCCGGACCAGATCATCAAAAAGATCTGCACTTGCCACAGCCAAAGGCTCAAAACTGAAAGTCCAGGGATCTGGCAAAAGATCCAAGACAAAAGCCACAAGGGCTTATGAAAGCCAAAGAGATGAAGAAGAAACTGAGTCAGATGAGGGAGTAAAGGAAATAAAGAAGCAGAAGAAGAAAGGATTCGGTAAACCCTCCACATGCCAAGACAAGGAAGAAATGGTAGAGAAATTTGTTGAAAAGCCCACCCTGTCTCTAGACAGTGTAATCAAATCAGTCACTGTGGGTGGAAACCTTCAACCAATGGCCGAATTCTATGATGACTACAATGAGGCTGACTAAAAGATCCTGTAGGAAGCTACAATCAGGTATCTGCACATCTACAACAAAGCTTTCATTGAAATTATCTCCCTTATTCCTAAGAGTCTAGAGAAGGAGCTAGAAATGAGAAAGGCCAATGCCATGGCGAAAGATCTTGAGATTAGAGAACAGATAGCTATTCAACTGTATCCCTCAATTGATCACAAAACAATGAACATGGTATTCAAAGACTGCAAGGATGAATTCAGGAGCAAAGCAAGGATGAATCAGCTTATGCTTGGTGAGACCGACAAGGTAGCCAAGGACACTGAAGAGATCCTCCGGAATACATTCAAAAGGTTCAACATTCCTGTTATAGAGGACTTGGGTGTAGAAATAGCTGTGGACTTGGAATCCTCTGCTCCGGGAGAAGTGGCCCTTGAACAGACTAGCATCTCTCCTCCGGTTTCCCCTACAGTCTCCGGATCCAAAGAAGAAGAGAAATTACAGGAGAAAGAAGCAACGGTAAAAGAAAAGGAAGTTGATAGTACCAAGGATGCAGAGAAAGAGAAGATTCCAACAGAGAAAACCACAACTGAAAGTGGTAAGAATGTGGAAGGAGAGAAAATTCCAAAGGACAGTTCCAAGACTGCAGAAGAGAAGAAACATCTGTCTCCGGCAAGAGACACTGCACAAACTGTTCAAAAATTTATGAGCCAAGAAACAATAGAGATTGATGAACTGGAGCTTCTAAAAGGTCCATTCAACTTTGATTCCCTCTCTCCAGTACAGACAATGAAGATAGCTTCATTTGTAAATGCTAAGGCAAATGAAAAACTCCTAAAGTCTCATATGGAAGACTGTGAGTTGATAGAGGCTGCTTCTGGAGTGCTTGAAAAGATTATGCCATTGGTCCAGATAGATCCGACAGCCTCCTCTTCCGGTAATCTCAAAACATTAGTCAGCAATGTTGATACACATTTTGATTCTCTAGAAAAATCAGCTGAAGAAAAGGTCCGGAAGGAGTTTTTGGATAAGAGATTTTCAGAAGTACTAGGATTAATCTCTAATGATAGGAGAAATATGAGTATTGGAATAAAGAGCTTAGAAAATGCTCTTAAGGATGGCAGTGACATTTACAAATTTTGTATCTCTTGGTCAAAAGCAACAGTAGAAATTGAGAATAAAATAAAAGAGGAACATGACAAACTACTGAGTTTGTCTCAAAGTTTTGATCCTCTCTCTTCCTCCATAGTAACTCAAGAATGTCAAACTATTGCAATCACAAATGCAAAAAAGAACTTTGAGAAGGAAAGGAAGAATATAATTAACCGGATGGGAGAACTTAGAAGGATTATAATCCCTAAGTTAGAAACTATGCATGAGACCATAAGTGATGCTCAGACTACCGCCCAAACCAATGATTCGACAGATCTTAAGAGGGCAGAAGCTTTTACATTTTTGTTGAGTGGTCACATTTTAATTTTGGATAGAATGAAGCAAAGTTGGGCTACAGAACTCATCCAATTGAAGACATCCTTTGCAGACATTCTTCAATTTTTGTGAATATGTAATATACAGCCAAGTATAGTAAAATTTTTGAAAATTTTTCTGTGCGGACCCTACCCTTTGCCATTGATGTCAAAGGGGGAGTGAGGAGCAGTGAAAAATGAGGAATCCAACTAAGGGGGAGTTCCAGAAATTGTATATAAAGATAGAGCATCAGCTAAGGGGGAGCATAGTGTAAACACTTAGTCATTTTTCACTAAGTGTTGCCATCAATGCCAGAGGGGGAGATTGTTGGCAAGAGACACTATATGGATTCATGGTTGTTGTCATTGATGGCAACAAAGGTCATCCCACATATCCGCAAGTCATGGTGTGTCTCCACCGGAAGTCAGAATGAAGATTGTTGTGGTCCGGGGAACAAGAACAAAGCATGTGGCGAGGTCCGACAGTTTGGTCCGGATCTCTCAGAGGAAGTATCTTGGTGTAGTGCAGATTTGGGGAAGTCAAGAGGACTACCTTGAGTGGTATATTCCAAGGATTTAGCCTCTGGTGATGGACAAGGAAAAAGATATGAATAGTTGAGTATCAGATTCCTAAGTGATAGTGAGAACAAAGGAAGAACTGACTGACAGAACATCAGACTATTTTCCGAATGTGTTACTGTTGATGGTAAAGGTTGTGAAGGCATGAATCATGTTTGGCCAACATGATTAATGATATCTACAAGTATATGCTTGATCCGCATTACTTGATGAGCAAGGATTCAGCCGACAGAATAGAGTTTGTGAGAAAATAGATTGTACCAGATGCCGACTAGAAAGGTGATGAAATTACTTGTGCGGATATATATGCATGATGGATTTAGTTGTGAGAGTTGTAGTAGCGAAGATGATATATGTGAATAAGTGCAGAGTAGAGCAGAAGTAGTAGGAAAGATCTGGTATGTGAAAGGAAAGCAGAATAAAGAGAAGAGGAAAGATGAAGTGCAGTAGATTAGTGTACTGAGCCTAACCGGAACTGAACTCCAGCATATGTGGATGCTTCCAATCAGTTCAAGTATTGTATAACATTCTTTTGTAGATAGTGTGTCTCCTTGTAGGCAGTGTGCCTCTTTGTGAGCAGTGTGCTTGTGCAGTGAGCCCCAATTGGCAAGTGTCATTTTGTAATTCCTTATTCTTCTAACAGAGAATAATCTTTGGGTTAATCACCCCGTGGTTTTTCCCTTAACAGGGTTTCCATGTCAAAAATACTGTGTCATGTGTTTCTTATTTCATGGTAATGTTTGTTTGTTTGATTCAATACTGCATTGATTAATAAGAAAGTTCAAAAGAAGAAATAATTAGGATAACTGATTCACCCCCCCCTCTCAGTTATCAACATTGCTGACCTGTCAAACTGCCAAGGCCTTCCAAGTAAAACATGGCAACAACTCATAGGTAGAATATCACAAATGACTTTATCTCTATATTGACCAATTTGAAATTCAACAGTATCTTGTTCACTCACCAAAATGGTTTGATTTTCACTAAGCCAAGACACTTGATAAGGTTTTTCTATAAGCACTCTTTGCAAGTTCAATTTGTCCACCATATCACTAGATACCATATTATTAGTGCATCTAGAATCAATTACTACTTTACATACCTTATTTTTGCATTTACAGGTTGTCCTAAACAAGGCTCTTCTTTGAATTAGCTCTTTCTCCCTGGATGTCTTCAAGAGTTGTCTTCTCACCATCAATGATTCACCCACCTCTAGTGCAGCATGGACACTTTCTCTTTCATCTTCCTGCACAATTTGGACTCTCTTTCCACCTCTTCTTTCACCTCCACTTGAAGTAGTACCAATCTTGTCAGGGCACTTATAAGCTGGATAACCAAACTCACCACAGTGATAGCACTTTCTAGTAAACACATTTGAACCTCTTCCTTGATCTACATATCTACCCCTAAAACTTGTTCTTCCACCTATCCATCCTCCTCTAGACTCAAGGGCTTGTTCTTTACTCTTATCAGCATCTTCAAAATCTTCTTCAGATTGTCTTGGTGTTGAAAATGTACCTCTACCCCTAGAAGTACTACCTCTTCCTCTTGTTGCCTTCTCTTGTCTCCTCTTGAGTTTTTCTTCTACTCTTATTACCATTTGAAAACATTGTTCCACTATTTTTGGTGCCAACAAACTAATTTCATCTTGAATGTTATACCTTAGGCCATTGAGATATCTGGCCACTCTTTCTTCCTCATCCTCCTCATGCTTTGTCCTTATACTTAACCTATAATACTCCTTAGTGTATGCTTGCACATCTAAGTCCTTTTGCCTAAGATTTTGCAATCTTTTCAGTAATTGAACATTATAGTCACCAGGAAGGAACTTACCTTTCAGTTTTGCCTTCATTTTCTCCCAAGAAGTGATCTTGTTCTTCCCTTGTTTCTATCTTTCCTCTTGCACAAAGTTCCACCATAGCAAAGCATGTCCTTTCAGTTTGGTTTTAGCCTTCCTCACCTTGTGATCTTCATCTATCTCTTCACTTTCAAAGTAATTTTCCATGGCTCCTATCTAGTCTAAGAACTCTTCACCATCTAGTTTGCCTCCATACATTGGCAAATCTGTTTTGCTATGTCCATCACCTTTCATAGCTTTCAAAAACTTTACCATCCTCACATCCTCTGGATCCAACTCTTCTTCTTCACTAGAAGTTTCTTCTTCTTCTTCTTCAGACTCAATTTCACTCATGGTGCCTCCATCTTTAGACTTCAATGCAATAATCTCCTTCTTCAAGGCTTCTAGCTCTTTAGCCTGCTAATCAATCTTTCTTGCAACTGAACTTCCTTTAGGAGGCATCTTGACTTCTCAGATTCCACTTTTCTTAGACTCCAACCTTCAACTCTCAAGAGACCTAATTCCTATGCTCTGATACCACTTGATTTAGAGGTAGAGGTAGCACACAAATGCAAGGTTTCATTTACCACTTGACTGTTCACACATTGTCTTGATTGTCCTCTTAGAATGCATTGCTTTAAGACTAGGAAAAGATGCCATTTCATGGTTTGAATGCATAAGCTACCCACCAAACCTCCCAACCACATTTGACCACACAAAAATTACTAGGGGATACTCACCAAACTCATAAAACAACTTAGTAAGCTGATGTTCCTATTGTCCCTTCACAACTAGTTCAACTTTGCTTGTAGCCCTTAGAATACAGTTTTTGGGGCATAACTTACAAAATCTATGACAAACCCATGAACCAATTACCTTTTTGAATACCCATTAAGCCCCTCCACAACATATCTAACATACAGGGTAGGTTTCTTTGGACCAAAAGCCTTAAAAATGGACTATACCTGCTATTCCTAGGCCTAATTAGGAAAACAAATGAAGTATTTTTGGCATAAATTTCATAAAATGAATCAATCCCATGAACTAAAACCTTTTTTGAGTACCCATTATCTCCTTACATAACATATATTTCATGCAGGTATGATTGTTTTGTAACATAAGGCCTTAAAAATGACTGGTATTTCTGGTAATTTGCCTAATTAGATCACTTTTACAAAGGAGGTCACTCAAGATCACCAATTTTTTACCAAAACTCAATGGAAAGTCTTTATTTATGTATTAAAATAGAAGAATCCACCATTTTTTTGATCGGAAGCCTCACTTATCTCATCAAATTCAAACATGCAAACTAGAAACTCTCATTCTTCCTAAAAAAATAGGAAATTGCAGCAATAAGAACATTTCAAAACACCAAGAAAACTCATTTTTTTTGCTCCTCAAGTGAATAAATCTGTTGAAGGACTTAAAAATATTTCATTCCACTATTTTTTTCCATTTTCCCATGGTTGTGGCACTCAAAAACATAAAATTTCTCTCTAGGACTGTCAAAACCTAGGTTATTGGACTATTTTTAGTAAAATGAGCATAAAATCCAAAAAACATGATACTAGACCATAAAATTATATGAAAAAGAAATTTAATCCAATACCCCATCCAACCATGTATTTTTAAGGGTGGTACAAGGTCGCACCAGGCCATACAATTGCAAAGAACAACAAAAAAATGTAGAAAATTTGTGAAAAATAGAGTTAGAACAGCAAAAAGAATCATTTTATCTTATTTCCTTCATACCAAAAGCTTCATATCCTTTTTTCACAACCTATATGTCATATAAAAAACATGTTTTACAATATATAACTTCACTCCATTCCTCCTCCATCTAGAAAACTCAAAAAGGAAGGCTACAAAATAGCCTCTCCACTAATGCTACCAAAATAGAAAATACTAAACTTAAGAAAAACCTTAGAGACCCTAGTCCTATAATTACCCCCACTACAAAAATGCCCCAAATAGGCTTTATTACAATAATAAATGGTCTTTTAAGACCTTATTTTATGCAAAACTCAAAACTAAAGCCTAGATTTTAGTAATTGTCCACCTTTGACAAATGGTGCTCCTGCACTTGTCACTCACAGCATATGAGATGAGAAGTGAGAATACTAGTTCAAGAAAGAAAGAAGTAGCATTCATGACTTCCAAAGTCAAGTAGATTGAAAAATATTCTGAACCAAGTATCAGTTTAGGTGAAGAAGAAGCAAATTTTGTTAGAAATTTGAACAAGGGCTCTAGCAAATATAAAGGTAAGCTACCTTTAAAATGTTTTAATTGTGGAAAAATTGGTCACTTTGCCTCTAAATGTCCCTTAGGTGAAAATCAAAAGGAGATAGTTCTAGGAGTCAAGAAGTTTCCAAATATAAAAAGAGAAACTTTAATAAGAAGAAAAAGAGTCTATATGTAGACAAAGAAATTAGTTCTTCAGATGATTGTTCTTCTACAAGTGAAAATTATAAAACTGCATTCATGAATATTAAAATTAGAGAAAATGAAAATACTCCTATAGAAGATTTTTGTGAAGACTCTAATGAGGAAGAAGAGGGAGAAGTTGATTTGGCAGGTGAACTGGTCTCTACCTTAGAAGACTTGAAAGATGAGAGAAAACAAAATGAAAAATATAATTTAAGGATTGAAGAAGATGAAAAACTTGTAGTAGGTTTGAAGTTGCAGCTAGCAGAATCTAAGAGAATAGATGAAGTTACTAGGATGAGTTTGAAAACCAAACTAGAAGAATGTCAAAAACTAGAGGTTGAAGTTGTCTCTCTAAGGAAGGAGTTAGAAAAGGTAAACATACAATTAAATAGAAGCCTTAAGTTTGTGAAGAGCTCCTAAATTCTTAATGAAACAATTGGTTGTCAAAGGTCCTTCTTCAACATGCTTGGGTTAGGATATGTGCAAGACAAGAGTTTCAAGGATAAGAAGAATGCTAAAGAAAAGACTATTAAAGTTTCTACTCTTTTTCAAAATGTAGTTGAAGAAAAAGATGAATCAAGTTCTACTATCCCTAAGAAAAAAAAAGAGCCTAAAAAGAGTGACATTGCTTCTAGAAGCCTGAAGGGTCCAAAAAGAACAAGCTAATTGAATATCTTAGAAATGAGGATGATGGTTTTATCAAAGCTCACAATTCAAAGAGAAGATTGAAGGACCAACCTACAAGACAAACTAGGTTTAATTATTTTTTATGGTTATTGTTTTTCATGTAATAAGTTTGAACATAAAGTAATAAACTACAAAATTAGACCTAGGAGAATGGATAGACATGATTTTGTAAGTAGAAATCCTTTCGCCCCTTTAGCTAATATGAATAATATTTTCTATAATTGTAACAACTATGGGCATATTGCCAAGTTTTGTAGAAGTGTGTTTATACATCTTTCTAGATAAGAGAAAAGGAAACTAACTCCTCCAAGGCAAGATAGACTTGCACATGCTCCTACAAGAAAACAAAAAAGATTTTCACAATCCTCTACAAGTCAAAAGAAAGAATTGGCATCCCTTGCTTAGGAGAAAGAACCCACAAAGTATTCTGAGGAAAAGGAGAAAATATCAAAAAGATGTTGGATAGAAAATAAGAATGAAAAGTCCATGTTAGTCCAAACATCTTTTCATGCCAAAGGACAATGCAATCCTTGGGTGATAGATAGTGGATGCTCTAATCATATGACTAGAGATAAGAGCAAGTTCACCATTTTTGAGAAATGTAATGGTGGTTTTGTAAAGTTCGGTGATAACAGCACTGTTAAGATAGCTAGAAAAGCCACATTGTGTATAGATGGTAAAACAAATGCTCAAGATGTGTTGTATGTAGAGGGATTACATCATAACTTGCTTAGTGTCAGCTAGATGTGAGACAAGAGATATAACTTGTTATTTCATGTTAGTGGATGTAAGATAAGAGAAGCTAACTCTAGTAGACTTGTTACTGAGGCAAATAGAACAAACAACAACCTATACCATCTGAAGGAGGTGAAAAGTGGAAGATGTCTATTAGGGAAAACTGATGAAAGTTGGTTATGGCACAAAAGGATGGGCCATATCAACTTTGACCATCTAATGAAGGTTAGCAACAAGAATGCAGTTAGACATATGCCTAGTATTGGAAAGCCATAAAGTACCTTCTATAAAGAATGCCAAGAAGGAAAGCAAACAAGGTTCAATTTCAAAATAAAGGAATATTCAACTTTAAAACCCCTTGAGTTGATACATACATACTTGTGTGGACCAATCAGAACCAAGAGTCTCAATGGAGAAAGGCATTTTATGTTGCTTATAGATGATTATTCAAGAATGACATGGGTAAATTTTCTTAAAGATAAATCTCAAGCTTTAGAAAGAATTAAAATCTTTAGGAATATGGTTGAGAATGATATTAGGTCAAGGATAAAATGCTTAAGGTCTGATAGAGATGGAGAATTAACTTTGAATGAGTTTGATCAATACTGTAGAAAACATGCGATTAAAAGACATTTCTCTATTGCTAGGACACCTCAACAAAATGGAGTTGTTGAGAGGAAGAACAAAACTATCCAGGAAATGGCTAGAACTATGTTAAATGGGGCCAAATTGCCTGATAGATACTAGAAGGAAGTAGTTCATACTATTGTTTACATTCTTAATAGAGGTCAGTTAAGAGTAAACTGCGATAAGACTCCATATGAATTATGGAAAGGTAGACTTGCATCTGTGAAGTATTTTAGAATATTTGGAAGTAGATGTTTTATAAAAAGGGATGAAGATAACTTGAGTAAATTTGAGACAAGGTCTAATGAGGGAATATTTTATTGGTTATTAAACTACAAGAAAGGCCTATAAATGCTGCAATAAAAGGTTGCAAAAGATAGTTGAAAGTGTGAATGTTAGAGTGGATGAAGACTTCTCTTAGTTGTCACATAAAAATGACTTGTATTTAAAGGTTCCTATTTATGAAGAAGAAGAAGAAGAAGAACAAGAAGAAGTTGCAAAAGAAGAGTCACAAGAGGAGAGTGATGTTGATGAAGAAGAACAACCAAAATCTACTCCAAAGGCTCCGCCTAGGTATGTCAAATGTGATCATTCTGAGAATCAAATTCTTGGAAACAAATATGATGTTGTCATGACAAGGAAAAAGCTAAAGCTAGCACAACAAGAACAAGTAAACTATTCTTTACTATCTAAAATAGAACCTAAATATTATGAAGAAGCTAGTAAGGATGAAAGTTGGATTGAGGCCATGAAGGAAGAACTTAGTCAAATAGAGAAAAATCTAACTTGGGAACTTGTTCCAAGGCCTACTAATAAGAATGTCATAAGCACAAAATGGGTGTTTAGAAATAAACTAAATGAAGATGGGTAGATAACTAGAAACAAAGCTAGATTAATCTGTAAGGGATATGCTCAGGTTGAGGGAGTAGATTTTGATGAGACATTTGCACCTATGGCTAGGCTTGAATCCATTAGAATGTTTCTTGCATATTCAGTTTATAAACACTTCAAGGTGTACCAGATGGATGTGAAATTTTTATTTCTCAATGGCTATTTGGATGAGGAAGTTTATATAGAGCAACCTAAAGGAATCAAGGTAACTATAAACAAAGCCTATGTGTGTAGACTAAAAAAGACATTGTATGGTCTAAAACATGCTCCTAGGGCTTAGAAGTCTAGGTTGGATAAATATCTTCAACATCAAGGCTATAAAAAAGGTATAGCTTCTAGTAACTTGTACTTTAAAACTAAAGGTAATCATATGTTGATTGTTATTGTTTATGTTGATGATATAATATTTGGAGATAGTGACAAAATGTGTAGAGAGTTTGTTAATGCTATGCAGAAAGAGTTTGAAATGTCAATGCTAGGAGAACTAGCATTTTTCCTTGATTTACAGGTCATTTGATTAGATATAGGTATTTTCATTTCGAAAACCAAGTATGTGAAAGAAATTTTGAAAAAAATCAAGATGGAAGATTGCAAGCTAGTCAGTACACCTATGGTCACTAGATGTAAGCTTAGCAAACATGATGAATCTACTTTAGTAGATCAAATTTTGTATAGATCCATGATTGGAAGTCTCTTATATCTCACAACAACAAGGCCTGATATCATGTAAGTTGTGTGCATGGTGGCTAGATTTCAAGATACTCCTAAGGATACACATTTCAAATTTGTGAAGATGATATTCAGATACTTAAAAAGTACATTAGATTATGGTCTATGGTATCTTGTTGGTGATGACTTCACTTTGATTGTATACACAGATGTAGATTGGGCTAGTTGTGTGGATGATAGAAAGAGCGCTAGTGGTGGTGCATTCTTTCTAGGAGATAGAATGGTAGCATGGTTAAGTAAGAAACAAGAGTCAATTTATTTGTCAATAGCTAAAGTTGAATATATAGATGTTCTATCTTGTTGTACTCAGTTGTTATGGATGAAGCAAACACTGCAAGATATTAAGGTGGATTTTGATGGGCCAATCAACATTCTTTGTGATAATACTAGTGCAATAATCATCTCAAAGAATCTAGTTATGCATTCAAGGACCAAGCACATATCCATTAAGTATCATTTGTAGGGAAAATGTTATTGCACACGAAGTACAATTGGAATATGTTGCTACAAAGGATCAACTGGAAGATATATTTACAAAACCCCTTCCAAAGGAGACATTTAAACATCTCAGAGAGAAGTTAGGAGTTATCCCTTCTCCTATCTCTCCTTGAATACAAAATGTATTCATCTAGGGGAGTATATCAGAGTATTTCATTATCCCTGGTACCGCAGTTGCCCTATAGGATGATTGTCCTAAGGGGAAGAAAGTAAGCACTATCATCACAAATAAGGCATTTTTATATGAATCCATTTGTAATTGATGTTAAAGGGGGAGAATACTAAGTAAGGAGAATAATGTTGTTGGAGAATGTTGGAGAAAGATGGAGAAATGCTAAAGATGATAATGGAGTTCTAGATCACAAGGGGGATGCATATTCAAATGTTGCCATCAATGACAAAGGGGGAGATTGTTCGCATTATTGTCATTGATGTCAAGGGATGATGTCTCTATCTCTGTGCATTTCTATGAAAGTCATTGATGTCAAAGGATTGCTGGTTTGAGGCTATTTTAGTTTGTTTAGCCAAATTAAGGACATCATCTAGAAGGAGATCAAGTTGGATATTCACAGTTTCATTTTTTTGAAGTTTGGGTGAAAATTGGCTAAGTCATAGCCAATCAGAGATTTCTTCAGTTCACGAATTGACTAGTTCATCAACAAATTTGTTGGCTGATGGGTAACTTCTCTGACCTTGCTTAAGGACAAGTTTACAATTGCTTAAGGAGTCTTTAGTAGGAAAAAGTTTAAAATTACAAACTTATTTGGCAAAGTCACTTGTTTGTGAAATATTAGGTTTGCCAATGACTCTATTCCCTGACAAAGGCTTGCAAGTGGAAGTCAAAGTTTCTTTTAGTTTGTGGAATTGGTATTTTGTTGATAGAAGAAAAGTTGGTAAATCTTTGGTAGTTCGCAAGTTAGATGGCTCACCGATTCACTGACTAGGCGACAAAGGGCACATAGGAATGTCAGCTTGCATTTTGGTGTTTTTGTTGATAAAGAAGATATTTTGGCTCTTGGTTCAAGGAAAAAGGAGATAGGCTTCAGAACAAGACTTAGTTCAAGAAGGACTAGTTTCATTGATAAAAGAAGATGATGCCTTGAGACTTTGCATCGACAAACTTCTAAGATTGGAAACTAGTTCATGGGTTTCAAGATTTGCCGATAAGATGATAAAAGGATGAAAAAGTAAAGTTGGCCAATAAGGACACTTGAGTGATGGTTCTTAAAAAGGATATTTTGTTGATAGAGTGATAAAGGCCAAAGTTCTTAAAAGGGAAATTTTTCTGAAAAGAGTGATAAAGGCATAAAAGACAAAGGTTTGTAAAAGACACATTTTGTCGATAAAGGAAACATAAGTCAAGTTTACAAAAATTACTTTTTTCCAATAGAGGTGATAGAGGCCAAGTTCATGAAGAACATATTTCTTCAATAGACTACTCTAAATCTCAGGTATCTATGGTTGAGATGACAATTCAGATCCATAACTGTTCAGTTCCTAGGTGACTGTTTAAATTGATTGATGCAGTTACACAACTACTATATCAAGATTCAATTTTTTAAACAATTTTAGTTTTGTAAAAAGTTGCGTTTGTGCAACTACTCAGATACAATTGTTCTTCTATTCATGGTAGTTCAAATTGGTGAAACTATATTTGTTTCTGCAAACAAAAAGGATGTTGAGTTATTAGTATGACATTTCCTCTCATGAAAATATATAAAATAGATGCTTGTAGAAGTATGTATGTGTGCATGAATGCTGCAGGGTGTGTGTTTGAGAGAAATTAGACTGTGTTAATAAAAACATAGTGTACATAGAGCATTCAAGGTGTACAATGAGAGGGTAGGAGTCTTTGTTAAAGTTAACAGAGAATGCAAAGAGTATAGAGAGAGGAGAAGATTATGTTAATGAAAACATAGAGTACAGGAGTGTGGGTGAGACTATATATGAATTGAAAGGGTGCATTTTAGGCTAGTGAAGAACCAATGTCTACATATTAGAATTTGTAAGGATTTAAGGGTTGATGCCTCTTTAGAATTGGTGCCTCATTGTATAGGATTGGTTCTCAACTAGGTGTACAGTGTACCTTAAGGTTGGTGCCTCAAAACATTGTCTTGGGTGTCAATGTACTTGTAAGTTGGTGCTTATAAAACATCTGTAAAATCTTTTACTGTGAGGTTGGATTTGAGTAGTAGACTCAAGCAACATTCTCACAGTGGTTTATCCCTCTTAGGGTTTTCCACGTATATCTGGCGTTTCCTTGTATGCATGTAGTTTATGTTTTCCTTTAATTCTTGTCTACTATTTTCATTTAAAAATTAAAAATACACTGATTCACCCCCCAGTGTATTGGTGTTCTTTCAACAATCTTCCCACCAAATTTTAGTTTCAAAATTTATGACCTCCAGAAGTTTTTGCATCATTCTCATCTGGTTGAAAAGAATGCACCTCCTACAAGTTGTTTTCCTAGAACATGTGCCATTTGTCCATATCTAGATTCTTCACTTTGTACTCTAGAATCCATGATTATCTTCTTGTGTTAGCCCTTCCCATTGTACCAAAAACTTGTTCTATTAACCCTATCATGTGTATATGGTTTTCTTTTCCAGAATGTGTACAATATTTTCCTTATTCTTGCTTAGAACCTACTATTGCCAATCTACTTTAGAATCACATTCTTCATCATAATCCTCACCATGAAGAGCATATAAATTAGAAAATTAAACATAGGAGAAATATCTAATTGCTCTAGTAAATCTACCTCATAAGCATTGTCATTGATTTTTTGTAATCCTACAAGGACCAATTTTCTTGTATTTCAACTTGTTGTAAGTTCTCATGGGAAACTTCTCTCTTCTTAGATAGACCATCACTAAATCACCTTTAGTGAATACTTGATGTATTCTACTAGCATCTATTGTAGTTTTATACCTGTCTTGACTTCACAACATAATATTCAACACTATTATTATTCAAAAATATTTAGAAACTCATAAATATTTTTGAATTCTACTCCTCATTCCATTCCATTCTGCTATAACTGAAAATAAAAATCAAACATATACAAAAATGAAAATTACCTTTTTTTGCAGTTTTTAGCAAGTTTCTAAAATTGTCATTTTTGGTAGTTTCATATCCATATCCATGTGGCCATTAAACTTGCCACTCATTTGAAACTAACAAAAAGAGGACTAATTGTGAACTTTCTAATGTAATTGCATGTAAAGTTTAAAAAGTGATAATTTGATAAAACAACTTGGAAAAATATAAAAAATTAATAAGACCTTGTATTGAGGCCATAGATGATAAAAAATGGTCACAAAAAAGTGTTGAAATAGTGACCTATCAAACTTACTAGTTCAGTGGGATTTACAATCAACTCTTCAAGTCACATCTGCCCACTAAATTTCAGCTCAAGCGAAGTCCTGGGTTAAAAGTTATGACCTCCAGAAGTTTTTGCATCATTCTCATTTGGTTGAAAAGCATGCAGCTCCTACAAGTTGTTTTCCTAGAACTTCAACCACTTGTCTAGATCTAGCTTCTTCACTTCCCACTCTAGAATCCATGTATTATCTGCATGTGTTAGCCCTTCCCATTATACTAGAAACTTGTTGTATTGACCCTGTCATGTGTAAATGGTTTGATTGTCCAGAATCTGTGCAATCTTATTCTTTTTCTTTCATGAAAACCTTCTATTGCCAATCTACTTTGGCATCACCATATTCATCATGATCCTCACCATGAAAAACATATGAATTAGAAACATTAAACATAGAAGAAACGTCTAATTGCTTTGGTAAATCTACCTCATCAACATTGTCATTGGTTTTTTTTGTAATCCTACGAGAACCAATTTTCCTGTATTTGAACTTGTTTTAAGTTCCCGCAAGAAACCCCTCCCTTCTCAAATAAACCATCACTAAGTCACCTCCAATGAATACTTGATGTCTTCTACCAACATCTACTATAGTTTTATACCTGTCATTACTTCACAACATAATAAACAGAACTATTATTATTGAAAAAATATTCAGAAACTCAGAAATGTTTTTTAATTTTCATCCTCATTCCATTCTACTACAACTAAAAATTAAAATCAAACATATACAAAAATGAAAATTACTTTTTTTGGCAGTTTTTTATTAATTTTCTAAAATTGCCATTTTTGGTAATTTCACATTCATATCCATGTGGCCATTAAACTTGCCAATTAGTTGAAACTAACTAAAAGAGGACTAATTGTAAACTTTCTAATCTAATTGCATGTAAACATCAAAAACCAATTAGAAAAAATAACTTGGAAAAATCTCAAAAAATCATTAAGACCTCATTTTGAGGCCCTAGATGATCAAAAAAGGTCCCAGAAAAGTGTCGAAATGGTGACCTAACAAACTTGCCAGTTTGGTAAGATTTTCAAACAACTCCTCAAGATGCATTTGCCCACCAAATTTAGCTCAAACAGAGTTTGAAGTCAAATTTTATGGCCTCTGAAAGTTTATGCATCATTTTCCTTTGGTTGAAAAGAACACAACTCTTGCAAGTTGTTTCCTTGGAACTTGTGCCAATTGTCGACATCTAACTTCTTCACTTCCCACTCTAGAATCCATGTATTGTTTGCTTGTGTTATCTCATCCAATTGTACCAGAAACTTCTTGTATTGAGCCTGTCGTATATATGGTTTACTTGTCAAGAATCTATGCAATCTTTTCCATTTTCTTGCTTAGAACCTACTTTGGCCTCACCTTCTTCATCATGATCCTGACCATGAAAATAATATAAATTAGAAACATCAAACAAAGGAGAAATGTCTAACTACTTTGGTAAATCTACCTCATAAGCATTGTCATTGTTCTTATTGTAATCCTACAAGGACCAATTCTATTGTATTTCAACTTGATGTAAGTTCACGTGGGAAACCTCTATCTTCTCAGATAAACCATCATTAAGCTACCTTCATTGAATACTTGATGTCTTCTACCAGCATCTACTTTAGTTTTATACATGTCACTACTTCACAACATAATATTCAACACTATTACTATTACAAAATATTAAGAAACTCAAATATTTTTGAATTCTTCTCCTCATTCTATTATATTCTACTACAACTAAAAATAAAAATCAAACATATACAAAAATAAAAATTATAATTTTTGGTTGGTTTTAGCAATTTTCTAAAATTACCATTTCTGGTAATTCTGCATCCATATCCATGTGGCCGCTGAAACTTGCCAATTATTTGAAACTAACTAAAAGAGGACTAATTGTAAATATTCTAATCTAATTGCATGTAAAGTTCAAAAACTAATTAGAAAAAACTTGGAAAAATCTTGAAAAATCATTAAGACCTCATTTTGAGGCCCCAGATGATCGAAAAAGGTCTTAAAAAAGTGTTGAAATGGTGACCTAACAAACTTGCTAGTTTAGTGAGATTTTCAACCAACTCCTCAAGACACATTTGCCCACCAAATTTCAGCTCAAACGGAGTATCCAGTCAAAATTTCATCTCTTGCAAGTTCTTTTTCTAGAACTTGTGCCACTTGTCCAGATCCAACTTCTTTGTTTACCACTCTAGAACCCATGTATTATCTTCTTGTGTTAGCCCTTCCCACTATATGAGAAACTTGTTGTATTGACCCTATCTTGTGTATATGGTTTGCTTGTCCAAAATCTATGCAATCTTTTCTATTTTCTTTCTTGGAACTTGTTGTTGCCAATTCACTTCGACCTCACCTTCTTCATCATGATCGTCACCATCAAAAGCATATAAATCAGAAATATTAAACACAAGAGAAATGTCTATCTATTCTAGTAAATATACCTCATAATGATTGTCATTGATTTTTTTGTAATCCTACAAGGACCAATTTTCTTGAATTTCAACTTATTGTAAGTTCCCATGGGAAACCTCTCTCTTCTTAGATAAACTATCACTAAGTCACCGTCAGTAAATACTTGATGTCTTTTACCAACATCTACTGTAGTTTTATACATGTCATTACTTCACAACATAATATTCAACATTATTATTATTGCAAAAATATTTAGAAGCTTAGAAATATTTTTTAATTCTCCTCCTCATTTGATTCCATTCTACTACAACTAAAATAAAAAATTGAATACATACAAAAACAAAAATCACTTTTTTCGTAGTTTTTAACAACTTTCTAAAATTGCCATTTTTGGTAATTTCACATCCATATCCATGGGGCCATGAAAACTTGCCAATTATTTGAAACTAACTAAAAGAGGGCTAATTTTAATGTTAGAAAATACTAGTTACTAAAAGTAACCAACAAAAGAAAGCTCAATCCAAAGATAGAAAGTGAATCATTTCATTGATAGGAACATCCATAATTGTACAATGACTTGCAAGTTTCTACAATAAGTAAAGTGCATCTAATAGCACATAAGATAAAGTAACACTACATCTTTTACAAATATTCCAAGTACATCAATAATACATCAATGAGAAGTACAGTTACATATTTGGCTAAACAAGCCATACAATAATTATTACAATGATACATCCATTTTGAGTTACATAACATATGAAATATGTCTTTAGTCACCTTACCCACCAGTCTTTCACAAGACGAAGGTCAAGAGCATGGTTAAGGTTCTTTTTCCACCTAACCAGGAAGCACTACACTTTCTTGGGGTTCTTCCTAACTTGAAGAATCCCCAACCCTACACAAGGTACCTAGTAACCTGGAACAGATGGGTAGGAGGGAAACTCTTGATGCAAGCTTGATGCCTATTGTAGACACCTAAAATTGACCATATCTTTTCTACACCTTTGGCAAGTCCTGAATACACTTTTTACCTACATATCTTCTAAAAATTAATTAAATAATCTAATTATTTAATTAATTTCTCCTCTTCACCCATCCAAAACCAAATAAATAATCCTTTCATTTTATCATTTCCTCACCTTTCTATAATCCTCACACACAAATAAGCCTTTTTTAATTTATTAAATCCCTCATAAATACCTAATAATTGCCTAATAATGTCCTAATTGAGACTTAATCCTAATTATTCCCTAATCCAAAACTACCTCACAACTACCCAACTACCTATCCAACCCTTTAAATAAACCTATCTCCCCCCACTAAAATGGGAGGAATCCTCTAAGCAAGTACATGCTGACAAAATATTTCTTCTTCCAATCTTCTCCTATCTAGCTAAATCCTTCATCATCATTGGTTATTGTTGATCTTTGAAGGCAACACACATTTAATCCATGATCGATTGAAGAACAATCAAACAAGATATTGGGTGCACTTGTTTCGTTCTATCATGTGTGTAAGAATTCAGTTATTGATTTGAGGATTCTTAAGTTGTATTGTTTGATCTTCTTATGTTTCTATTAACCAATTTTTGAGCATACATTTCTAGCATGCCCAGTGGGACCCCACTTCCCTTCATCTAATCTTTTTTGGGAAGTTTTTCCCTTCTTTTTCATCATTTTTGTGCAGGTTTGTGCATTTTTTGGGCAAAACCCTAATTTTTCAAGATTTTATCATATCTTTCAAATGGATTGGAATTTTTCTACAACATTTTAATAGGTGTCTAGTGTCCACTTGAGGAGACTACACAAGAAAAATTAGGTCTTTATCATCCATTTTGAGTGATTTATAACAATTTTGGGTTTTTTAATAAATCAACAATTTTGGGTTCATATTAGTGGGCTCTTTTGATATCTTTACATTTTAAGAAATCCATTGAAAATATAATGGGGGTATATTCTTTATACATTCATTTTTGAGGTTAAATTGGGGACAAAATAATCAGATCTTTTCAAACTATACACTTTTCATTAATCTACATTTTTGGGCACATATCAGTGAATTTTTTTGGTTTCTTTACATTTTTGCAAATATATTGAAAATATAATAGGAGTCTATTCTTTGGTATTTTATTTTGGAGGCATAAAACATACTAAAAAATCATATCTATGTTGACTATGAAAATAAAATCTAAAATTTCAATCCTGATGGACATGTCTTGCTTTGTTTCATTATAGCATTACTTGTTAATCTTTTCAAGGGCTTGATTATCAGGTCTGATACATGTTTTTCTTGTAGGAAACTCATTCTTCAAATATTATCTTTTCAATCTAACATTTTTTTTGGGAGCACCTTTTTCAAAGCTTATACCTTCTTTCCTTGATGGACTTGATTTACAACATTGAAGACTACACCTTATCATCAGATCTTGAGCAAATTCCCAGATGCACTTGAACATAAATTTCTTCATCCTTATTTGATTAAAATTATTTTTTTCAATCTCACATTTGGATTTGAGCTTAAAAAGAATCATTGTTTTTAATCTCACATTTGGATTTGGGCTTAAAATGAATCATTGTTTCCAACATCACATTTGATTTTTTTAGGCATACAAAGAACAGGTGTTTTTCTTTTCTTGGTGGATTTGAATTTGATTTTGGGTGTGTATGCTCTTCCCTTGAACTTAATGTGATCTTGGGAATCAAAAACATCCCTTAGTCTCATTCACTTTCACATCACACTTTTCATTTTCTAAGGGTTAATAAATCTTGTTTGTATGAATCAAGTGCATGTGTATGCTCTCCTCTCGCACCATTGATCTTGAGGATCAAAATCATCTCTTGATCCACTTTTGTCACCCTTTATTAGGAGGCTTGCTTGGAGACACACCACTCTAAGGGATGACCCCAACTCCAGTGTTCCAACGAAGTATAAAAAGTTGGGAGTGAATCGAAAGACACACCTCTTAGAATTTGGAATCTTGTCATTCGGGCTAAGCTCCCAAGAACTTTATACCTTGGGGAAGTGAAGGTGAAGGGTAGGTTACCCTCTTCTCCTGGCTGTTTGGCATTACTTCACTTTCATTTCATGGAATTGGGCCTCAACGTACCTTGTGTATATAAAGGATGCCCTTAGAGAACTTGTGCATCCTAGATTAAGACCTCTTCGCTATGCTTAATTGACTAATGTTAGGCTTGTTGATGTGTCTTCAAGTGTCTTCATAAGTCACAACAATCAATTTTAGAAATCAAGTATGTCATTATCTCTTGTGTGTGATCATATGCATGTGCATGTGAAATATTTTTTTTTGCAAATTGCATCAACTCAAGCCTCCAACCAATCTAATCCACTTAACCTATTCAAGTCATCCACATCCACTTAATCATCCAATCCAACCTCATTTCCTAACTAACCATTACATCTTAATCATTCCTCATTATCCTCATCATCATTATTCACCTATCATAATCATTTTTTCAATTATGATTATCATCCTAATTATCATCCATCACCATCTTAATCATCAAATCTAATCCATTTCCCACCTAATTCATTTGTCGTCATCTTACTCATATTCTCATCCTTGAACCAAGTCCAATCTTCATTCATCAAAATGGTTGTGATCATCAACAACCCAATATCACCCCAAGAATATGTAGAAATACAAGAGCTTAGACATATCTATGATCGTCTTTATCCTACCATTAAGGCAAAGTTTAGAGATAGTTTCTGTCATTTGTCCTTAGCACATCTCATCATTGGAGATTCTTGGACCTCAACATCACCATCCTATATGTTATCCCAATCAACTTCATACAAACCTTCATCCCCTTATGACCCTATAAAATATAGAATACAAAATCTTACCGATCAATTTTGGGATGTGTTTGAAACTTTACATGAGCAACAAGCTGAAATACAAAGATATCAACATATGTACAACTCCATGCTAACACTAGAGAACAAGATCATAGCATCACAACTACAAGACATCATCCAAACACTTCACCAACTAGCCCAAATGCACCAACCCCTAGACCAACAAACCATACAACAACTACAAGCCTTCGTCTAACAACTTCAACAAAACCAATCACCTCAAATACATCAACTCATAGCCCAAGACCAACAATTCATATCCACGTACCAATCCCAATTTCAACAAGCATAACCTTAACATCAACAAATTCCACCTCAATCTTATGTGTCACTTTCATCACCATACCAACCTAGTCCATCCACATATCAAGTTCATTAGACATCACCTTACCCCACTTCTTCCAATATCAACCAACATCCATATCAATCCATACCCCAAGATCTTTTATCTACATATCCCACCATTTCACCTCACCACCAAATTCATCAAGCACCTTCACAACAAGAACATGCAAGCCTAAGTTACCCTTTCCAACAATATCAAGCATCTATAGATCTTCATGCTACCTTTGATAAGGGAGATATGAATATTGCTTATGAATCTTATGATTCAACCCCATCATAATGCCAACCTAGTCCCTCCACATCAAGCATTCTCATGAATATTCCTTAATATCCATCCCATAATGCTCCACAACATGAGCATGCTAGTACTAGTCACTCCTCACACCAAGATCAAGAATCCTTAAGCCATCTTAATGATACTCTTGACAAGGGAAATACCAACTCAAGTTTGGAATCATACACCAATCCATCTACTAGTTCCCCTCATCCATCCATCCCTATGGCGCCTCCATCATATAATGCTCCCAATCTTCCAAATTCTAATCCATTAAGCAAATCCCCAACACACTTAAAGTCTAAACCATCAAATCTTCCACCTAAGTCATCCCTCCACCTAATCCAAATCCCAATCCTATTATATCCAATCCTCTTGTCCATCGACCTGATCCTAATCCTACACCTTCCACCCTTATTATCCATCCATTATATTGCACATCCACCCATATACTAATGAAGGATGTGATCCATTAGATACTAGTAAGGAATCAACCACCACCCTCATGCCATCAAAATTCCTATCCTTGACACTATCCAAGAACCTTCAAATATCATGCCTATTTCTCCAATCCCATATTGTAGTCCACATACTATCCAAGAACCTTCATATGTTCTTGAAGATCCACCTACCATAAGCCCAATTCATTCCCCATCATACATTGAACCTATCCAAAAAACCTTCATTCCTATCCAAACTCAAGATTTATGTCAAGAGTCAAATCCAAAGCACAATCAACCTTGCTCCTCCCCATCAAAATTAAATTATCCACACTCCTCCAAACCAACATACCCAAGATCAAGAGCTTGTCACTCCTTCCACTTATGATCCCAATACTATCCATCACCAAGAAACCTCCACCACTCCTATCCATCATCCCACAACATCCATCTCCCTTCATGAGACACTTCGCTCCCAAGTAAGCATAGATGATCAAACAAATAACTTGGATCTTCCTAAGCATAATGAGCATAATCAAGATCCTAATGATCTTTTGTCATCCACTATTGACCATATTGAAAATCCATCATCATATCCTACTGCTCTTACTACCTTCATTCATGAATGTTCTTCCTTTGGAGAGTAGCAACCATTGTCTACCACCACACCTTCTCCATCCTATAATGTGCTCAAGTCTAGTGTCCAAAACACACATAGTCTCACTGTCCATCACATACTCTAAAAAATGAATTATCATGGTAAAGGCTTAGGCCTTCATGAACAAGGTGTTTCGGAGCCCATCCATGTCCAAATCCCTAGAGGATCATATGGCCTTGGATATAAACCCCAAAGAAAACAATCTCAAGATGTTGGTAATACCTTCATGCCTCTTAAATCCACATCCTTCCACCCCAAATCCCATGCATCCTATCATATTCCTAAAACATATGTTTCCATCCCTCCTCCATCATCCTACAAACCCAAAAAGCATGTGACCATCTATCTCCCTTCATCCACTTTACCTCCACTTCTTCCAACTCCTAACATCCCTCCATCCACTTTACCTCTACTCCTTCCAACTCCTAATATTACCATTCTCAAATCCCGTTATCACTTTAGCCACAAATCCATTAATCCCTCCATCCATACATCTCGTTCCTATAAATCCCCTACAATTCCCAATCATGATCAACAAATGTACACAATGACTAAACTTGAAGCTATCACAAACACCCCCATGGGATTCAAAAATAAAAATTTGGATGCCTCCACCCATAAAGAAAAAAGTCCTAATGATCCTCATGCCTTAGGGTACAAATGCAAAGAATTAAAGCCAAATCCATCCAAAAGGATACCCAAGTCCACATCTCAAAAATACAATTTCAAATTCAAAATGGTTTGGGTCCCCAAGCAAAAAGCACCTAATTCAAATGGAGCATCCACAATCTTCAAATCCTAAACATCCTGCTCCCCATCACAAAATCTTAAAAATCATAAGTCCATTCAAATGGGTCCCTAAAGTCCTCAATAAACAATCCCTTATGAGAACAATTCCATTACTCCCAAATCCCCCTTCCAATAGAAAGCTTCAAAATCTAATTCAGTGTGTGTAACCATTGGTCTTGGTTCCCTTCCATTCCATAATATTCCCACATATCTCCATCTCCCCATCTTCTATCTACTATCCCACTCATTTCTTCCATCATATCCCTATGGTCCATGATTTTACATAAGTCATATCTATCTCTTTATCTCCATCCTAGTAATCCACTATCATTCCATCCTAATCCCCATCATAATCCACTATCCATGATCCATCCATAATTCACTATCCATCCATCCATAATATACTATCTCCTTCATCTATTTCCATTTCATACAATCCTATACCAACATCCATGAGCATAATACCACTTAAAATGGTCTATGAGTGACTTCTATGGGACACTATCACCTTTCATGGGATAAAATCTTGAGTCCCTACCTATTCCATCCAACTACCTCCTACCAAAGGAAAAAAAGAGAAAACAAAAAAAAAAGAAAAAGAAAAAAATATGACAAAGAAAAATCAAAATAGTAAAGATAAATCTTTTGTTCAATGGTGAAAACCATTTTTATGGCACGTTGGATAAGTATCATGATAAAAACCTGGCAAATAGGCATCATGTGTAGGTGATTATGTATGTGATTTACACTTTGGGGCATGTTGTCTCATCTATCCCATCCTATCTATCCCATCTCCTCTATCCCATCCTATCTATCACATCTCATATCCAATCCTATCATTTTCCGTCCTATCTTGCCATCCTTACCCATCATATCCATCATACCTTCCTCATTGCACCGTTCATATTCCCTTCCTCCTTTTGATTTGGATGAGGGTAGGGGAAAAATGTTGAAAATTGTTTTTGATACCTCTTGTCATATTCCAAATTCCACCCATCCATTTCTAATAATATCCTACATACATCCATCTACTACTAAGTCCATTCATCCCTTCCAAGCATTATCCCCTTCATGCATCCTAATAAGCATCACCTCCCTAAATCCTAAGGCATAATATCTAGTGGGGACAGGTTATTCCTATTCAATGTAGTCCTTGGAGATCACATCCTAGGCTCCCTCCATCCATCTATCATATATCTCCCATCCTTTATCCTTCTATCACCAATCCTTGTATCCATTCGTACTCCCACCTTTATCCTATTGTTCATCCTTTTATCTATCCAAATCCTACTTTCATGTCCATCCTCTTATCCATCCATCCAATCCTTTTATCTATCCCATCCATTATTGCTCATCCACATCCTATCATCATCCTTGCCTTTTGGTTTGGTTTTCCCTTGTCATTGGCATCTATCTAAAGGCAATCCACACAATCCAATTATAAACATCCAAAACAAATCAAAATATTCCCAAGAATTGAAACAACAAATCTAAATGCAAGTCATCCTTATTCCATACCAATCTAACCAAATTATCCAATCACATCCATGGTCTTGATCCTAGCCTTGTTGTAATCCTGATTGATCAATCAATCATCATCATTAATGGGATATATCATTCCCACATCCTTGTGTTGATCTAGGGATATATCATTCTCGCAATGACAACACTATCTTAATCTTTGTGTTGATCTAGGGATATATCGTTCCCCACAATGGCAACACTATCCAACCCAATCAATCAATCCAATCGTTCATCAGTTTTCATCTTGATAAGGGCAACCACCTTGTTTGTTTCTAAATCATTTGTGCATGCTTTCTTGTTGGCTTGTGTGTGTTATCATTTTATCTTGCATTTTTATCACACCTTACATATCTTCCAACTAATATTCATATCTTGTGTGTGTTGGAATGGATTTTAGCATACCAATCATCCTTTGTATCTAAGGTCATTTCATACCTTTTGTGTATTTGGACTTAAATTCTCTAATTTTCCTTTCCCATAGATCTAGACAAGGTTGTATTATGCTAGGGCATCCCTTTTTACACACAACACATCATCACCCTAGTCTTTATACCTTGGTACATAATGTCAAGTGCTACATCCAAATAGGAATGCCTTCTACAACTTATCATCAATAACAAATATCCCTTATCCTCATTCATATTTATTTCCTATCCATATCCTCCCAAAACCACCCATTACCCATCTTATTAGGACATTATTTGTCATGTATCCCTCTTTCACCTCTTCTCCATTTCTTTTGAGATTTTTTTACGAAAAAAATTTATGAATTTTTCCCAAAAATTCTCAAGGGGGCATCTATTCATCCATCATCCTCTTTCCACCACCTGTAGGCTGACTGGGGCATATTAGTTTTATCTTTGACACATTGTTACCTTAGCTGGAACATCATATCAAAGAGGGGCAAAATGTAGACACCTAAAATTGACCATATCTTTTCTACACCTTTGGCAGGTCCTGAATACCCTTTTTACCTACATATCTTCTCCAAATTAATTAAATAACCTAATTATTTAATTAAATTATCCTCTTTACCCATCCAAAACCAAATAACTAATCCTTTCATTTTATCATTTCCTAACCTTTCCATAATCCTCTCACATAAATAAGCCTTTTTATTTATTAAATCCCTCATAAATACATGTCCTAATTGAGACTTAATCCTAATTAGTCCCTAATCCAAAACTACCTCACAACTACCCAACTACCTATACAACCCTTTAAATAAAACTATCTTTCCCCACTCAAATGGGAGGAATCCTCTAAGCAAGTACATGCTGTCAAAATATTTCTTCTTCTAATCTTCTCCTATCTTCCTAAATGCTTCATCATCATTGGTTATTTTTGATCTTTGAAGATAGCCCACATTTAATCCACGATTGATTGAAGAACAATCAAACAAGATATTGGGTGCACTTGTTTCGTTCTATCATGTGTGTAAGAATTCAGTTATTGATTTGAGGATTCTCAGGTTTTATTATTTGATCTTTTTATGTTTCCATTAACCAATTTTTGAGCATAGACCTATATGCACTCTAAACTAGAATGAACATATTTCTTACATGCAAGATGTAACAGAGATAAATAAATAATGACAAGGCATTTAACATCCATCTATTTCAATGGTACAAATAGCTTTGGCCAAAACAATAAACATAACTGGTAAAACTTGAAAAAGAAGCCTACCATCTCTGTGAATCTACACTTGACATCCTGTCTTAGAAGGTATGCTCATCATACACATAGTAAAGTAATAACTCTATTGTAGAAGTCATATAGTTCCAACATTTATTGAGTTACATTTACAAGAGGAAATCATATCATTTGGTTCTTATAGGTAAAGTTTATTTATTACAAACTAGCTAATGGAAAGATCTAGGTTTCATTTTGTGATAATTACATGTCAACGGTACAACTAAGTGATCCTAGATACACTTTCAGAGACTTTATTACCTAGTTAACATCCTTAGGTTAAAATGATTACATTTAAGGTCTCTGAGTTTTATCTCAACTGACCTATGTAGCTTGAATTGCATAGCTGAGAAATCAATACGTATGTTTCCTTATAGAAAGATAACACAATGTTATATATATATATGTGTGTGTGTGTGTGTGTGTGTGTGTGTGTGTGTGTGTGTGTGTGTGTGTGTGTGTGTGTGTGTGTGTGTGTGTGTGTGTGTGTGTGTGTGTGTGTGTATGTGTGAGAGAATAAAACTAACTAATTCCACTATACTCAAAGTAGTTTTAACATTTAACTGATGTGTGTATATTATTTTCTAACAAAAATATATAAATCTGTTTAGTTAATGGAATTTATTCATCTCTTTACCCTAAAACTTCGATTCAATTCACTATTCTAAAGGAAATGGTTAAACAACAAGTCTACGTTGAAATGAATTATAAGTTTGTTAAGTTGAAAATAAAGAGGTCGATCAACTTTGATGAAGCTAATACTCATACACAAGTTATTTTGGAAAAGATAAAAAATCATATTATAATAAGGTTTCAAAAGGTAAGCAGGCCAATCGTGTAACGCCCCACACGAACACCTTAGAGAACAACACATCTATGCTATGCAAAAATGGAATAATTTTTTTTTTTAAACGAATAAAGTAACAAAGTAATGTTTAACACATCACTACACATCATTAAACTATCAACTAGTTACTCTAAGTTAACATGGGAGCATTACTTGACAAATCAAACAACATAATCTGACAAACATCATTAACTAACATTATTAGATCATTCTAAACCTATTGCATTTAACCAATAAACATCTACATCTCCATAACAACAGATAAGTAATCATCAGGATCGAGTACGTAGTTACAATTTCTTTTCACATACGAGTACATCAATACATTGTTACTTAACACCTTCTAAACACATATATTATAAATCAACTGATACACAAACAAGTACATGAATACAAATCACTTTCTTCATACTTGATACAAGATCTGATGGTTGATACACACGATACAACATCCTCGCACACGAACAATAGCAAGGAGAAAAACCAATGGATAAAAGCTCTTCCACCCGACCATGTGGAACCCTAAGGTCCACCCCCCGAGATAGGAGTTAACATAAGGTTCCCACTACAACATACAGTCAGGTAGACAATAGACTATAAGAACAAGACAACACATAACTCCAACAACACAAGTCATTAACACAAACAACTTAACAACACTTCCAGAGGCAACCACATAACGAATGGGGAGAGTACAACTAGGGAATGCTAGGCTGCAGTAGGGAGGAGTGTCATCACATGGCTTGTCATGGGTTGTCCTGGCAAGCCTTCCTAGGCCCCGGCCCCCATCTTGGGTTGTCCTGGTAGCCTCTCTCGACTCCCGGCCCCCATACAATGCTCTGCGGAATCAACATACCTTTCATGAGGACAAGGTAGTTGATCTTTCCATTCCAGGCCTTCTCAGCTCATCTCAAGCCTAAACGAGCACTTGAGCCATGAGTGAGGCATCCACTTATCTTTATTTATGTGTGATTAACTACCCCACCCCCTAATTCATTATTTAGGTTATCACTGAGTTAACAAACTCCCACATGGGTTGTCCTGGACGCCACTTTTGGGCTCCGGCCCCCATTGAGAGCCACTCCCCTACCTGCAACTAGAAAACCCCACTCAACAAGCATAGAAAACATCATCAGGACAACGAGGATACAAGAACCATGCAAGGAATCAACCATCTTGCACACAATTATCCTCATATCAACATGTGTACATAGCAATGCAAGGAATTCACCATCTTGCATGTCATCTTAGTCACAAAGTCAACTAACAAAACATTGTCCATATCTTCCAAGTGAGCAAATCATAAGCAAAACTCTCCTTTACAGATACCAATGTCTCCCCATCGTCCATTTCAACACAACATCTTGACAAATAAATAATTCATAACATCCATGAAGGACCTTTTACACAGCTTCATGCATTTACAACATACCATGTGAAAACAAGACATAACATTCGAGGCCTCTGGAAAACTAACCTCGGCGACCAGACCTTATTGTGACCAACAACCAATTTATACAAATTACATTTACAATTTATAATTAAACAACCATTTGCCAAAGAATAACATTTACATCAAATCTTGAATCTAATTTAATTTTATCTTAACAAAACCATTATACAAAAAATCATATTAAAACAATGTCAGTTAAATTAAATTTCATCCACCATTAGTATATAGTCACATAGATTTTCTTTTAATCAAATTAACTTGAATCATTCAATTCAATATAATATTCTAGGGTCAATACTAAAACTCCTTCTCAATACAATGTAGATACACCTAACTTTATACCTATATGCCAAATTTTTATTGACAACCTTCGTAATAAAATCATTACCGAGTTACATCAACTCTCTAATCCCATCATTAATCTTTTAATCAACAATTGTATTAATACTATAGAATCCCGATCATCTAATTTTTCTTTATTATTTTTCTCTCAACTATAGACAAAGCAAATGGTTTGACCAAATAAACTTCAACGATTTAACCTAAATGAATTACTCAACTTAATTATAATATTTAATTTACATTTACGATGATAAGACACCAAATGTTTATGTACAGCACACTATCCTATCATAAAATTTAATCATTCCTACAATGAAATTTCAATAACATTATTATAAAAACGGTTATTTGGTCAACATCTTTCCGTTTTGAATTAATGCTAATAATAGTAAAAATAATAATAATAATTATTGTTGTAATAATACACAATAATGATAAATAATTAGAATTATAATAGTAATGATAACAATAATAACATTGATATTAATATTACTATTATTATTGTACCGAAGACATTGAACCCTAAATATATTATGGACTGAAGATGCCACTTCGAGTTAGGTTTTAGAGAATTGTTCAGAGAAATTTCTATAAGCATGAACTTTAGAGAGATTAACATTTGCAGATTCAACCTTTCGTAGATTGAATGTATGCTATTCCTACATCCTGTAGTAAATAATAGGGACGACAATTGGGTGCATGAGAGCTATACATAATTCAATCACTTTGAAACCCTTAATTGCATTTCAACTACCGTGCATTATGTGTGCATGTTTGACCATACTAGTTGTGCACGCAGTCATGCTGGGTTAATGGATAGAAACTATACATACCTTGATCACATTTGTAACCCTTATTACTTTACATCTACAATTGATTAAATGTGTGCCAGGTTAACCTTCTTTAGAAACGAAATTGGTAACTAAAATATCCGATGAATAATTATATACGCAGCTGTGGACTAAAAGACAAACACCTAATTGTATATTGCATAGACCAGGTTTGTGAACGGTTTGATGATCACCACAATAAAAGAAAGTGAGATTGAAAAGATGAAGGAAGGGATTGGGTTGACCGTCTTGCCCTTGCGGCTATCTTGCAGACACCTTAACTTTATCATTGCGATACCAGTTAAATCGGTAGGGTATTTTCTGCAGATCACATATGAATATCGGCCTAGGAGTATTTACAGCGACCCTACTTTGGACTGCACAACTTATGTTCTTTTTCAAACATCAATGCAGAAGTGGGCTAATGTGGCAAGTTTCAAAGGTAAGGAGAATCGATGAAAGGGAGAGGGATTTATGAGATCTCTGTGTGCCACTGAAATCCCAGGCCGTAAAAAGGTATACTAATATATTTTGATAGAAAACAGTATAAAAGTAATGATTGCAAGATCTGCGGAAAATGGATACAATGAAAAGGCTTAAAACATCCATCAAAACATAATCAGAGAACACAATAATTCTCTCTTCTCCCCCGTTCCCATGATATACCCTGGCTATTTCTATTAAAACAATGAGAAGTGTGCCTCGTGTAGATTTTAGCTGACAAGAAGGATGTTCGATTCACAGCAGGGGAAAACATGGCTGACTTCATCTCTAACACCATTCTTTGCTTTCAATTTCACCTGGTACCTCAATTCCCATTACCACGTTTACTCTAAGACAAATTTTCACAGTGGAATTTAGGTCTATGGACGGGTTTATGATGCTTAGCGCATCTACGTGTTTTTGCATCGCAGTTGCCTATCTCTGTGAAGTACAGCTGCAAGTAAACAATGGGCCCCTCCCTTCGTTATTTGATCCCTTGTTAACATAACAGATTAAATGTACCTTGCTCATGAGTCTTGCCAAATTGGGCATGGGCATAGTAAGCACTGAGCCCTTCTACATAATCTACCATTCCACCTTTGAAGTAGTAGAAAAGTTCCTTCGTCCAATAAATTTCTTATATTGAAAAATGAGTGAAAACTGTGTTGAACATATGAAACTGGACGTGAAAAACAAATATAACACAGTTAAATTGAATCTAACCAAATTACAAAATAAATGTCTCGGCAGGGCGAATTCGATCTGACCGAATTCAGAATATCATGACTACATAATATACTAAAAAAAATGATTTTTTAAATGAGTAGACATTTGAAAGGGATCAAGAACAAAAACAATGCTCTGGTAGAGGAATGCGCAGATAAGAATTTCATTAAAGAAACCCTAGATATAGAGCAAGATGAGAAAATAACATTTACATAATAAAAAGAACCTGTTTACGCTGCAAGACCTCTCTCTGTTCTTCGCAGCTCCGTTCTCCTTCCCAGATCTCCAACTCCATTTTTTTCCTGCCCTTCTCTCCTTCTCTCCGCTTGTTTTATAGTATTCCCTACCTTAATTGTTTGTACTCCACCATTAGGGAATAAACACAACAAACCGAAAATACAGCTTACTTTGATTTAATTTTTAATAACCTTACAATGTAACCTCCTATATTTTTTTATTTACTCAAAGATAACATACATTTAATATATTACAACTTGTAATTTTTATTTTATTTAGTTTAGTACTTCATATAGATATTTAATATATAACAACTCATCAATATTTATTACTTTATTTAATCATTTATTTACTTGGCCACATATATTTACTTTCATGTTTATTTTATTAATTATAGAACAATTCCACAACTATAATGACACTTTATAACTAATTTATCTCCTTTATTATTTATTTTTATTTATTAATTATTTACTATATATATTTGTTATATAACAACCAAAGATTATTTATAAATCTATTTAATAAACATTAATCAAATTTATCTATTTGTATACCACAATTAACCAATCATAATCATGCAATTACTCAAGCATCAAACATGCAGAGAAAGCAAGACGACAACCCAAGGAACAAACGAAACTGAGAACAATGACCAGCCGCAAAACTGAAAACTTATCCTCTACAAGGATGACGGATAACTTAGGGAACCTTATGCTATCTCCCATCAACAATTCCATTGGCTAGGGCACGCTCAGACCTGCTAGTTCAGGTGGAGTCGATGCCCGGTACCTGCATCCTGCAGCAAACCTCAAAGTTAAACATATATATACAACATGAAGACATGCACACAGTAAATAGAAATCGCAGCATGGCAGGGTACTCGGACACGAGTAATGCGACACTGTTCTGTTCACATACATCCACAATTAAATATTCAGTTGTCTACAAGAGCATAGAACAATCAATAACAATACGATCTAGTAAAACAATTATTGTTAGAGCATCATAACCCTGATTAAATATCACATTAAACTCAGAAATAACATTAATCCATTATATCCAATATGTCCATCAAACTATGAAACATAAAATATCAATAATCCAACATCATCAATCGTCATCAAAGAAATAGGTCCATAAACAACTCAACGTAATAATAAAGAATTCATGTCATGATATCTAATCCTACTAGGAGTACTATCAGTCTGACGGAAGCAAGGTGAGGGGCACTACATCCTCCCCCCCTAGGATCAGGCTTACTCCTGGAAGCCTGTAACAAGTATGGGTATAATTCTGACATATAGGTTGCATCTTCCAAGGCAACTAAAGCCACGTCATAAGGATCCCATTGGACCCCTACTTATGAGGGTTAGCCCCCAAAGCTGCAGAACGTGCACGTGCTCCAAAGAAAGCTGCTCGTCCTCTACCTGCAGTCTCCGAGACTGTCCCCTGATGCTCTGTCTGGCGGTGATCAACTGCTGTGAACACTCTATGAGACCTCCCTGCATCACCCACTGTTGGCTCTGACATTGTTGGCCTCTGGCTAAATCCTGCAGTGTTCTTTTGTGGGCACTGCCTAGCAATATGGCCCTGCTGGCTGCAAGAGAAACATCATGTTCCCCTGCCAAAACCTCCACCACCTATAGGTGCATTAGACTGCTGAAAACTTCCCCTACTAAACGCAGGCTGGGAACTCTGAACTAGTTGGTTGGGATGATAATTCTTGGCCCGCAGCCAATTACGATTTTTCCCTGATTGAGAACCACCTCCTCACCTCTACACGATGAACGTCCTCGCCTCTCGTTCTGTGCATGCTTCATCTTCTCGAGAGATTTCCTGTCTTTATTATTCTTGTTTGTTTCTATATTTTCCCTCCTCCTGATTTTTTTTGCTTTTAGTTTTTATTTCTATCTTTTTCCTATCTTTTCTCTCTTTTTGTTTTATTTCTATTGTTTTTAGTTTTCATTCTAACTTAAAAATTTTTTTTGCCATTATCTGATTAAATATAAAATAATTTATTTTTTGAATGGATAGGTATTGCCATTAATATATATATATATATATATATATAATTTAACACATGATTATCTAAAAAAAATAAGTAATTAGTATTTAAAAGAAATTCTTTTTATTACACATATAATTTCAATAAAAGAAAATATAACATTTAAATTTATTCTTTTCAAGTTAAAAAGCATTGGAATATGATGAGCAAATCAATGGTTGAGCATCTAATGCAAGCATATGGAGATATTTAACATGTGCAATTAATCAATTTATCAACATAAGATCATTCAGGCAATGATAAAATGCAAATGAAATGCAAACTAGGTGCTTGTGTGTGCAACATAGAGTCTCTCTCCATCCCATCCCTACCAGGGGGCTAAGTCATCTGTTCCTTAACCATACTCTTATCTTCGACAACCTGCCATCATTAAACTCAATTCTCCATTAATAGGTTAGTATCTCAAAATCAATACCTGAAGCACTATGCATTATAATTGAAAATGAAAGATACATTCACTCACGTTCATAATGATTATCCATTTATAACATAATCATAAATAACATTTAACATTTCTATCTATAGCCAATATTCAAAACGTCTAACAATGTGAAATGTGACACTAATTGTCAACTTCCTAATCTAATTGCATGTAAAGTTTGAAAACTAATTATAAAATACAACTTGGAAAAATCTCAAGAAATCATTAAGACTTCATTTTGAGGCCCTAGATAATTGAAAAGGGTCTCGAAAGGTGTTTAAATGGTGACCTACTGAACTTGCTAGTTCGGTGGGATTTTCAATCAACTCCTCAAGATGCATCTACCCACCAAATTTCAGCTCGAACGGAGTCTTGAGTCAAAGTTATGACCTAAGGTTTCTATGTCATTCTCCTCTAGTTGAAAAGAACACATATCTTGCATGTTGTTTTCCTAGAACTTATGCCACTTGTCTAGACCTAGCTTCTTCAATTCCCACTTTGGAATACATGTATTATCTGCTAGTGTTATCCACTCCCTTTGTACCAAAACCTTGTTGTGTTGACTCTGTCATGTATATATGGTTTTCTTATCCAGAATTTTTGCAATCTTTTCCTTCTTCTTTCTTGGAACCTATTGTTGCTAATTTACTTCAGCCTCACCTTCTTCATCATGATCCTCACCATGAAAAGCATATAAATATGAAAAATTAAACATAGGAGAAATGTTTAACTACTCTAGTAATTCTACCTCATCAGCATTGTCACTAATTTTTTTTGTAATTCTACAGGGACCAATTATCTTGTATTTCAACTTGTTATTAGTTCCCATGAGAAATGACTCTCTACTCAGATAAACCATCACTATGTCACCTTCAGTGAATACTTGATGTCTTCTACCAGCATCTACTGTAGTTTTATACTTGTCATTACTTCACAACATAATATTCAACAATATTATTATTGCAAAAATATTTAGAAACTCAAAAGTATTTTCAAATTCTCCTCCTCATTCCATTCCATTCTACTACAATTGAAAATAAAAATCAAACATATACAAAAATGAAAACAAAACCTTTTTGGCAAGTTTTAACAACTTTCTAAAATTGTCATTTTTGTAATTTCTCATCCATAACCGTGTGGCCATGAAACTTGCTAATTATTTGAAACTGACTAAAAGAGGACTAATTGTCAACTTTCTAATCTAATTTCATGTAAACAATGGGAACTCTAGGAATGTGTTTGGGTCATGTTGTTGAATGTGTAATAGTGAACTGTTACCACTTTATGTGAAAATGTTTGTGTAGTTAATTTAAGATGTAAGTAGTAACACAAGTATTTGAATTGACTTTATTTTAATTCTTTTTAGTTCATTCTTTTTTAAATTATAGTTTTAAATTGTTGTGCATCCCTATTGCTCTTTTGAATAATGACTTTCTAGTCAAATTAGAATGAAATGAATCTAATTAGAAACATAGTATGCTTAACATCTCTTTGTAAGTTAAAAAAAAAAATTCTTGTATCTTCTAGTCAAATATTGCTTAGAAGGAAATGGATTGTTTAAGGGTGTGGTTGTCATGTACAATATTATAATTATCTGTGTTGATGTTTCGAAAAATTCTTAAGTTGATAGTGGCTTCCTACTTGATTTAATTAATCTACTTCTAAAGGCCTAGTTATAATGGAGCCAACATTTTTGCAAACATGATATAATTGATTTTGTCCACACTAGTTTAGGATGTAAACTAAAATCTTCCCTGAGTGCACCTTGGTCATTCTAAAATTGAGTCTTGTTGTCCTTAATCATGTCTCAAACAAAAAAATTCTCCTTTTTAACTTTCTAATTGTTTATGCTCTTAGAAATTTCTTTAATGATAGCAGCATTTTTTTTTTCTAATTGTTAAGTGGATTGGTTGGAAACCAAAGTTAGAATTAAGGGTGTATAAGGCTTGATTTTAATAAATATTTCTAGTAGTTTATAAGGTAATATAAAGTTGTGTAATCTCCTTTAAATAAATGTATGTTACTCATAAAAGATGTGAAGTCATAGATTATTGATCATGTACATGCTTTAGGATAGAATAATGACAATAGATAGAGGATATAGTCAAACATGTTAAAAGCACTTAGATTAAAGAATATGTATATTTATGCTCTCATGAACCCATTGTAACCATGAAACTAGAATTCTTTCTATTATTAGTTATTATGTGTGGAAAAGTCCTTGCAAATGATCTTTGCATGAGTTAGTATTGATTAAGAAATGAGGCATACTTAGCATATTGTACCTATTTGTGTGTATTATTGTGATCTCCAATGAAGGATAAATGTGAAAGATTGGTGTCATTCACATTAGTTGATAATGATGTAGATTACACATAAAGTTACATTATTTATGCATAGTTGTTTAGTCATCTATGTTTGAGTATGAAATAAGATAAAAGTTGTAATATAGGAATTAGGTCCTTGAATGAGTTTGTTCTGAGTACAACATGTAGTAGGTATTTAAGGCATGTTTTTCCTTCTTATGTGGTTGTATGTATAAGTAACTACCCTTAGAGTTTGAGTTGATGATGAACCATTCTTTCGATATATGAGATTGATTAGGAAAAGTCTAATTCAGGTTGTTATATTGTTGTAGTTGGGATGGGGTACACTCAAAGCTTGTTAATCTTTTGATACCAACATTAGATATTAGTGTTGGGAAACCTAGTTCTAGTATGGTATTACTTTATTTTTAATGCAATAGTGAATTATGGGTTTGAATAGTATTAGGTGTACCATAATAAAAATTTAAAATATATTATAGTTTCTTTAAACTCTCTTAGATACTCATGTATATGTTATACCTTGGTGCTAGGCTTTTACAATGATTATAATAAATGTTATTTTTAGTGAGAGGTATGGGGTTTTCCAATGGGATGGTTATCTTAGAATAAGTTTTGAGGATGAGTCTGCCATACACCTTCTCCCCTTTGGGTGGATTGTATAGTCACAATGTAATTTTGTTGGGCAAATTTTTATGAGATTGTTGGTTTACTTCTTTAATTAATTTATGCATTTTTTTTAATATTTAAATTTTCAACCAATAGTATGAAATTTTTATTTTCATGGGCTACTTGGCCAACTAAATTTGATATGTTCCCTTGCCTCAGGAACTCATTGAGCTAAACTTTTGAATGAATTTGATACATTGTTACATTGGTGGCCACACTTGAATTTTGTTATCTTTATGAGATTTCACTTTGGATTTTAATTGATATTGGTATCATTTTTTTTACAACTATTGTTTCCTTTTGAGTCATTTGCTTAATTGTTATTGATGGTGCTTGTGAATTTTTGCATGTATTTAAGATGTCCTTTTGAAAGGGGCCCCTAGAAGGTTGTGTGGAGGGGGAGAAGGTGGTTTGGAGATTCTTGAGCAATAACTAAGATTAGTATAGGAAGGTCAAGTCTTGTTTTCTTTTTCTTAGATTCATAAATAACTATACCCTCTTATTACCCTATAATATTAAGATGCTATGAGATCAACCCTTCTTAGGAAGGTGAGACTTGTTGTGCATCATAGGTTTTTAGATATCAAATTTTCTACTGCAAGCCAATTAGCTACTTAGTCATGAATTCTTGGGTATTTGAAAAAAAAAAAACATTTGAGTGTTTATCATCTCTATAAATTCCTTATAAATGAGCCTCATGTTGCAAGTAAGAGAAATTATTTTGATTCCACATACCTTTGAGACATATAATCATAGTAAAATAAGTTCTAGAAGTTAATTGAGTGGTAGGAAAACATGATTGACAACTTGATGTATGGGATGGTTCTTAATTGGAATGTTTGATGTAAGTTATCAGTATGCTTAATAATCTAAGGTAGAAACCTTATTATGTTGCAAGTAATAGTCTAATATTTGTTGTACTTAGTATGCACGGATGCAAATTTACTTTATGCGTGACTCCTATGGCACTTCATGGGATAAATTAGTGTTTTTCACATTCTTCATTAATGTATTGTTAATATAGATAGTGACGTATTTCTTGTTTAACATATATAGAAGTATAAATACTTTCATAGAAAAGATAGAATCTAGGGTACAAATTATTTGTTGGTTATCATGGTTACTTAGTTCTTCATGACATGGATTTAGAAGCTATTTAATGGGATGATTTATCAATATGCTGAGTTATTCCACTGTAATCTCTTGAGGGCTTCTAGGAGGAAGCCTAATATTAGAGGGGGAGAATGTGAGGCCTAGCCTAGTACTGCACTTGACACCATGATATGATACTATTTATAATTGTCTATTTTGATGTGTGATTGAAAATTATGATATAATTAAACTCTTTGGGAATTATGTTTGGACTGTATGCTTTTTATTGTGATAAGTTGCTGTTGGATAATTAATTGTGTGGAAAAATAAAGTATTGAATGAATTAAATGATTCTATGATAGTCTTTAAATAGAATAAATTATATTATTTGAATTATGAAATCATGAATGAAGTTGGAATATTTAATTAATTTTTCTATACATTTCAAGTTGCTTCGGCTATATTTTCTTAACAAACTGATATTCAAAATTCAAGTGTGTTGGCGGGTGGTCAAGATCCCTTAAGTGGAATTTGGAGACTCCATAAACCCTAGGTCATCCAATTAAGCCTAGCCTAACCCAGGGAAGGGGTTAAGGTTAATATGTTATTGTTTGACGTTATTTTAATTTTTGTATAGTTGTGGTAATTTTTGCTATTTTATAAATTTTTAATTATTTCATTTATGAGAATGTTATTTTAAATTATTTGTTTTATCTTATAATAGTATTTTGTGGATAATGTTATTTTATTTTATTCATTTTATTTAAATTAGTCTTGTGGGGAAAACATCTTTTTATTTATTTATGTAATTTTATTTCAATTTATTTCCTCATGGATGAGGATAAATGTTTTAAATCCTATTTTAGCATTTTAAACTTTTGGAGAAGGTTTTATCTTTTGTTTTATTTTTAGAAAAAGATGAGTTTTATGGGAAAAAAAAAAAAAGTTTCTTTCTTTTCTACTTTTTTCCCTTTTGGAAGTTTTTGGAGTTTCTATTTATGAGGAAGTTTGGAGAAGATTTTGATAATAACTTTTGGAGGATCATTCTTAATTTTATGTTAGGTATGGAGGAATAGAAAATTGGTGAAACTAGAAGAAATTTGGCTTGGGGATTTACGAGAGGTGATTGAGAATTTGCTTCTAGTTTTCAATTTTTTGGGGGCTCACCCTAACTTGGGGAGCAAAGGTAATTTATTGAGAATTTTAATTTCTATATCTAGTAAAAATCTTGTGTTTGTGAATTTTTTTATGAGTGTTGAGTCTTTATGTGTGTTGTTGTATCTTGTTGGGATTTGGTTGTTTATGAGAGTGGCCCTCCATCTGAATGAGAGCCTCCCGCGTGATTGGGGTAGAGAGAGGCGTGGACCCTCTCTTGGGGAAAGTATTTCTAGCTTATGTATTCAAACAAAGGTTATCTATGAAAAAGTATGTGGTTGTGAAATTAGAAGAATGGGTATATGATGTTGTTATTGGATGTGGGAGTATGTATTTATGTGGAGATATGGAGGTGGTGTTGTATGGGAGTTTGTGTTTTTGTGGAGTAACAGAAGATGGCATTTATTATGATTATATTTTGGTTTATTTCCCCAAGAGGGATGGTATCCGCTTTCTCCTCCTTTTTGGATCTCAAAAAAGATCCTCGTGTGTGAATCAACCATGGGGTTTTTAATGTGTTTTTTTTTAAATTATTGTTTGCTTCTATAAGTTTGCTTTAGAGTCACCTAGTTTATTGGAGTTCTCTTGCTTAGGGGTGGGATATGCTAAGGCAATCCCTATGGTAGGGTTGAGAGCAGGACTTGGCCACCTATTTTGGCCTTTGTATGTGTGCAGGTCAAAGAATAGCTCTTTTTCAAGTGATTGGTTGAAAGAAGCCATTGAGGGTTTCAAGAAAAGGATAATATGTGTCTTGAAAGTGTTGGCAAAGAGATTTTGAATGTGAAATTCTATTGGAGTTTTTCCATTGGGGACAAAGAATCTTGTGGAGTTGAACTATTGTTTGGGAAACCAAATTTGATCACTGTTTATGTGTGATAAAGTTGTATATGGTTAAACTAAAAATATTCCTCCATTCAATTTGATTTTGTATGGTTTTATTGTGTGGATAGTATGGCTATTATAAAGAAAGTAAATTAAAATTAAAATTTCATTGTGAAAAGTAGCTTAAAATGGTTTTACTATATATAGATATATATCAAGAAGGAATCAATATTGATTTTATAATTAGAAAAAGTGAATGTATTATTTAGTTTATAAGAGAAAAGAAGGTTTTGGTTTAATAAATATTTATTTCTTGAGTCAAAGAAAGTAAGTTTTGTTTTAGTTTATTGGAAAAACAATTTCAAATTTAGTGAGATTAAAAAGATGTGTTTTATTTAATTGTAAATTTTATTTCTTTTATTCTATCCAAATTAAAAAAGGATACTTAAATTATTAGTTAATTTGAGAATAAATGATTTATTTAATTAAGTTAGTTATGTTGAATGCAAATGAAAAAAATGTATATACTAAGTGAAATTGGTATTTAACTTAAGTTTTATTGTTCAATCGATTTTATATTAGAAATTATTAGATTGGTTTTATAGAAAAAAAAAAAAAAAATATTAGTTTCAAAATGTAAACTAAAAGAAAGGCAAATAAGTTTAAGATTATGATTTTTACTTTCGCTACTTAAAACTAGGAAAGGAAAAATTAGTTTAAATATTAGAAGTAAACTAGATTTATTAAATTATTTAAAAAGAAAAGAAAAGTTTTGTTTTAGAAGGAAAAAGCAGTTAAAATTATTTTATCTATTTATTAATAAAGAAATAAATCTTAGTTTTATTCTCATGTATTTAGAAAAAGCATTGCTTTATTGAGTTTATAAAGAAGGAATGTTTTTAGGATTGATTGTATTTTGAAAAGATTGGTAAATTTTATTTCATGATTATATTCATATTGAAAAAAAAAATAGAATAAAATTAGAAGTATTTGTTAAAAGAATAAATGAATAAAATATCCATATTGTTTTAAATTTCATTGTTGAAAACAAGCCTTGTTTTATTATTTTCAAAATTAGAATAAAGCATTACATAGATTATATAATTGTTGAGTATTCATATAAAAATGAATGAGAATAAGATAATAATAATAGTCTCTAAATGTTATATAAAGAAAAATTAGCTGAAAATAGAAATATAAATTCAATTTTATTTATTTGATATATGTAAGTAAGTAAATCTCTTAGTAAAAAAAAAGGGGCATAGCTTGGTTTAATTTTTATTTGATTTAATTTAATAATGAAGGAATTAAGAATTAGTTTGATTCATATATATAAAGAAATAAATTAGTGCTTATTTATTTTAAAGATTGTTTTATCTGATTCATTAAAAGGAAAAGGAAAAAGAAGTACTAACTCATATGAATTTATATATAAGTTTTTCCCTGTAGTCATATAAAGAATGCATGCACAATAAGATAGTTTCAAATATATATAAACTGTGAGGATGGTATTTTAACAAGCATTTATATTAGAATCGATTGTTTTAGTTTTTAAGTTTTAATTTAAATTGATATTGAAACTATTAAAATTAATTCAAAAATTTACTTAATTAAAAGCAATTATCTATAGATAGAGGAACAAATCAGTTTTTCTTATCAATATATGTCATTTCATTATTATGAAAGTAGATTTGGAAAAGAATTACGAACATAAAGAATGGGCTTCATTTTCTTTAAATTTATAAAAAGGAAAAAAGAAAACAGTTATTAGAAAATAAATAATTGTTTTAAATCATGCCAAGAAAAGTGAATTTAATTTTAGAACTAAACTTGATTTTTGTATTGTCATTAATAGATAATGAAATTGGAATTAGTAGGAAAAAGCTAATTTTATGTTTTAAGATTTGATTTGGATAAAGTAATTTAATTGTTTGTGTTTAATAAACAAAATGATTTTTTTTTTAGATTTGATTTATTTAAAAATAGAAAGAATATAATTTTATTATACTATTTCAATTAAAAAAGGAAATGTTGTAGTTATATTAATATTTTGCTTAATTAGTTTTGAAGTAAGTTGAGACCTTATTGATTTTATATTATAAGGAAATATTTTGGTTATTTGGTTAATCCATATATATATATATATATATATATATATATATATATATATATATATATATATATATATATATATATATATATATATATATATATATATATATATATATATATATATATAGTCTTGGATTAAATGAGGTGGTTGTTTATATTAAATTAATTTTTTTAATTTTAAATATAATTAGGAGAACCTTTATAAATTGTAATTGTCATCTTAGCTTAATAAAATAAATAAATAAATACTCACTTCCTTTTTACTTGATTTTTTAGAAAAGTAGTGTTACCATTTGGTTTAAAATCTTGTAGAGGAAAAGTAAATAATAGCTTATTTCGATATACTTAATTGCCTTATTTGGAAAAGAAAACTATTTTATTTAGTTATATGGTCATGTTGCTATTAAGATATAATTTGACCATTTAGTTTAATTAAAAATTATTAAGTTGAGTGGCAAGTTAAAGTATAGTTGATTTTCATATCTAATATAGTTAGTTTAATTCAAAAAAAAAAAGAGGAAACAAATTATAAAGAGTAAATGTAATTTCAAATTTAGTGTAGTGAAATTTATCAAATTGTTTTATTATTCTCAACTTTACCCTATGATCAATTAGGATATTGTGACAAAAGTAAAACTTCAAACTAATCCTTTGGGGAGTTGACATCATCTGATATGACTATAGGTATACTTACCCTTGCAAGTTAACATAAGTTAACATTTGTCTTTAAACCTTTAAATGAAAAAAAAATCTAGATTTTAGCCCTCTTGTATGGTGACATACAGGAGGGCTCGTCACAGGCATGACATAAACCATCACTATGTCACCTTCAGTGAATACTTGATGTCTTCTACCAGCATCTACTATAGTTTTATACCTGTCATTACTTCACAACATAATATTCAACACTATTATTATTGCAAAAATGTTCAGAAACTTAAAAATATTTTCAAACTCTCCTCCTCATTCCATTCCATTCTACTACAATTGAAAATAAAAATCAAACATATACAAAAATGAAAAAAAACCTTTTTGGCAAGTTTTAACAACTTTCTAAAATTGCCATTTTTGTAATTTCTCATCCATATCCATGTGGCCATGAAACTTACTAATTATTTGAAATTGACTAAAAGAGGACTACTTGTCAACTTTTTAATCTAATTTCGTGTAAATTTGAAAACTAATTACAAAAAAAACATGGAAAAATCTCAAAAAATCATTAAGACATAATTTTGAGACCCTAGATGATCCAAACAAGTCCCGAAAAAGTGTTGAAATGGCAACCTACTGAACTTGTTAGTTTAGTGGGATTTTCATTCAATTCCTCAAGATGCATCTACCCACAAAATTTCAGCTCAAACAGAGTCTCAGGTCAAAAGTTATGACCTCCAGAAGTTTCTGCATCATTCTCCTCTGGTTGAAAAGAACGTAGCTCTTGCAAGTTATTTTCTTGGAACTTGTGCGACCTGTCCATATCCAGTTTCTTCACTTCACACTCTAGAATCCATGTGTTATCTTCTTGTGTTAGTCCTTCCCAATGTAATAGAAACTTGTTGTATTGACCCTATCATGTGTATATGGTTTACTTGTCTAGAAAGTGTGCAATCTTTTCCTTTTTCTTGTTTGGAACCTATTGTGATGTTCACAACATGCCCCATTTTTATTCAGAGGCAAAATGAGGACCCCTTGTTTGCTTTCACTTTTTGGTGTGGTTTTTGTGTGTGGGGGTAGTATAGGCAAAAGTTCCTTGGTTCTTGATAGTTAACATGAACATGATGCATGCTAAGACCAATGAAATCCATGTATTTTGCATGGAAATCTAACTTGGGTGGCCTTTTGGATTATTTGGAAATTCATTATATTTTGAAGGTTAGACTTTTTTTTGTGAGGTGCATTGGTCGAGTAAATTTCATATACAAGTTTTTTATGGCAAATACATATGTTAAATTATCGTGTGTATGCCTTATTTTATGGAAAGTCAAATCCGCAGGTGTATTGGGTATACAAATCTAGTGTATGTGTGGACATCGAGAAAATTCCAATTCTAAGATACTACATTTGTATAACTAATGCATTGCTTTGTGTACACATTTCTATAGTGTATAGGCCGGACCAGGAAACTTATTCAATCAGGCCTAAGTTACATTAATGCATTAATGAGGAAGGGAAAGGTAAGGTCAAACATAGTTGTATTCAGATTTATAAGATGGAAAATAACATACAATTACAGATACAATCTGATATACAATGCATAATACAATTATGGATACAAAATAATATACAACCCGATATACAAAATAATATACAACACGACATACACTGCAATATACAATCTGTCATACAAATGTAAGATACAATGCAATATACAATGAAGGATATACAATGTGGAATACAAAGGAATATACAAGATGATATGCATGTTAGTATATGTACAATACGGGACCGAAAGGCAATTTCAAATGTAGTTTATAAACTATGGTGTACATTTTGTATGTGTGTGTTTGTATTTGATATATTAAATAAATATGCCAAAAGGTAATACAATGGAGGTTTTGATGATTGTTTTTACACACTCATAACAAAAGTTAAAATTCATAAATGAACCTAACTATCTTGAAAGATACGAAGAAATCAACTAAGATTACTTGATCCCATGTTTCCTTATTGGTCAGGTCTTGACCTGTTGGACCGTTCAATAGATTATTATGAAGCTATAATATGCAAGGGGCCTTACGTGATTTAAAGTGGGTTTATGACTTACTGGACTCCTATTATGCAAACTAATACAAATATCAACTTTCTAATCATTCATTTGCATAAAATCATTACTGTACCTCAAAGCTTTATATGATTTATATTCAAACCTGCTTTGCTTTTCAACTATTTATGAAGATTATCAAATATCAACTTATTTCTCTTAAACCCTTCAAATGTTAGATAATCTCCTTTTTATTTCAATGTTTAAGCTAAGTATTTCAGGATTGTTGGGAAAAGTTAGAGAACTTTAAATCTACCATCATTCACAATAGGATCTAAACATTCTGTTATGCACACAATAAGAAATACAACAAATTCAATTAACTCAGCAGATCAAATCATTAAATGCAAATGTTCTGAACATTTTTACAAACAAGCATTCAAGATTGCGAGCTTTAAGAGAAACTGTTTCAAATATAACGAAGAGCTAGAAGACACTTAGAAAATAGACGCAGACTTCTAGATTCATTTATGTTCAAAACACATAGCCATATATGGTTTACAATGTATGTATGGGTAAGTGCAAAAAGATGGGGGGCCAAAAAATGGCCAAAAAATTTTCAAAAAAATTTAAGGCAAAACGCGAGCGCATTAAAACGTGCTCGCGTTATGGCTTGGCAATGACAAGCCTTAGGCTCATCATTGCCGAGCCATAATGCTAGCGTGTTATAACGCGCTCACGTTATAAACTGCTATTTATAAAAAAAAAACCCGCTGTCATTTCATTTCAATGAGTTTTTCCTCTGCCCGCAGCATAAAACCCTTCAAAAACGCGCTCGCATTCTACAAAATGCCATTCAACACAAAAGATTTGTCGATTCATCGCTGAAATGCTGCCGCGACGTCGAGCACGCCAAAGGGGTGAGTTATCTTTGTTTTTTTGTTTGAATTTCTTCCTAAATAGGTAGGTTTTTGTTGATTTTTGATGTATATTTTATTAATTGTAGGAGATGTTAATGCACCTCCTCCTCCTCCTCAAAATCCACAAAATCTTGAGCAAGAAATACCTGTAGAACAACAACCTCCTCCATTCATTCCTCGACATGCCCCTGGAACACAAGATAATATAATGGGGGAAATTGAAAACAACAAAAAACAAATTGAAGATATAATTGCAAGGTTGAAAGATCCTTCCACTTCAACCTTGCATAGGTCCACGCTTGCCGAATCTCTTGAGTCTATGTTATCAAATGTAAATTCAATTAGCAAGCAAATAACTAGTTGGACCGATAAAAAGAGAGAGTTTAGAGATTACTATGCAGATAAATTGTCATACCAAGATGTCAAAAAATTACAAATTACAAAAGTAGACTTGTGTTCAATTTTCACAAACCCACAAACAAATCAACCTCCACCCATTACATGCAAGAGGTTCCCTATCCATTGGTGCAACAACCAAGTGATAAGGGACAATTTCGAGCAGAGGTGGTGGATGGTTTTTGACCATCCTCCATGCAATAACAATGAGGTCCCGCAATACTTTTTGAGGAAACTTTACTCCGAGTTTGTCCTCAATAAAGTGCCAAACTATTTTGATATGCGGGACTTCCAGGGTAGAGGTGGGGGCTCAGCATAGGATAGACCAGGGGCACGTCTTGACCCACAGTGGGTAGTGAGACGAGTAATCAGCAGACTAGCCCACGAGCATGTTTCTATCCCTTCCATTGTGAAGGAGAGTGTTGAGGTCGATACACTGAGGTTGATTAGTGCCTTGACCCAGAGCATCATAGAGCATGCCGATCCTGCAACACAGAGTGGGTTGGGAGATAGTGCGAGGAGTAGGGTCCCACCGTATACTTGCCAGGCTTGCGGGTCAGCCTGTGGTTATGACCCCATGGACAGTCAGGACGCAGGTGCACAGGCTACATCTGTAGCTGAGCAGATGGTGATGACAGATACCCTCCTGAGTGAGACTTTCGGCCTTGATACTCAGGTAAATATTAGCAAGTTTATTGAATTTGAAATGCAAGATTAACTAATTTAAATTGATGATTTTAATGAAATTTCAGGGTCATAGCGTCGATGCAGTTTTCAGTGGTTCTCCACCTACATTTTTCACTAGATCATCTACTGTCGAGGTATGTAACTAGTAAACAATTATAAATATTACATGTGAATAGCATCATTATATGAATGGTATTCTAATTTCTGATTTTGGATGTTGAATAGGTTAACACTGTAGATTTCATGGCAACACCTGCCAGCGGTGGTGGACTTCAAAGCTTTACGGAGGTAATAAAATAAATAGTTTAATGAATGAATTGTACTTACTAAATTTTTGTATGTGATTTGTGTGTTTTATTGTGTGTACTTCCATGTTTAGATGAGCATGTGTGTATGTTAGGAGCCATGATTTACATCACTATTATAGTTTTCGTAATTGAATAATGTTGTTTTATTTCTAGATGATGCAGGCTGCGGATACACCTCCCCATGTTCATAGGGCAATGGAGCAGGGTGTGGCCTCTGCAATTCATAGCTCTATGCAATTGACAGGGGTATGAGGCAGATTAGTAAATTTCAATTTACATTCATTGTTATAGTTGTCTATTTTTGAAAAATCAAAAGATTATTGATTTGAAGTTTAATTTCTATCTGGATGGTTTCTATAGGACATGACATCACCAGGGCCTATTCCTGCTACTGAGGCAAGTGAGGAGACAGATCATATGTTAGCGGTAAGTGATTATTTTGTTAAATGTTTCATTTTTTTATAACATGTAATTTCTATATATTAATATCTATACTTTTTTTTGTAACAGGTAAAGGTGTAGGAAGAACTAAATAGGAGGAGTAGCCCTCGGGTTCGTATTAGACCACCCACATGCATGTCTCCATCCCCTAGAAGATCAAAGGCTGCTCGTGATTTATTCTCTTCACTAGCTAGAGGGGAATGACTTTTTATTGTGTTCCTCTGTTGTATGCCTATATGGCATTTGTGGACATATATTTTGTATTGTACATAGTTAACATTGTATGCCTATATGGCATTCTTGTAAGCCTATATGGCTATTTTGTATATATGTTATACTTATATCGACAGATATTGATGTATGCGTATATGGATATTTGGTTAATACAAATCTTTTTTATTGATGGCGTCCATACTTGCATTATAAATCCACTTTTGAATGGATATTTGTAGATGGCTACTTCAAATATTTAAAGTCTGATTGTATTACATAGGATGTTTGCATTTTCTTTGATAGGCTTGATAGGCCATGGATTACATGATGGTGTTTGATGGAAAAGTATGGTACTAGAAGACTCTAGTTCATTCGTAATAGGCTTGTGATTGATAATATCTTTGCATGATTGCACTTGATCTTGGATCATGGGCATGTTGTTAGGATTTTGATTACATTGTGATGTTTGATGGATAGGCATGGTGTAAGTGTAAGATACCCAACTAGTTCTACGAAAAATTTTCCTTACTTAAACACTTTTACTTGCTAACAATTCATCAACTACTTCAATAACATAAAGATATACATCAAGATAACTATTTGAATGAAACAACATTAGAGTTGGGTACTTCTCTTGTTACTTAATTCAATCAACTTGCAATGTCTTATTACATGGAAAATGCTTTCAATAGCATGAAGTACAACTCATTCAATTGAAATACAAGGACAGGCCTTGAAGCCTTGATGTTACAATGTCTTCCTTACTTGAGCAACATTTGAAGATTTGGAATGTTCAACTCATCACCTCACAAGGTAGGCGCATATTTGAAGGATTTACAGGTTTTTCTGACTTGGGCGCCAAGTTGAGGTGACCTCCTCCTAAAGTTGCGCCTTGTCAACATTAGGCGCCAATTAGAGTTTATGGATGCTCTGGATTGTTTCCAAGAGTAGGCGCCAAAACATCATCATTATGAAAGTGTTTTAAATGCTAGGCACCCAAATGAGCCCTCTGGAGTCTAGGCGCTCCTTTCATGCATTCTGTGTTCTAGGCACCAATTGAAAGGAGTGGAGAACAGGGTAAGAGCCTTCCAAACTAGGTGTTTCCTTGAGGTGACAAGGACTTAGAAAGTGCGCCTAAGGTGAGCGCCTTGAGTGAAAAGGTCTAACAAACATCTTTGAACCCCCTTTCAAGGTTAGGCGCATTCTAGAGGTGGAAACAAGTAGAAGGTGCACCTTAGCTTCCTTTGTCAATTCTTGCAAGTCTTTGTTGATTAGGAAGGTGGAATGCTTCATTGTAGAATGAGCGCCTATCTTCTAATGTCTAAACTACTTCTTCTAGCTCACTCTGTGGCTAGGCACCAGAGCTAAACTGTTCACACAAGGGAGTGCACCTAGACTCACTTGATGTTTTCTTACTACTTCAACCCCTGGAAGATGTTCCAAGGTGTTCCCTTTTACAAGCACCTGACCTCCCAAGTTCCTTCATGTGCTATTCCTTGAAGGCGCCAAAACTGAGCTCCAGTGCCATGGGATTGTGCCTAACATCTTTGAAGAGTTTCTAAGCCTTTTGCAAGTTGATATCCCAAACTCATCTTCGAGGCGCAACAGGAGCTTTCCAAAGGATTTTCCAAGTTTTAGACGCCAAGCGAGGTCATGGGTGAATGGAACTGCGCCTTAGGAGATGACTGGATCCTAAGCGTCAGTCTGGAGTTATAGTGGAATTGATATGCGCCTCAACTAGCTTAGGCGCCCATTTGAAGTGATTCCTTTAACACTTCTCTGTCAATCTCAACTGCAAGGATGATCTCCTAATCCAATTTTGATCCTCTAGAGATGTAAATAGCTTTACATTTCACTAGGCGCCATCAATGATGATCATCAACCAAAGCGCATTTCAAAGGTGAGATAGGCAAGTGAGGCGCCACACTAGTCCTTAAGACTTATCTCCTTCTATCAAGTCAATTTCAACTATGTGAGAGAGTTCTATTCTAGGTGCAAAATAGAAATGTTTCATCAATTGGTGCATCTTACAAAGCTCCCAATTCTAGGCGCCAGAGCCAAAGAGTTTTTCCCAACACATGCACCTGGGCTAGGAATTCACCTAAGAGACATCACTTAGCTTTAAAACTTTCAATCTATAGCCATCTGGGCTAGGCACTCCAATGGAGGATCCTTGAACTCATGCATTGGCGCCTTCTAGTTCTAGGCACCCATTTTGGATGATTCATCCTGATACTAGCACCCAAAATGACTAGACTCTCTTCATCATCCAATTCACTTAGAAGACTCAAGTTGGAGCCTTAGTTGTCTATCCATGTTCTCTGGAAGATTCATTGTACCTCTATGCACTATCTCCTTCAAGGCGCTCCTTAAAATCATTGGAAGTGCTCAGGACTTACCTTAGTCCAAAGCACCACAATCCATTCCTTAAAGCACAAAGAATTCTCAAAGGCGCCCCTATTTACCTCTAAGCACTCAAATATCATTTAGATTCAAGGCGCACATTTAGCTCCAAAACACAAATTTCCATCATCAACCCATCAAGGTGCATCATCTTCCCTTTGTATCCCCTTCAAGGCGCAGACATTCACTTCTTCACACTCAAACTCACTCTCTGGCGACAGAATAGGTGTATAACTTCAAATAAGGTGCTAATCTTAGGTTTCTAAGTACTTAGTTTGATCTTAAGGCTATCCTTCCTCTAAGCACTCTCTTCAACTCCCTCACTGAAGGCCCTCTGTAAGTTTGGGCGCATTTCATCCCAAAGCGCTTCAACATCATCCAAGGCACAAATTCACTCTCCAAGACAAGGTGCAAAAAACCCTATCCTAAGGTGCTCAAATCTTGCTTCTAGACCTAGGCGCACAAACATGAGATTAAGGATCATTCTGGCCACCATCACTTCCCTAAAGGCGCAAAATTGGTGTAGATACATTCCATTTATTAAGGATCATTCTAGCACCCAAATCTTGTCAAAGCAAAGGATCAATAGGTTCTCTCTAAGGCGCACTCCAGGGTTTGATCTTGCAAGACTTCTCACGTCAAAATTTTGACCAAGACACTCAAGGCACTAGTCTTTATCATCTAACCCTACAGTGCACTTACTCATTATGATATACTCAACTTTTTATTCAACCTTGCCCAAGGTGCATATTCACTATAAGGCATTCTCACTTTGTCAAGGCTCAGAGGGCTTCAACTTGCTAAAGGGTAGAGGTCTAGGCGCATATTTGACTTGAAGCTCAAGGTGCTCCAACCCTCTTGCTCTGGAATTCCTTCTAGGCACTAAGTGACTTCTCCAATTCCTTGAAAACATTTGAAGTGTTTTACCTTCTCAAGGTGCTCCTTCGAACTTGACTCCAAGGTGTTATAATCTCAAAGGTGCTGACATCATCTCAACCAAAGGCGCTCAATGATTCATCCCATATCTAGGCACTAAAACACTTAATCAACCAAGTCATTCAAGGTGCCATTCAATAAACTCATCTTCCATGATATTCCTATCAAGGCGCATATCACTTCTCTCATGGGCTTTAGGTGCTCAGTTGAGTGTTTCAATACTACTTAGGTGCCAAATTCATTTTAATGCACCAAACACAAAGAGCTTTCAAACACTGGGCGCTCACAAAGAGTCTTCCAACCTTGGGCGCTAAATTAGGTCTTTGCAACTATCCAAGGCACATATCTTCGCTTGAACAACTTATGGTGCCAAGACAACTTCTCATTAGGGCGCTCAAAACACTTGTGTTTACATTTGAAGTGCTTTACCTTCTTAAGGTGCTCCAGACTAACCTGACTCCAAGGCGCTCCATCATCATCCTTAAGGCGCTAAAAACATCATCTCCACTCTAGGCAAAAACATCATCCAACTCCTTAAGGCACTTCACTGTCAAAGTCTGAAGGTGCTCTACCTAGACCTTTCCCCTAGGTGCCAGAACTCCTAAGCACTCACCAGATAACTCTCTTCTTCAAGGTACAAATCTTCCTATACTATGATTGCCTCTGAAACACTGATTAACGTGATGTGAGGGTGCAAAGGCTACTCCAATCCTCAGTGAGCGCCTAGTTTAAACAAGGAGAAACAAAGCATTCAAAACTATCCAAACGATCATCCGCTTCCTAATGTCTTCACTGCTCCGGAAAACCTTGGCCAAAATGACACATAACAACTCCTATGAGCGCCCTTATGCCCTAGGATCATCTAGTTTGTGCGTCTTGTAATGAGGAGCTCATGTAAGTTTGGAATGAGCACCTTGAATAAGTGTAAACTAGCCTAGAGAAGGGTATGTGCGCCTTGAGCGCCTTGAGCATTCCAAAGATAACTGTGCGCCTAGAACAATATGAGTGCTCATGATAATGATTAACGCCCTGATGAGACTATGAGCGCCTTGTTCAGGAGATACCTTGTTTGATCATAAAATGCGCCTTGAGTCTTGAAGGTTTTGAGCGCCTAGGTGATTTGGATGTTGGGATGTTGGTATGCACCCAAGATTGAGGTAAGTGAGCGCTTGTAATGGAGGAGAGCAATGAGATGGAATGTCTTGTAGAGATTGGTGCCCAGAGACCCATTTTTGCGCCTTTGATGATGACCATTTTTGCATAAGAGTTTAGCACCTTAGAGTTGTAAACTTTCTCTTTGGGCGCCCCTGAGTGAATGTTGGCGCCTTGGACAACTAAATATGCCTTTGATGGAGTGGAGCCCAGAAGGGGAGTAGGAGGAAACCCAATCTTCAAGATTCATCAAGCTTCAAAGTTTAGGTAAGAGGTTATCCACTTTATCCAAGGAAGGTGTTATCATCTACACTCTAAGAAGGTAATGTCAAAGGCCATCATGAAGGATCACTTCATCAACTTCAAGTCCTTTCACCTAGCAAGTCCAAGAGAGATTTCTACTCCGATTCATGAAGTAAGCTTATATCATCCTTATCTACTTTGCAAGAAGAAGAAACATTACAAAGTCAATCAAATGAGTTACAAGTACCATACATCCAATTGCAAGGAGTGAACCACCTTAAGGAAAAATAGTTCTCTTGAAGTTACTTGAAATGTCAAAAGGTTTAGTGCCTCCAAGTAAGGTCAGAGGTGAGGTTAGAGGTGAAATGTGCCTTTGGACCATTCTGGCGCCTTGGATGAAGAACCTATATCTTGAGCCCAAGAGGTAAAATTTGTATCTTAGTGGATTTGGAGAGTTACAGAGATTAGAGAAAAGCACCTTGAAGATAGAGTTGTTCAAGGCGCATGTGTGATTTGGTCAAAAACAGGCGCCTAGAGTGAATAGGCTTTCATCTTGACTTAATACACTGCCTCCTTCTGACAATTTTTGGGGTAGCAGAAAACCTTTCACCACGGGCAAATGCCTCAGAGCTATAAAAAATTGAGAGAGGTTATTGTAGAGGTACTCTATGTGATCCCGTTTCCTTAGACAGAATGTTTTTAAGTGACATGGTTTTCGAGTAACATCTCGTCAAAGATTGCTGCCTTTTTGCACTTTGGACTCTTCAGGGATATCGTCGGTACAATGTAGCTCCGACTGTTTCGACATGTTTGGGTGAAAAATAGGGCCATGCCTAGCATAAATGTACCCATTCGGACGCGTTGGAACAATCAGTTTGGTCGCATCAGGAGCAGGACGAAAGTTACACCCCTTTGCAACTTTACACTGCCTCCTTCTGACGATTTTTAGGGCAACAGAAAACTTGACACCACGGGCAAATGCCTCAGAGCTATAAAAAACCGAGAGAGGTTATTGTAGAGGCACTCTACATGATCCCATTACCTTAGACAGAATATTTCTAAGTGACACAATTTTTGAGTAACATCTCATCAAAGATTGCTACCTTTTTGCACTTTGGACTCTTCAGGGATATCGTCGGTACAATGTAGCTCTGACTGTTTCGACATGTTTGGGTGAGAAATAGGACCATGCCTAGCATAAATGTACCCATTCAGATGTGTTGGAACAGTCAGTTTGGTCGCATCAGGAGCAGGATGAAAGTTACACCCCTTTGCAACTTTACACTGCCTCCTTCTGACGATTTTTGGGGCAACAGAAAACCTTTCACCACGGGCAAATGCCTAAGAGCTATAAAAAACTGAGAGAGGTTATTGTAGAGGCACTCTACATGATCCCGTTACCTCAGACGAAATGTTTCTAAGTGACACATTTTTCGAGTAACATCTCGTCAAAGATTGCTGCCTTTTTGCACTTTGGACTCTTCAGGGATATCGTCGGTACAATGTAGCTCTGACTGTTTCGACATGTTTGGGTAAAAAATAGGACCATGCCTAGCATAAATGTACCCATTCGGACATGTTGGAATAGTCAGTTTGGTCACATCAGGAGCAGGATGAAAGTTACACCCCTTTGTAACTTTACACTGCCTCCTTCTGACGATTTTTGGGGCAATAGAAAACCTTTCACCATGGGCAAATGCCTCAGAGCTATAAAAAATCGAGAGAGATTATTGTAGAGGCACTCTACGTGATCCCGTTGCCTCAGATGAAATGTTTCTAAGTGACATGATTTTCGAGTAACATCTCGTCAAAGATTGCTGCCTTTTTGCACTTTGGACTCTTCAGGGATATCGTCGGTACAATGTAGCTCCGACTGTTTCGACATGTTTGGGTGAGAAATAGGACCATGCCTAGCCTAAATGTACCCATTCAGATGCGTTGGAATAGTTAGTTTGGTCGCATCAAGAGCAGGACGAAAGTTACACCCCTTTGCAACTTTACACTGCCTCCTTTTGATGATTTTTGGGGCAACAGAAAACCTTTCACCACAGGCAAATGCCTAAGAGCTATAAAAAACTGAGAGAGGTTATTGTAGAGGCACTCTACATGATCCCGTTGCCTCAGACAGAATGTTTCTAAGTGACACAGTTTTTGAGTAACATCTCATCAAAGATTGCTGCCTTTTTGCACTTTGGACTCTTCAGGGATATCGTCGGTACAATGTAGCTCCGACTGTTTCGACATGTTTGGGTGAAAAATAGGACCATGCCTAGCATACATGTACCCATTCAAACGCGTTGGAATAGTCAGTTTGGTTGCATCAGGAGCAGGAAGAAAGTTACACCGCTTTGCAACTTTACACTGCCTCCTTCTGACGATTTTTGGGGCAACAGAAAACCTTTCACCATGGGCAAATGCCTCAGAGCTATAAAAAACTGAGAGAGGTTATTATAGAGGCACTCTACGTGATCCCGTTGCCTTAGACGGAATGTTTCTAAGTGACATGATTTTTGAGTAACATCTCATCAAAGATTGCTGCCTTTTTGCACTTTGGACTCTTCAGGGATATCGTCGGTACAATGTAGCTCCGACTGTTTCGACATGTTTGGGTGAGAAATAGGACCATGCCTAGCATAAATGTACCTATTCAGACGCGTTGGAATAGTCAGTTTGGTCACATCAGGAGCAGGACAAAAGTTACACCCCTTTGCAACTTTACACTGCCTCCTTCTGATGATTTTTGGGGCAGCAGAAAACCTTTCACCACAGGTAAATGCCTCAGAGCTATAAAAAACTGAGAGAGGTTATTGTAGAGGCACTCTACATGATAGTGTTGCCTCAGACGGAATGTTCTAAGTGACACGGTTTTTGAGTAACATCTCGTCAAAGATTGCAGCCTTTTTGCACTTTGGACTCTTCAGGGATATCGTTGGTACAATGTAGCTCAGACTGTTTCGACATGTTTGGGTGAAAAATAGGACCATGCCTAGCATAAATGTACCCATCTGAATGCATTGGAATAGTCAGTTTGGTCACATCATGAGCAGGACACCAAAAATGCAAAAGTTGCTTTGTGCAACTTGACAACATTGACACTTTTTTGCAACATGACTCAAAGACTCAAACTGACCCCAAATGACTCAAAGTGACTTAAAATCACCTTGATTATAGAGGTCAAGGTGCTCCTTATCATTCATTCATTATGAGCGCCTTGGGAGAATGGTATATAGGTCATCATCATGATTCGGCGCCCTGCATCCAAAGTGTTGGAGAGATCATCAAATGGTGTCTAGTAGGGTGAGTTATGAGTTTGGTCACATCAGGAGCAGGACACCAAAAATGCATAACACGATGATGTAAAAATGTGTACATATGTGTAAAAATGTAGGAGGAAATAAAAAAAGACAAACCTTATAAATTAATGTGCATACTTACAACTCAATGTAACATAACTTTACAAAATCAATGTGAATACTTACAAATTAATCCAATGAACCATCTGGATCTGATCTACTCTTTATTGTGTCAAGTATTGCTTCATGGTCAGACTCACGCACCTTCCACAATATTTTGTTCAAAGGTCTACCCCGATACTTTATCAAATGAACATTGGATGCCACGACAAGGTTCAAGTAATGAAGAATCTTTCGATGCATGTCAAAGTCCTGAAATAGCCAAATATTAACACTCTTATGTGGGTACCTTCTAAGCCATGTTCCAGTAATAACCACTGATCCTGTAGGGTATTCGATGTTTTCTCCATCTGTAACAAGGGCCTCCAATTTCTTTTTGGCCTCAACACAATGACATAAGTAATAATCTGTTCTCTTCATTATCTTCATCTGCAATAACTGCATATACGTGTCCTACATTGATATGTGTAGCAAATTAGATGAAATTAGTCAACATTACAAAAACACTACAAAGTAAGATGACATTACCTGGTTGAACTAGATGAAATTAGATGCATATATGTGCCCTATATTACCTGGTTGAACTAAATCTGATATGTGGTCAAAGTCAACTGACGATTCCATCTGTGTTAGTTCCAGTGCCGTCGGGGGTCGATACGTGTCAAGTGGGCTAAGATAACTTAACTGCCATTCGTCAACCCACTCCTTTGACTCGTACTCATCCCAGACTTGAATTGTACAGGAAGAACAAAAGCATGACATCTTTTGTGTATGGATACTCCATGAACCTGCAATTGAGCTTCTGAAAGAGTGCATCTCATTTGATCCTGTCAATGTACAACAATCCTCATATGGTGCAATGTTAGTATCATCTATCAACCAAAAAAATCTACGAACTAAAGACTTACCTTCATTACCTGGACCCATGGAAGCATTACACCACTCGACAATCGATTTTGCATCTGTCAACTTTGCATTTTCTTTATACTTTAACTCTTCTCGTGCTATGGCTCTTTTGATACATGCTCCTGCACCATCATGCTCCCCCTTTCCATGCCCGGCCTCACAAAAGTTCCACATATGTTGAATACCTGTAAAATTATGCCTCCTACTCAGCCAATAGAAATTCTGCGAGTTCTTGAATTGTGATGCACAATTATCCGACCATATGATATGCTGACTGAACGATATGCCCCTTCTAGCCAAATCATTGTAGAACACCTGAAAGTAACCTTGCACAAACTCCGTAGAATGCGTGCGATCATCACTAATATAGAAATGATACTCCCTTATGATCTTTCTATCATCCTCTGTACTATCATTCGCATGAATGAATGCGATGTGCACAAATATAGAAACCTGTGTGGAGTTGTAATATTGTGATTGCACCTCACGCTGTGGCTGTAGACTGTAGTTCTCTGCAAAGTCAACGACTGAAACAATGCTACCAACCGGAAATGTGTCCTTGCATAACTTGAATTGCAAGTCCAACCATCGAGCTCTATGGGCATGTCTTGCATACTCATACACTATGCTGTCACGAAATATAGGCATAAACTGATACACTGGAATCTTTTCAATAACTAATTCACACCTCTTTGCTTCTTTACCATCTTTTGTATTGTATGCCACTGTTTTATACTTGCCAAACTCTACTAGTTCATTTCCAACCGCATGTGTTATTTCCATATGTTCACATATTGGCAAATGTTGCAAGCCACCGCAACGATGACATGTGCCATCCAAGCATAATTTCTTGTAGAATATTTGACCTTCCTCTCTTTCACATAAAATTCTTGATATGAAGTCTCTTGAAGATGTTGGTGGGGCACATATGGCACAACCCTGCAAATCATTGTTAGTATGCATATCTAAACATATAGACCTATAAGCATCAAAATGGTTAGAAAATTCAATATGTAATCTACAACAACAAGTAGTGCATGTGTGATTTATCTTAACACAGAAAGGTTTTAGCATTTCAAAATATCTTTGACAAATTTTAATTTGTGGATACTTCTCTAGAAATTTACCATAAAACTGTGTTTGAGTCTCATCCAAAAATGCTTTGGATGTGGCTCGCGGTTCTGACTACCAATTCTCCTTCTTACCACATCCCTTTGATTCAGAGATACCCTTGTGTAATTCTTCCAAAAGTCTTCAATTAGTGATCTCAATGCTTCAACAATTGGTTTATCTTTTCGTGGTAGTCTCCCCGAGAACGCCCATAATTCATTGGCATTAGTGTCCTCAATTCTTTGGCGTCTTCCAACGGCTCTTGATAAAGTTTTCCTATTAATTCTCAATTCTTGACTTGTCTTTCTAATGAGACGAGCTTTCCTCGTTTGACTACTTACTATAGTTGATGTAATCACACGCCATGTTGCATTACTATCTTTTGTGTGTGAGGTGTTACCCACACTCTCATACGCACTCATTAGATTCTTGACAATAGATTTTTCACTTGAAGCCTCTAATGTTCTCAACCCAAGAATCTTCATGATAGACCTATACTTTATACTTCGCATCATTTCAACGAATAGTTGACATCTTGCAGTCTCATTTAACTTTTCAAAGAACAATCTCCAAATCTTATTAGCATATCTTCTACAAGTGCATTTTGGAATCTTACCTTCCATTGGCTGCAAAATATTCTCATCAATATCAATCAAATACTTTGGCTTTCTATGCAAAATTCTAGGTGGTGTCAAGTTAGGTAAATTCATCTCAACATTAGGAATTTCATCAATATTTAAATGAGATGGGTTAGATGGCATACCTTCGATCGAAGATGGAATAGATGACATACCTTGAGGTTGAGGTGGGAACGATGGCGTACCTCCTTCATCACATGTGAGTGATGATGTACTCTCAACTTGAGATGTGGTAGATGGTGTCCCTACATGTTGTCTTGCGGTAAAGGATGTGTCTCCAACTATGGTATTCAAATCTCTCATACAACGAAGTTTTTGCATTCATTCTCTTTGTGCCGCCAATACCATATCTCTTTGTGATGGTTGTGGTTCCTCTTCAATTGGTATGTCTTCATTTATCGTGTCCAATTTCCTCTTCTCATGAAGTTCCCTCATAGCCATTGCTTTCTTTGCATTCTTAACTTCTATCTCTTCCTGTGTTGGTTTAATTCTTGATCGTTTCCTCGGCATGACGGAGAATTTGTCTGTAGCATGATAAAGAGACCAATATTAGTTCCTAAGAAATGAATACATGATAATAGTGGGATTGTATTTTTTTTATGTTGTAAGGATTTATTCTTGTATAGTTTGACATCATGGTATGAACTAAGGTTTGTTTATTACACATAATTATTAAAGAGCCCAAGTGTAGAAAATATACATGGCATCATGTGAGATTGTAGGTTTCTTTCTTGATTGGGAATGTGTCTATTTTAAACATGTATGATAAAGCATGATAAAGTAATTCAATCCGAAATAAGGAAAATGTAAAGAACATGCATGTAAAGACTTGACATACCTAAAAAATGAAGATTTGAATGGAGAGAGTACCCAATTATGTAGTGTTTTTATCTTCTTGCATCAAACTCCTCAACAATTTGAGTTTTTCACCACTTGCTTCCTTTTCAATGTTAAATTCTTAAAATTGAATCAAAATTAACATTGCAATACTACAAAAATTGAAACTTGTATAGATATATATCAAATTTGGTTTGAAAACTATGTTATTTCCTCCTTCTCCAGTTGGCAAAGCAGAAAAGGTGGTGGAAAGATCATGCAAAGGTGGTACAATGTGTCAAATGTGCATGTGAACTTCCCAATAGCATGAAAGCACTTCTTTTTTGTCGGAGCACACGCAGAATCAGTAAGAAAATAGAGCATGTGGGCCTGGATCATGGGGGTAACCACTTTTTTACTGTTTCAGTAGAAATACAAAACGTGAGCGCGTTATAACGTGCTCGCGCTATAACGCGCTCACGTTTTGTCCTGCTATAGATCCCTAATCCCTAAACCCTCAACTTTGATCCCTTGACCCTCAACCCTCAATGTCAAATCCTAATCCCTCAACCCTATCCCTAAACCCTCAACCCTCAATGTCAAATCCTAATCCCTCAACCCTCAACGTCAAATCCTAATCCCTCAACGTCAAATCCTAATCCGTCAACCCTCCAACCCTATCCCTAATCCTTACAACCCTCAACCCTAATCCCTCAACCCTTAACTCTGATCCATCAACCCTCAACACTATACCTTAAACCCTAATCCCTTCAACCTCAACCCTATCCCTAAACCCTTGACCCTCGAACCTCAGCCCTCGACGTCAAACCCTAATCCCTCAACCCTTAACTCTGATCCCTCATCTCTCAACCCTAACCCTAAACCCTCAACCCTCAACATCAAACCCTAATCCCTCAACCCTCAACCCTAATCTATCATCCATCATCCCTCCACACACTACTTTAACCCTAATTCCTCGACCCTCAACCCTATCGCTAAACCCTTGACCCTCAAACCTCAACCCTCAACCCTCAACATCAAACCCTAATCCCTCAACCCTTAACTCTAATCCCTCGACCTTCAACCCTGATCCTAAACCCTAAACCCTCAACACCAAATTCTAATCCCTCAACCCTTCACTCTAATCCCTCAACCCTAAACCCTATCCCTAAACCCTCAACACTATACCTTAAACCCTAATCCCTCAACCCTAACCCTAAACCTTGTCCCTAAACCCTAATCCCTTCAACCTCAACCCTATCCCTAAACCCTTGACCCTCGAACCTCAGCCCTCAACGTCAAACCCTAATCCCTCAACCCTTAACTCTGATCCCTCATCTCTCAACCCTAACCCTAAACCCTCAACCCTCAACATCAAACCCTAATCCCTCAACCGTCAACCCTAATCTATCATCCGTCATCCCTCCACACTCTACTTTAACCCTAATTCCTCGACCCTCAACCCTATCCCTAAACCCTTGACCCTCGAACCTCAACCCTCAACCCTCAACATCAAACCCTAATCCCTCAACCCTTAACTCTAATCCCTCGACCTTCAACCCTGATCCTAAACCCTAAACCCTCAATGCCAAATTCTAATCCCTCAACCCTTCACTCTAATCCCTCAACCCTAAACCCTATCCCTAAACCCTCAACACTATACCTTAAACCCTAATCCCTCAACCCTAACCCTAAACCTTGTCCCTAAACCCTAATCCCTTCAACCTCAACCCTATCCCTAAACCCTTGACCCTCGAACCTTAGCCCTCGACGTCAAACCCTAATCCCTCAACCCTTAACTCTGATCCCTCATCTCTCAACCCTAACCCTAAACCCTCAACCCTCAACATCAAACCCTAATCCCTTAACCGTCAACCCTAATCTATCATCCGTCATCCCTCCACACTCTACTTTAACCCTAATTCCTTGACCCTTAACCCTATCCCTAAACCCTTGACCCTCGAACCTCAACCCTCAACCCTCAACATCAAACCCTAATCCCTCAACCCTTAACTCTAATCCCTCGACCTTCAACCCCGATCCTAAACCCTAAACCCTCGACGCCAAATTCTAATCCCTCAACCCTTCACTCTAATCCCTCAACCCTAAACCCTATCCCTAAACCCTCAACACTATACCTTAAACCCTAACCCTAGACCTTGTCCCTAAACCCTAATCCCTCAACCCTCAACCCTAATCTGTCATTCATTATCCCTCAACTCTAATCCCTCATTCCTAAACCCTAAACGCTATCCCTATTCCTAGACCCTCAACAGGCTTGATACTATACCTTAAACCCTAATCCCTCTACCATTGACACTCTTATTTAACCCTAATCCCTTGACCATTAACCCTATCCCTCAACCTCAACCCTCAACCCTCAACCCTCAACTCTCAAAATTAAACCCTAATTCATCAACCCTAAACCCTGATCCCTCAAACCTAAACCCTATCCCTAAACCATCAACCCTCAACACTATACCTTAAACCCTAATCCCTCAACCCTCAACCCTAAACCTTATCCCTAAACCCTAATCCCTCAACCCTCAACCCTAATCCCTCATCCCTCAACTCTAATCCCTTATCCCTAAACCCTCCAACCCTATCCCTAATCCTTATACCCTCCACACTCTACTGTAACCCTAATTCCTCGACCCTCAACCCTATCCCTAAACCCTTGACCCTCGAACCTCAACCCTCAACCCTCAACATCAAACCCTAATCCCTCAACCCTTAACTCTGATCCCTCAACCTTCAACCCTGATCCTAAACCCTAAACCCTCAATGCCAAATTCTAATCCCTCAACCCTTCACTCTAATCCCTCAACCCTAAACCCTATCCCTAAACCCTAACCCTAAACCTTGTCCCTAAACCCTAATCCCTCAACCCTCAACCCTAATCTGTCATCCGTCATCCCTCAACTCTAATCCCTCATTCCTAAACCCTAAATGCTATCCCTATTCCTAGACCCTCAACAGGCTCGATACTATACCTTAAACCCTAATCCCTCTACCATCGACACTCTTATTTAACCCTAATCCCTTGACCATTAACCCTATCCCTCAACCTCAACCCTCAACCCTCAACCCTCAACCCTCAACTCTCAACATTAAACCCTAATTCATCAACCCTAAAGCCTAATCCCTCAAACCTAAACCCTATCCCTAAACCATCAACCCTCAACACTATACCTTAAACCCTAATCCCTCAACCCTCAACCCTAAACCTTATCCCTAAACCCTAATCCCTCATCCCTCAACTCTAATCCCTCATCCCTCAACTCTAATCCCTCATCCCTAAACCCTAAATGCTATCCCTATTCCTAAACCCTCAACAAGCTCGATACTATACCTTAAACTCTAATCCCTTATCCCTAAACCCTCCAACCCTATCCCTAATCCTTACACCCTCCACACGCTACTTTAACCCTAATCCCTTCAACCTCAACCCTATCCCTAAACCCTTGACCCTCGAACCTCAACCCTCAACCCTCGACGTCAAACCCTATTCCCTCAACCCTTAACTCTGATCCCTCATCTCTCAACCCTAACCCTAAACCCTAAACCCTCAACCCTCAATGTCAAATCCTAATCCCTCAACCCTAAACCCTATCCCTAAACCCTCAACACTATACCTTAAACCCTAATCCCTCAGCCCTCAACCCTAAACCTTATCCCTAAACCCTAATCCCTCAACCCTCAACCCTAATCTGTCATCCCCCAACTCTAATTCTTCATCCCTAAACCCTAAATGCTATCCCTATTCCTACACCCTCAACAGAATCGATACTATACCTTAAACCCTAATCCCTTATCCCTAAACCCTCCAACCCTATCCCTAATCCTTATACTCTCCACACTCTACTTTAACCCTAATTCCTCGACCCTCAACCATATCCCTAAACCCTTGACCCTCAAACCTCAACCCTCAACCCTCAACGTCAAACCCTAATCCCTCAACCCTTAACTCTGATCCCTCGACCCTCAACACTATACCTTAAACCCTAATCCATATCCCTCAACCCTTAACCCTTAAAACTTAAACCCTATCCCTACACCCTCAACACTTGACACTATATCTTAAGCCTTAAACCCTCATCCCTAAAGCCTCAACCCTCAATCCTTAAACCTTCAACCCTAAACCCTATCCCTAATCCCTCTACCCTCAACACTCTAACCCTAACCTCGACATTAAATGCTAATCCGTCAACCCTAAACCCTAATCCTAAACCCTCAACCCTCAACCCTCAACACTATACCTTAAACCCTAATCCCTCAACCCTCAACCCTAAACCTTATCCCTAAACCCTAATCCCTCAACCCTCAACCCTAATCCATCATCCCTCAACTATAATCCCTCATCCCTAATCCCTAAATGCTATCCCTATTCCTAAACTCTCAACAGACTTGATACTATACCTTAAACCCTAATCCCTTATCCCTAAACCCTCCAACCCTATCCCTAATCCTTACACCCTCCACACTCTACTTTAACCCTAATCCCTCGACCCTAAACCCTATCCCTAAACCCTTGACCCTTGAACCTCAACCCTCAACCCTTAACTTTGATCCCTCAACCCTCAACCGTAATCTGTCATCCCTTATCCCTAAACCTTAAATGCTATCCCTATTCCTAGACCCTCAACGGGCTCGATACTATACCTTAAACGCTAATCCCTTATCCGTAAACCTTCCAACTCTATCCCTTATGCCTTAACCCTCATGATTAATAGCCTTGAATGTAAAAAAATTTGAGTGGGACATAACGCGAGCGTGTTATAACGCGCTTGCGTTATGTCAAACATGGCAAAAGACAGACTTGCGGGAAAAAATGTAAGGCAAAACATAACGCAAGCGCGTTATAACGCGCTCACGTTATTTCTTACTTTGGGAATCCCAAGCCTTGGGCTTGGGATTTGCTTTGGATTTCCAACCCAAAGGCTTGGAGTGCCTTATGAACAGTCACAGACATGTTTTTCTATATTCTTCAAAATTTCACATAATTTCGTTTGTGCTAACCCTCAGATTTGCACGTGTTTCAAGGTTGAACAAATCAAACACATGGGTAATGTTAGGCTTTCTCTTAGCTATTTGACGATGTGATTTTTTTCACATTTTAACAATGTTAAGCCTTTCATCTTTAATTTCTTTTGTTTGTGTGTCTGTTTTTATGCAAAAACCACTGTTTGGTCTTTTTTTCATTGTAAAATAACTATTCATTCAAATTTCAAAAAATTACATATTTAGAAACTAGACTCCATTCTACAAATATTAAAAAAATAAAAAAATGATTTTCAATTAGTTTTCAAAATTTATAGGGGTAGCACGGCCAAAATTCTATTTTTTAGGATGTGTCCACTTTAAAAATTAGTAAAAAATCAAATATTCATCAAAAAATTATCAGAAAAATTGGGCATAAACTACATGCTATTAGCTAATTTCTCACTGAAGCGATTTTAAAAATACTAAAAAAAAGTTGACCTTTTGAGGGAGCCACAAAACATGCTATGTTATGTTTTTTTGACAGAAACAACACCAATTTTTGTGGCTCCCTCTTTTGAACCCCTTAATCTATGCCATTTTCAAAACAAAATAGTAGTTTAGAAAGTAGACTCGGAGCACTACGAACATTGTTTTGGTTGCATCTCCAAATTTTGAGTGTAACTATGCTCAATTTCTCATCCAAGGCCAGTATTTCCTGATTTTAGAAAAAAAGTGGCCACTTAAGACCCTTTTTTGGCCCCCCATCTTCTTGCACTTACCCGTATGACTCTTAGCTTTATTAATTAAAATTCACAAAAAAAACTCACAATGCTTTACAGATACAGTAAGAAAGCTGGATGTTTCCACACATTCCTCAATGTAGACACAGGCGACCTCCTCTAAGTTAAAATACTTCTTCTATTCAAAGTTTTAGGTAAATTACAATTGCTATGCTATTTTCTATAAATCCCTATGTAAAAAATATACAAGTAGCAATGTTTCTTATATAGAATTTGAATTCCCTCCCTTGCTATAGTTACAACCTCCACTTTACGGTTACAACCACTATTCTATGGTTGAGATATATTTACTATTGACCAATGGTGTGTCTTTATTTCATAACCGTGTGCCAATCCACTACTTGGCATATTTTCCTCTCAAAGGATGCTCTTGGAATATTTACATAAGATTCCCATTTCATGTGACCCTTTTCCCGCCAAGGCTCTTCATTTGATTTCTTCTCAAAATTATTTGCTTCTGCCTTCTTACCCTTTCTTCAGATATTTCTTGAAATTGTTAATCACACCCTCCACAAAGGTGCGGTCCCCTCCTGGACTTTTTTCTAAAATATATTCTTGCATCATCACCTTTTCTTTCAATTCCTTTTCTTCATTCTCTAAGTTTTCCCTTCTTTTCTTGTACTTCTTCATTTTGGCCTTCTCTTCCATCAATGTATCCATCATCTGCTTGCTGAGGATTGCATCAGGATTTCCTGTACAGGGTGTGAATATGGCCCTGAACTCTATCAATGCTCTGTCTAAGTTATAGGTTGGTGTCTCTGCACATTCATGCTGCAGGAGTTTTTCTATGATTCTCTTGTGCATTTTTATCATTTCTTCTACTCTTTTTACTAGCTCTTGCATGACTACTGCATTTCTTTTGAGGTTATCCTCTTCAAATTTGAGCTCCAAAATCATCTGTGGCACTTGATTTGCCAATGTGACACTGAGTGCCCCTTCGTTTATCAATTCCTCTGCCCTTCTGTCAATTTTAGTCAATTGTCTAATTTTAGATCTGCACTCTTCTACTCTTGTTTGACAATTATTCATCAGTACCATACATTTGTTCTTCTCTTCTGTGGCCACTTTCCAGCTCTTCATAGCTTGCCTTATTGTTTGTTCACCCTCTTGCAAAAAATCATGAAACCATTAATAAAAAATGTTGGCCTTGAACCTTTTATTTTCCATGTCCTGCACTTCTTCTTTAGATACTATTACTATGTTAGCAGGTAAATTAGGCACTGTGGCACTGGGGTCAAATATTCCCTTAATGAATTGTTGGAGTTGGACAATGTGTCGTTTCAATACCTCCTTTTTATTTTTGTCTTTTCTTAGCATTTCTGCTATCACCTAGTTCATATCTTTCCACTCAGCGATGTGTTGTTCCCTTGTGGAATGCCCAAGGTCTAGATTAAGTATCTTGTATTCCTCTAGGGTGATCTCACCCTTTTCTTTCTTCTTTTGTGGTATAGCTAGGTTTAAAGTTCTGGACCCATCTGGACCTCTCTGTATTGCAGACACCGTCCTAGCTTTTCTTTTCTCTTTCCTTGGAGTGGTCTTTTCTCCCAATAAGCTCTTAATATCAATTGGAGCTAACTGTATTTCTTTCTTCTCCCTTCTTATTTCCCCTTCTAGCTAGGTAGGCACCTCTCTTATGCCTTCTACAGCTTTCTCTGCATCAATCACCTCTTCATGAGGTTTATCCATTCCAATCTCCTCCTGTTGCTGTTGTCCATGTTGTTACTCTTGTTGTTGTTCTCGTTGTTGCTCTTGTTGTTGTTCTTGTTGTTGAAGTGGCTCCTTTGGTTATTCTTCTTGTTGTTCCTGCTGAAGTGGGAGCTCCTGATCTATGGGATTATTTGATTGCTCTTTTGATCCAACCCCACTTTCTTCCTCCATATTTCCTCCTTCTTGATCCTTTTCTTCAAGTGTTTTTTCTGTTGATAACTTCTCTTTCTGATCATCCCCTGCATGTATCTATTCACTATCCGGCCTATTCAAATCTTCTTCTTATTTATCATCTAACGGTTGGTCATTAGGTTGATTCTCATCTATTTTATCTTCTGCCTCTGTATTTCCTATTTGTGGTTGCTCTAGATGCACCGGTGAACTGGCCTTCACCTCATCTTCTTTTACTTCCTCTTCTTGGGTTTGCAAGTTTTTTGTATTTTCCTCTTCTTCACCCTACTCCCCATACATATTTAGCATGTCTAAAGCATCGACCTCTGAGGTGTCCTCTTGTGTTGCATGTCCTTCTATGTTTACCTCTTCAGATGATTTTTCTTTCTCAGTTTCTTCAATCTTATGTGCTTTCTCTTGCACATCTCTAATGATTTCTAGTGGTACTAGAGTACCAAATGGATCAAAAGATCCTGTTTCTACCTGTACCTCTTCTTTTTCAATTTCTATATTTTGCTCTATTTCCATTTCAGCTTACAGGTTTGATTCTTCTTCTTCACTGAGGAAATCACTTGATTCCTCCTCCACGTCAGTCACTTTCCCTTTATACATTTTCCTTTCTTCACTGTCAGTGCTTTCAATCTGCATAGTTTCTATAGTAGTAGGTTTGGCTTTACTAACTTCTGATTCCTGCAACCTCTCTCCAGCCAATTTTTCTTTTACTCTAATAAAGGTTTGTCCTGATTCTACTGATGTGGAGGCACTGGCTATTTTTCTTAGCTTTTCCCTTACTTCTTGCACTCCAATCACATCAACCAGCTTAGAAGTTTCCCCTTTTGACAAACCTATAGGAATTGCCCTCATGATTGATGGTCCTACTGCCTCTTTTGCAGCCTGTGCTTCTTCTGCACTGATCTCATGGCTCATGGATTTTGCATCGACAAAAGTTTGAGATGCCACTGCTACTGTTATGCCTAAAGCATATGGATCCATCAATGTAGCATTTTTATTTTTTTCCATAATTCTTACCTCTACAACTTTTCTCTTCTTCTCATAGAAACATTACAAGTCTTCACTGGGCTCTGCCTTTCTCTTCCTTCCCTTCTTTAGGAATGTAACTTCTTTTCCTTCAGCCTTGAGCTCTTCTATCATGTCCTTAAGCCATGTTTTTAAAAATAATATCATAGGTTTTGTCAAAATATCCAATGATGTGTTCCAAGGCTTCAACCAATCAGGCTTTGTAATGGGAGCTAGCCTAGCCTGTGCATAACTTTGATGCAGCAACTTGTCATCCTCACGAACCTCTGGGGGAACACAAATATTACCAATAGACTTCATTTGTTCAATAGTCAATCTATTATGAGCTCTCTTTCTTACTTCCAAGTCACTCTTGCAGTCTGCCCAGAAATCTTCAATATGCACTTGATGTTTGTACTTCTTGTCAACAAAGTTTTGAATTCTGTGAAATGGATCAAACTTTCTAGCCAAATCAAATTCCTAGAACCCATAATAACTTAGTTCCTACTCTAAACAGGCCGTAGCATCCTCACTGATACAAGAATACCTGCCAATGGCCCAAGGTAATCTCACATTTCCCCTACCATTAAATTTCCTCTTGTACATCCTAAAAGCATTCAAATTCTATCTTGAAAACTCCAAGGCAATCAGTTTATCAGAAGGATATCTTGGGAGCATAAATGGCCTCCCCTTAAATCCTTTAGTTCTTATGTATGCAAATTGTTTAAACTGTATAAACCACGAACAATGCAATCCAATTATATGTTCAGCCTCTTTAGACAACCTTTTGTCTGGTTCCTCATTTAGTACTCTCACCATGTAGGTATACAAAACATCATTAACTAAAGCAAATTTCTTCAAGGCATTCTCTTCTTGTAATTCTGGGTAACGTTCATACACCAACCTCTATTTAGGACCTTTCCCTAGAACACCAACTCTTTCTAGTCCATGTATGTGTGGTCTAATCTCTATAGCACAGGAGTATAATATATAGGAAGACATATAAAAGGGCAAGCCTTTCTACTGTCTCATCATAGCCTACCTCCATATGGTTGTACTAATGGCCTTGGCCCAATGAATTGGTCCTTGTTTCTTTTCCCCTATTCTTAGGTATTCTATGACAGTGAACATCTAGGGCTCACATTTGGTGCCATCCCTCAACCCAACTAGTCTACTTAGCATAGTAATCATCAAATATATCTCCTCCCTGAAATGTATCCTTAGTAGATTTTTAGGAATTCTGGCCACTACCTTTGGTTTGTTCTCTAGACTATACCAGTGGCAAAATATTTTACCCTTGCAGTCTCCATCATTTGTGTAGAAACTCTCACTATAGTGATCAATATCAATGTTTGTCATCTTATCAGTGATCTCCAATCCAAAAGTTCTTGTAATCCCCTTAGGAATCAGATTAGCAATTAATCTATCATGTAGCATTACCTTTCTTGTATTAGGGTCATACAAGATTATATAGTCTAGACATAGATCTTTTGCCTCCATAGCCAGAGGAAACCCTGCAGCTCTATATAGTCCACTATCCCAAATACATTTCATATCTGGTGAGGCATCTGCAGCAGTGATTTTCTTCAACACATCTTCTGCATCATAAGATCCTATGTTTGTATCAGTACCCATTCCGCTTGTACTAATCAGGGTTGGGCAACCTTTATATATCGGTAATTCCTCCTTTTCTACTTCCTTGGTTTTCTCTCTTTCTTTACTTCATCCCCAGAGTCTTTCTTCTGTTTAGGGGCCATCCTGTAGAAGTATACATGTCTCAATTTTTGTTTCCACTTCATATCTAGGGTTTTACTATGAATATCTATTTTCTACCATTTACCCTAACCTGTTTGTTTTCTTGTGTTATTTTACCCCTAAATGGACTAAGCTCTATCTCGCTAATTAACAATTAAAACAGTAATTTTCTATAATTTTAACAAATGCATGCATTTTGAAAGAGAAATTACTGTAACCAAAAGTTGTGTTTTACCATTCAAAAATTAAATGGGGTCCAAGCTAAATACCTGTTTCCATGACCGTTCAACCTTTGATGTTGACTTACTTTTACCTTTCACCTTCACCCAGCAACTATAACTTCGTTAATTTGGTAAATTCCATTCAATTTTACTGTGACAACACCTTTTCTATAAATTTCAATGTTAACAACATATCTTGAAAGGAAAATAACGATAATTGTACCCTAACCCTCACTAAATTCCTTTTGTTTGAGTGTTAAACTCGTATTAATTACAATAATTAATGCACTGTGACCTTTGGCTTCCCTTTTTCATCTTTTGAGTTTTTTTTAAACTTTTGACCGTTAGCTTAATTAAACATGCATTTTCTTTTGTATATCTCATTATATGCCCTTCTTGTATCTTTTCATTGTATCTTTGAACATACAATCCCTTTATGCATACAATTGAACTAAAGCCCTTTTCCCCTTTACCTTTTCTGTACACCCCTTGTATTTCCTGCTTGTATACCCCTCTTGTATATTCTATTGCATAATCGCATATACAAGCACACTATACAACACTCTTTACCTTTTATTCATTCGCAATGCCCTTTGATTCTTTGTATATTGGGATTGTACATTATAAACATACAAACATCGAATATACAAGGACTTCTCCATTTTTAATTCTTTTCTGATATCTGGCTTGTATTTCTGCTTTGTACCTCCAAATGTACATCTGCTTGTACATCATAAAATATACATTCTCATTATACAAACATTCAAATGTACAAACACTGGGACCCACCTTACCTTTCCTTTGTATCTCCGCGATGTTCAAAACTCAATGTATCTCTTAATATACAATTCATATGTGATACATTGAATTAATTGTATTTTAATCTTCTTGAGTTCCAGCTTGTATGTGAAAAGCGATGTACATTTGGAACATACATACAAGCGGAAATATGCAACAGTGTAACTTCATTTTATAATCCCTTCGGTTCTGGTTTGTATAAAGTGGAATGTATATCAGAGTTGTATATAAGAAATGTACAACGTGTCATATACATTAACTTTATTATCTTTGATAACTTTTCAGTTATGCGCTTTGTATAAATCGATGCATCACAAAATATACTTTAAGTCCGAATGCATCACTTATACTGTATTTTAATTTACTTTCAATTCCGCGTTGTATAAAACACAATGTGTATTTAACCTTGTATATCCTGAAACATACATAAGGCAAAAAACATACAACAGCTTAACTTTATTCCATAATTGCCTCGATTCCGACCTGTATAGAGTGTTTGTATATTTCATTTCATCCAAATATACAAACCCCGATATACAAGTGATGGACTTAACTATTTATTCACTTGAACTTTGAACCCTTCTTAATTCCACCTTGTATAAAACACAATGTATATTTTATATTCGTTAAGTCCTGATACATTGTATTTACCAAAATTTTCCTTACCCTCAAACTTGCATTGTATAAAGTGGAATGCACGTGTCCCGATACCTTGCATACAAAACCTAATGTATACAACCATTATGCATTATTTAATAACATTTCAATTCTGCGATGTATATTATTCTTTGTATCTCATGATTGTATATTTCGCATCCGCCAAATATACAAGTGTCGAACATACATCGATTATACCAACCTTAATACCTCTTCAATTCCGTGCTATGTATAATCCCTTGTATATTTAATTGTATGTCTTCCATTTGCCCAAATATACAAACTGGAATATACATAGCGGATTTCAATGTGTATACATTCCAACCTAACTCCTTTCGGATCTACCCTACATGTATGTATAAAACATTTCTTAAATGCATACAAGGAAAAAAAGCAACAAAATAATAAAACCCGACGACTTCTCCTTTTGTGACCAATACAAAAGCATGATATACAAACGCACTTGTATATGAAATGACCTTGCATATACAAAGGATTTTGTATATACAAGGCACAAACCCTCTAATTGTACATTTACCAAAAACAACAATAACTTGCAAAATACAACAAATTTTAGAAAAATTCAAAAAACAATCCCTGTTTATTTTCAACAAGGAATTCACCTATACTTTGACCTGGTACTCAAAATGCAAATTTTCCTTCTAATTCAACAAGGTCTAAATTTTCAGTTGCTCTTCCTTTTTACCACCAAGAAAACCACACCAACAAGCAAAGCAAACCAGCATCAGCAGGGGTCCTCATTTTGCTAAGGAGTAAAATGGGGCATGTTGTGAGCATCGCAATAGGAGGGTATACAAACCCAAGGTTGATGGTTGTTTTAAATTCAATTTGTAAATCAATGGAGTCCGGCTGTGTTTGGTTTATTATTATGTTATATATTGATACAAAAGGAGGTGTGGTGCATATAATAGGCCAAAATTGAGGTCAGTTTTAAAGCATTCATTGGCTTTTGATTTAATTTGTGTGTGAGGTATTTTACATTGAATTTATGTGGGTCACACATTAGTTTGTATGCAAATGTGGAATGGAGAGTCATTTCATTTTGATTTACTAATGTGTGAAGTTTGAGTTCTATTTTGTATGTTGAGTTTGTATGAAAGATGCAAAAGTGATATACAATTTAATATGCACAACGAGGTACAACAACACATGTAATTGGATATGCAAGTTGGGTGAATACAATGATGGATTTAAAATGGATTTTAATTTCAATTCATATATTAACTAAGTTTGGAGCTGTATTTGACATACCAAACAGTATGCTGTGGGATGCACCGCCAGGCCTGAGGGCCCGGTAATTAAAAAGCGATATGCATAAAAGGTTAGATTAGGTGTTGTTTGTATATTATTTTATATCAAATGACAATGCGATATACAACAAAGTATTATAGTGCATGATACAATGTGATATACAATGAAGTATTATAGTGCTTGATACAATGTGATGTACGACGTAATAAGCATCGCCATGGGCATAAGGTAATAAAATTTGAATGCATACAAACACGAAGCTGGGTGCATCTTAATTCAAGTTTGTTAATCAATGACATCTGGTATTTGTATATGCGTTCAAGTGCTATCTGAGGCATAAGGGTGATATACAATAATGATCTACTGTGGGTATGCAATGATGGAATTTAAAGTAGTTTCTATTCAGTAAATAGGCAGGGGTGTCAGTTTTGATTTGGGGTGTTGGTATGTTGTATACCATGATGGATTTGAGGATATTTCTAATGCGTATTATTAACTCATGATATCTATGGTTTGTTGTTTTTGTTTATCATGTACGACAACGTAATTAAAGTAATTCTATGGCATTTTATAGGTTTACTGAGGTCTGTTTTTATCTTTGTTTTGTATCAAGTGAATGCAAAGGAGGAGTAACTGCTAGGTGACGGCATCCCGAAAACAAAGAATATAAAGGGGTGAATGGAAAGGAGGTATATAAGGTTAGTTGTGGTGTGATGGCATTGTAAAAAGGAGGGTGGTTATATAGTGGAAAAATTGAAATGGGTTCATTATTTTTATGATAGTGGACTGTGTATGCATTGATTGAAATGAAATTGGAATGCTGAGGAAAGTGAAAATGACAGAAGTATGAAGACAAGTAGAGCATTGCAAAGATCAAATAGTAGATCATGATTTGAGGGCCACCCCTGCAGAGTAGGTCGATGAAGAGGAAATGTCATCAGTTTCATAGATTCCAAAAGGGGGTATCTTCAAGCTCAAAGTGGAATATGTTGATCAGATGTTTTTAGCAGGCTTCTTTGTCCACTGTTGATGTTGCATTTGGGATATGGACCGTTCATTGACTGAATTTGTAACCATATTGGGGTAGCTTAAATCTATATAATGAGCCCTATTATTTGATATAAGATACACAGGAATACACGAAAGCTTTTAAAAAATTAGACAGAGTGTGAGAGAGGTGATCGATGAATGGTGCCTTGAGCATGGCTGTATGTAGAAATTTGCCTGTTGTCTGTGGTTAAGAGCACGCATAAGTGTCTGGTCTCTTTGCTACATCTATGAAGGTGTCTGTAAGTGTTTATTGCTAGTTATTCAAAGGATTGAAGTCATAAAACATTGTAAATTTGAAATGGTTGTCATAAGTTAGTAAATACAAACATCAATTTTCTGCATCTATCTTTAGAGTGTTAATTGATTCAAGTGTTTTCTAATATATTTTCCCTTGAAGATTGCAATTCCATATGTAGATTCATGAAACTGCTCAGGATTTATGTATGAGGATTTATTTTCTTTTGGATTGATCAGGATAAACAAATTTATATAAAGAATGAGGAGTTGCAGCAATCTTTGACAATTTTCATATAAATTTGAAAGGCAAAGTTTGTTTTACTGAAATTCATACAAAGCTTTGTGATATAATAGTGAATTTATACAAAAGAATGAATACTTTGTTAATATTTGTAATAGTTTGCATAATTTGAGGTCTAGTGAGTCACAAATTACTTTAATTTACGTAAGGCCCCTTGAACATTATAGCTTCACATCAACCCGCTGAATTATCCACAAGGTCAAGAATTGACCATACAGAAACTTGAGATTGAGAATTACTAGTTAGTTCTGCGTATCTTCCAAGACAGGTAAGGTTCTTTTTTGAATTTTAACTATGCCATGAATGTGTAAAAACACTCATCAATAGTATTTTGGCGCTAGAAGGAGGGTCTGACAGAATTTAAAGTAGGTTTTGTGTAGGCTGACCAAAAGGATCATTTTAGTTCTTTACAATTTGAATGTTTAGTTTGCAAATATCTTCTCTTTGAAATAATTTGAATGTGTTTTTGCAAAGGTACTGCTCAAACTTCGAAGATTATTCTAATTTTCTAAGTCTTCATGTTTTATTCTGAGATATATTAGATCTCATAAAATTTCAAAAATATAAAAAGTCAAAAACAACTTGTCATTTTTAATGGACTCATATAAAGACAATTTCCAAGTTAATATTCCTATCTTTCAAGAAATTTTAAATAAGAGGATTTATCCTAAAAATTTATCTAACTTTAGTTTATTTGGAAGGTGTAGGATACACAAGTCTATAGAACATGGAGAAATTAATTGTCTGACTTTTCTTACAAGATTAGATTTGGCTTTAAAAGGATTGATTTCTTTCTTAGATGTGTATAGGGATGAAGGTTGGCATGAAAATGAAGGTATTATGGAGCAGCCAGAGGAAGCAACATCAATAGTCATTAATTGTTCAGAAAATACAAAAGTTGAACCAATGCCTGAAATAAAGGATAATAAAATCTCTATTCTTGAATCGTATGATCATAAGAGTAAGTGTTCCCTTTCCTATCAAGGTTCAAGGGTGAGTAAAACTGATGACAAGTATAAATCTTTTGAAAAATACAGAGAGGAAATCACACTTCATTTTCAGTTATTAGATGATAAGCAAGGAGGATTTAATGAGAAGAAAAAGAAAAGTAAAATCAATCTAGATGCATTTAACAAATATATTGAATTATTAGGAAATGCTTGCCAATAAATAAATCTCTAAATCTCATTTGAAAAGTTTTAATGAAAATGATTGGATAAAGAGGTGTAAACAAGTGATGACAGAAGTTGAATGCACTAAGGCTAAGGAGGTTTCTGTACCAACAAATAAAGGAATCCTAGGAAAAGAAGTAAATCTTGATTTGTTATTTGATTTTTTTAAATTGAATGACCAAATGTAGGATTGTTGTAGAATGATAGAGCCAGATGCTTTGTCGAATAATAGGATTGAGTTATTTGATGAGCAATTCTTGAAAATTGAAGATATGGAGAGCTATGTAATTGTTGTGCATGACCAAACATCTCTCCAACATTATTTTTAAAATGAGACAGGGAAGTGTTTTTGTCAATCAAAACTTGTTTCACATTCACATTCAAATAATTTAAAAATAACAAATTCGTATATGCTAGATTTTGATGATAATGATAATCATTCATGTGTTGATGTGCAGAAAATTAAAGAGGACATTGAGGTGTTACCAGAGCCAAAAAATTGAATGAACTTACAAAATGAATAGTTGAAGTTGAACGAAGATGCAAAAGAAGTATATCAGGAGTCACATGTCCTCAAGGTTGAAGTAGGACAGAACATTGAGTTGGATGAAAATGCAAAGTTAAATAAATGACTGGTTGGTAGTGGACAAGTAGGTCTAGCAGAGCCAGAAATACATAAGGTTGTTTCTTTCTTTTCTCCTATGAATGATGTTAAAAATTGTTTTGATTATAGGGATTCAGGGGATAGGACCTGCATATGGATTAATCATGAACATAATGAGCATTCTCAATTGTTGATAATTAGAGATTATTTTGTTAAAAATAGTGAATTTAGAATAAATGAATATTTTTTAGAATTCAAGGATAAGTTTGCCAAGATGAGAACTATAACTAATGTCATGATGTTCCTACATATTTTTAAAAGACATGGAAATATGAGTGTTTTTGGGTCTGGTTATGATTTTTATTTACCTTGTGGTGTCTTGTATAGTTTGGAAGTGTAACTACTTTGTTTCTTTTCTTTGCTTGTTTGTCTTTCTTTGTGTTTGCTTCCTTGCATAGTTAGTTGTTTGTACAATCTGCTTGGTTTGTTTTTTCTTGCTTTAGACTATTGGGTCCTTGTTTTGATTGGGCAAACTTGAGGCACCTAGTTACTTTAGAATGCTATTGAAATTTTTAGAATTCAAGAGTTGAATATAAGTTCTTGCATAGGTTGAGATTTAGGTTAGTATAGGTATTCTTGATCAGGTCTGTGGTATTCTTTTCATCAGCACTACTTTTCTTGAGTCAAGGAGATCCTCACAATGACACACCTAATAGCCTTGGGTTTGTTGAATAAACAAGTGTAGGTGTTAAGTGAACAATTAGAGGTCACCCTTGCTACCATTGCAATTCTCATCTTAATTTAGCAAGTGACTATACCTTGCATCATGAATTTACAATGATAATATCTTATGAATTTCTATGTTACACAAAGTTATAAATATAAAAAAAAGAGAGGGATTATACTAAAAATCAAAATTAAGCCATCTAAGTAACTCTACCAGAGCTATGGACACCTGCTGGTAGTGGGACTCTACTTAGGGGAATTGCAATGATAACCTTGTTGGGGCTATAGACACCTTCTGGTAGCAAGGCTCTATCTAGTTGGCTATGAGGGAATGACATCAACTATGTAGTTTAACACCAATCATATGTTTATTCAACTTATCTTCAAGATGAGTATATTAATTGCATACACACACCTAGTTCCTTATCATTACATGGTTATATTGATGAACATGATACCATTCAAGAGGGGTTAGGATACTCATGTTTAACTAGAATTTGAATATTATGTTTTATCTTATCCTTACCTCTTGAATTATTAGGATTTTGTCATTTTCTTTTGTTGCTAGTTGTGATGTTCACAACATGCCCCATTTTACCCAGAGCCAAAATGAGGACCCCTTGTTTGCTTTAGCTTTTTGGTGTGGTTTTTGTGTGTGGGGATGGTATAGGCAAAAGGTCCTTGGTTCTTGATAGTTAACATGAACATGATGCATGCTAAGACTGATGAAATCCATGTATTCTACATGGAAATCTAACTTGGGTGGCCTTTTGGATTATTTAGAAATTCCTTATATTTTGAAGGTTAGAATATTTTTTTTTTGTGAGGTGCATTGGTCGAGTAAATTTCATATACAAGTTTTTTATGATGAATGCATATGTTAAATTGTAGTGTGTATGCCTTATTTAATGGAAAGTCAAATCCACGGGTGTATTGGGTATACAAATCTAGTATATGTGTGGACATCGGGAAAATTCCAATTCTGAGATACTACATTTGTATAACTAATGCATTACTTTGTGTATACATTTCTATAGTGTATAGGTTGGACCAAGAAACTTATTCAATCAGGCCTAAGTTACATTAATGCATTAATGAGGAAGGGAAAGGTAAGGTCAAATGCGGTTGTATTCAGATTTATAAGATGCAAAATAACATAAAATTACAATTACAATCTGATATACAATGTATGATACAAATACAAATACAAAATAATATACAACCTGATATACAAAATAATATACAACATGATATACACTGCAATATACAATGTGTCATACAAATGTAAGATACAATGCATCATATAATGTAATGTACAGAAAAGGATATACAATTTGGAATACAAAGGAATATACAAGATGATATGCATGTTAGTATATGTACAATATAGGATTGAAAGGTAATTTCAAATGCAATTTATAAACTGTGGTGTATGTTTTATATGTGTGTGTATGTATTCGATATATTAAATAAATATGCCAAAAGGTAATACAATGGAGGGTATACAAACACGGGGCTGATGGTTGTTTTAAATTCAATTTGTAAATCAATGGAGTCCAGATATGTATGGTTTATTATTGTGTTATGTATTGATATAAAAGGAGGTGCGGTGCATATAATAGGCCAGAATCGAGGTCAGTTTTAAAGCATTCATTGTCTATTGATTTAGTTTGTGTATGAGATGTTTTACGTTGAATTTATGAGGGTCACACATTAGTTTGTATGCAAACATGGAACAGAGAGCCGTTTCATTTTGATTTACTAATATGTGAAGTCTGAGTTCCATTTTGTATGTTGAGTTTGTATGAGAGATGTAAAAGTGATATACAATGCAAGATGCACAACGAGGTACAACGACACATGATATTGAATATGCAAGTGGGGTGGATACAATGACAGATTTAAAACAGATTTTAATTTCAATTCATATATTAACTAAGTCTAGAGCTGTATTCGACATACCAAATGGTATGTCATGGGATGCACCGCCGGGCCCGAGGGGTAATTAAAAAGTGATATGCACGAAAGGTTAGATCAGGTGTTGTTTGTATATTGTTTTATATCAAATGACAATGTGATATACAATGAAGTATTATAGCACATGATACAATGTGATAAACAATGAAGTATTACAGTGCATGATACAATGTGATGTACAATGTAATAAGCATCACCATGGGCATAAGGTAATAAAATTTGAATGCATACAAACACGAAGCTGGGTGCATCTTAATTCAAGTTTGTTAATCAATGATGTCTGCTCTTTGTATATGCGTTAAAGTGCTATCTGAGGCATAAGGATGATATACAATAATGATCTACTACGAGTATGCAGCGACAAAATTCAAAGTAGTTTCTATTCAGTAAATAGGCTGGGATGTCAGCTTTGATTTGGGGTGTTGGTATGTTGTATACCATGATGGATTTGAGGATATTTCTAATGTGTATTATTAACTCATGATATCTGAGGTTTGTTGTTTTTGTTTATCATATACCACAATGTAATTATAGTAATTCTATGGCATTTTATAGGTTTACTGATGTCTATTTTTATCTTTGTTTTGTATCAGGTGAATGTGTAGGAGGAGTAATTGTCAAGCGACGGCATCCCAACAACAAAGAATATAAAGGGGCGAATACAAAGGAGGTATATAGGGTCAGTTGCGGCATGATGGCATTGTAAAAAGTAGGGTAGTTGTATAGTGGAAAAATTGAAATGGGTTCATTATTTTTATGATAGTGGACTGTGTATGCATTGATTGAAATGAAATTGGGATGCAGAGGAAAGTGAAAATGATAGAAGTATGAAGACAAGTAGAGCATTACAAAGATCAAATAGTAAATCATGATTTGAGGGCCACCGCTGTAGAGTGGGCTGATGAAGAGGAAATGTCATTAGTTTTATAGATTCCAAAAGGGGGTATCTTCACACTCAAAGTGGAATATGCTGATCGAATGTTTTTAGTGGGCTTCTCTATCCACCGTTGGTGCTGCATTTGGGATATGGACCGTTGATTGACCAAATTTGTAACCATATTGGGGTAGCTTAAATCTATATAATGAGCCCTATTAGTTGATATAAGATACACAGGGATACATGAAAGCTTTTAAAAATTGGACAGAGTGCAAGAGAGGTGACCGATGAATGGTGCCTTGAGCATGGATGTATGTAGAAATTCACTAGTTGTCTATGTTAAGAGCACGCAGAAGTGTTCGGTCTTTTGTTGCATCTATGAAGGTGTCTATAAGTGTTTATTGTTGGTTATTCAAAGGATTGAAGTCATAAAATATTGTAAATTTGAAATGGTTGTCATATGTTAGTAAATACAAACATCAATTTTCTACGTCTATCTTCAGAGTGTTAATTGATTCAGGTGTCTTCTAATAAATTTTCCCTTGAAGATTGCAATTCCATTTCTAGATTCATGAAACTGCTTAGGATTAATGTATGAGGATTTATTTGCTTTTAGATTGATCAAGATAAACAAATTTATATACACGAGTAACAGAGAGTTGTATATGGATAAAATCAACTTGTCTAACTTTATCTTTCCTAACTTTTCCCCAAAAATCATAAATAATTAGCTTAAACTTAAAAATCTAACGGAAGTTGTCATACATTTGAATAAAGAATGAGGAGTTGCAGCAATCTTTGACAATTTTCATATAAATTTGAAAGGAAAAGTTTTTTTTAATTGAAATTCATACAAAGCTTTGTGATATAATAGTGAATTTATGTAAAAGAATGAATACTTTGTTAATATTTGTAACAATTTGTATAATTTGAGATCCAGTGAGTCACATATTACTTAAATTTCCATAAGGCCCCTTGAACATTATAGCTTCACATCAACCTACTGAATTATCCACAAGGTCAAGAACTGACCATACATAAACTTGAGATTGAGAATTACTAGTTCATTCTCGATATCTTCCAAGACCACTACGGTTCTTTTCTGAATTGTAACTATGCTATGAATGTGTAAAAACACTCATCAACAAAACCTACTATTGCCAATCTACTTCATCCTCACCTTTTTCATCATGATCCTCACCATTAAAAGCATATAAAATAGAAACATTAAACACAGGAGAAATGTTTAACTACTTTGGTAATTCTGCCTGATAAGCATTGTTATTGATTTTTTTGTAATCCTACAAGGACCAATTTTCTTATATTTCAACTTGTTGTAAGTTCCCGTAGAAAACATCTCTCTTCTAAGATTAACTATCACTAATTTGGCTTCAATGAATACTTGATGTCTTCTACCAATATCTATTGTAGTTTTATACTTGTTATTACTTCAAAACATAATATTGAACACTATTGTTATTGCAAAAATATTCAGAAACTTAGAAATATTTTTGAATTCTCCTCCTCATTCCATTGCATTCTACTACAATTGAAAGTAAAAATCAAACATATAGAAAAATGAAAATTACCTTTTTCAGCATCATTTTTGGTAATGTCATGTCCATATCCATGTGGCCATGAAACTTGCCAATTATTTGAAACTAACTAAAAGAGAACTAATTGTCAACTTTCTAATCTAATTGCATATAAATTTCAAAAACTAATTAGAAAAGCAACTTGGAAAAATATCAAAAAATTATTAAGACCTCATTTTGAGGCCCTAGATGATCAAAAAAGATCTTGAAAAAGTGTCAAAATGGCAACCTACCAAACTTTCTAGTTCGGTGGGATTTTAAATCAACTCCTCAAGATGCATCTACCCACCAAATTTCAGCTCAAACAGAGTCCCGGTTCAAATGTTATGACCTCCAATGATGCAATTTTTTTTTGTGCAGAGAAGGAGGTTATGCATGTGGAAGGTAATTTCTATTGATTTCCTTTTTTCAAACATGTCTTAGTGGTGCCCTTCATTTTTGGATTCTTCTCATTTTATTGTCCTCTATTTTCTTATCTAGCCTCTATAGGTCTTTTCTTTGCTTACAGGGTAAGAGAAATCTTCTACAAATCTAGCTTTTGTATTACAGCTACAAGGTTTTGTTATTTTGGGTTGGATGCAGGAATAGGGTTTGTTGTTTTGAGTTGCATACAGGAGTGTTAGAGATTTCAAATAAATATGATCAAATACCCCTAATTATTCTGCTTGGTTCAAAGATTCAAGTCGATGTACCAGAGGGTTTTCTTTCTTTACTAGACAAAGGAAGAAGTTTATAATTAAAGACTTTAGTTCTATTTCATTTATCTCTTTACAATCTACTTTTTTCTCTATTAAAATAAAGGTCGATCCATGCAATGTAGTAATAATTAATACTAGATAAAATAAAAAAATTCATGATTAAATATTTTTTCCATAAAAGAAGATAGAGAGAAATCTCTTTTTAAAGAAATTTAAAATATATTAATATGTATTTTTTTAAAATAAATTAAAAGCATATAAAATATTTTTTTTGTTTTCTTTATTATAAGAAAAAGAGTTTAGAATTATACAAATAATATGTTAATCAAACAAAAAGGTTTCAAAACATTGAAGAAGGAAGCATGAGGATAGGATAATGAGTATCTTGGAATAAATGATTGGGATATGAACATATTGAAATATGACTAATATTAATTAGGAGCCATGTAAAATAATGAATTCTTTGGGAAGGAAAAGGAAGTAGAATACAATTCTCCTAGTTTAGGAAAGAGGTAGACCTATATGGGGCACCATTAGGAGTTTTATGTTTTTGATATAGATAAGCAGGGAAAACGGGTCCCGGTCCCATACAAGTAAGAGATTAATAGTCCAATAAATCCAACATACTAACAACCATAATAATCCCTAATAATAACCCTATTGCTCAAGGGAAAGAACCAACAAAAGCATGACTAAAGAAAAACAAAACCACAAAACCTAACCATAGTACCAAAAAATAGACCACAAAAAGAAGATCAATTTCTAGTTACATTAACTAGATTATCACAAGCCTTTCTCATATTTATCAAAGTGCCCTCCCAGGTACTAGTCCCCATCTATTGCTGTTGTTTGTACTTCTTTGAAGTGCCCTACAAATTGTCCACCTGAAACACATACAACAACAATTTATAGATTTCAAATAGACAAGAAGAAAACCTCAAGAAAGATTAATTAAGCAAATTACAAATTCTTTCAAAATTTCCTCATTAAACTTTCCTATAAAACCTACTATTGTGATGCAGAGGTAGGAGGACCAAAACTATCCTCAATAACATTAACAAATAAAAGAACTAATCCAATTTCTTTGGTCAGGTTTAAGAAAACATTAATACATACTTTTCATCCAATTTTCATGAAGATCCAATGGTAGGAGAGCAAGTTATGACTCTTTTCCCAAAACTACAAACCCTAGGCAGCGTTCAGACCTGCCCTCACCAAAAATGCCATAACTTATTCAAATATTAAGAAAATTTGATGTAACAAAAAGAAATGGAAAGTAGACTCAATACTCTTTCCAACCATATATGGATTGATCCTATATATGTCCGTACAAAACTGTACTAAATGCTGCAACAGGACTGTTGCAGAAAAAATCAAAAAATTACAGTCCATAAAACACTCATATCTTTCACAAAAATAAATAAAAATGCATGGGACAAGAAGAAAATGGAAGGTGGTTGAAGGATATAACATTTTCAATCCATTAGGAATCCATTCAATTCCATACAAGGCTGTACAATAGCAAAAGACAGCGAATGTTTGAAGGAAAATACAGGAAAACATTATTTTTTTCTCATTCCATGCTCAAATTTTCAACCACCCACGAATTCTTCATGGTTACAAGGCCTTTTAAAGGAATTAAAACATGTCTCTTTAGTTCATAACTGATTTGGAGCAAACCAAGAGCCAAATGACTCTTCACCTTCCAACTTTGCATCTTTTTTCGAATTTTACATTGACAACCTTTACATGGTTTGCAATATTTTGCATTTTTGAAACTCCTAATGACCTAAACACATAAAAATGACTTGATGGACCTCAATACAATGATGAATCATTACAATATTGGATCATTTTAATCAAACTCCTATGGAAGTCTCAGTTTGTCAAGGTGCTCCTGCACCATACAACCAACCAACAAAATTTCTAAGTCCCTTGGAAATGTATCTATAACAAAAGTCTCTTTCCTCTGTCTTTATCTTCAATCTTCTCAGCTGTAATCTTCCAATCTATAGAAATGGTGACCAACCAACCAACAAAAGAAACTACCATCTTCATAGAGCATCCTTAGGCTCCTTCTACTCCCATCAGTGGAGTACTCTTCGGGCTGCAACATCAAGTGCTTCTTCAGGTATCCATCTCTCTCACTGCTTCACAACAAACCAACTCACCAAACCATTCATCTCACCCAACAGCAGATCCTGGTGATGCACTTACCACTGTCTCCTCAGTGGTTTCTCTATGCATCCTTCTCTAGCCAAATCTCTATTGGAGAATGGTCATGACAGACCTCATCTTGTCTGCCCACACACAACCTCAGAAAACATCTTTCTGCAGCTAGATGGATAAGCACCTGCAACCAAACAAATGAGCAACACAAAATCCAAAAGGTGTAGATTGCCTCCCTCGGCAATCTATCTACACAATCAAGATCTTCTCGCTCTTCACCTGCCTTCTCAGTGACAGGAACAAATACAACACCCAAATCTTTCGCCAGCTCTGATACCAAAATGATGCAGAGGTAGGAGGACCAAAACTATCCTCAATAACATTAACAAATAAAAGAACTAATCTAATTGCTTTGGTCAGGTTTAAGAAAACATTAATACATACTTTTCATCCAATTTTCATGAAGATCCAATGGTAGGAGAGCAAGTTATGACTCTTTTCCCAAAACTACAAACCCTAGGCAGCGTTCAGACCTGCCCTCACCAAAAATGCCATAACTCATTCAAATATTAATAAAATTTGATGTAACAAAAAGAAATGGAAAGTAGACTCAATACTCTTTCCAACCATATATGGCTTGATCCTGTATATGTCTGTACAAAACTGTACCAAATGCTGCAACAGGACTGTTGCAAAAAAAATCAGAAAATTACATTCCATAAAACACTCATATCTTTCACAAAAATAAATAAAAATGCATGGGACAAGAAGCAAATGGAAGGTGGTTGAAGGATATAACATTTTCAATCCATTAGGCATCCATTCAATTCCATACAAGGCTGTACAATAGCAAAAGACAGCGAATGTTTGAAGGAAAATACAGGAAAACATTATTTTTTTCTCATTCCATGCTCAAATTTTCAACCACCCACGAATTCTTCATGGTTACAAGGCCTTTTAAAGGCATTAAAACATGTCTCTTCAGTTCATAACTGATTTGGAGCAAACCAAGAGCCAAATGACTCTTCACCTTCCAACTTTGCATCTTTTTTCCAATTTTACATTGACAACCTTTACATGGTTTGCAATATTTTGCATTTTTGAAACTCCTAATGACCTAAACACATAAAAATGACTTGATGGACCTCAATACAATGATGAATCATTACAATATTGGATCATTTTAATCAAACTCCTATGGAAGTCTCAGTTTGTCAAGGTGCTCCTGCACCATATTGCCAATCTACTTTGGCCTCACCTTTTTCATGATGATCCTCGCCATTAAAAGCATATAAAATAAAAACATTAAACACAGGAAAAATGTTTAACTACTTTGGAAAATCTGCCTGATAAGCATTGTTATTAATTTTTTTGTAATCCTACAAGGACCAATTTTCTTGTATTTCAACTTGTTGTAAGTTCCCGTGGAAAACATCTCTCTTCTAAGATTAACTATCACTAATTTGGCTTCAATGAATACTTGATGTCTTCTACCAGCATCTATTGTAGTTTTATACTTGTTATTACTTCAAAACATAATATTGAACACTATTGTTATTGCAAAAATATTCAGAAACTTAGAAATATTTTTGAATTCTCCTCCTCATTCCATTGCATTCTACTATAATTGAAATTAAAAATCAAACATATAGAAAAATGAAAATTACCTTTTTCAACATCATTTTTGGTAATGTCATGTCCATATCCATGTGGCCATGAAACTTGCCAATTATTTGAAACTAACTAAAAGAGGACTAATTGTCAACTTTCTAATCTAATTGCATGTAAATTTCAAAAACTAATTAGAAAAGCAACTTGGAAAAATATCAAGAAATTATTAAGACCTCATTTTGAGGCCCTAGATGATCAAAAAAGATCTTGAAAAAGTGTCGAAATGGCAACCTACCAAACTTTCTAGTTTGGTGGGATTTCAAATTAACTCCTCAAGATGCATCTACCCACCAAATTTCAGCTCAAACAGAGTCCCGGTTCAAATGTTATGACCTCCAATGATGCAATTTTTTTTTGTGCAGAGAAGGAGGTTATGCATGTGGAAGGTAATTTCTATTGATTTCCTTTTTTTAAACATGTCTTAGTGGTGCCTTTCATTTTTGGATTCTTCTCATTTTATTGTCCTCTATTTTCATATCTAACCTCTATAGGTCTTTTCTTTGCTTACAGGGTGAGAAAAATCTTCTACAAATCTAGCTTTTGTATTACAGCTACAAGGTTTTGTTATTTTGGGTTGGATGTAGGAATAAGGTTTGTTGTTTTGAGTTGCATACAGGAGTGTTAGAGATTTAAAATAAATATGATCAAATACCCCTAATTATTCTGATTGGTTCAAAGATTCAAGTCGATGTACCAGAGGGTTTTCTTTCTTTACCAGACAAAGGAAGAAGTTTATAATTAAAGACTTTAGTTCTATTTTATTTATCTCTTTACAATCTACTTTTTTCTCTATTAAAATAAAGGTTGATCCATGCAATGTAGTAATAATTAATACTAGATAAAATAAAAATATTCATGATTAAATATTTTTTCCATAAAAGAAGATAGAGAGAAATTTCTTTTTAAAGAAATTTAAAATATATTAAATATGTATTTTTTTAAAATAAATTAAAAACATATAAAATATTTTTTTTGTTTTCTTTATTATAAGAAAAAGAGTTTAGAATTATACAAATAATATGTTAATCAAACAAAAAGGTTTCAAAACATTGAAGAAGGAAGCATGAGAATAGGATAATGAGTATCTTGGAATAAATGATTGGGATATGAACATATTGAAATATGACTAATATTAATTAGGAGCCATGTAAAATAATGAATTCTTTGGGAAGGAAAAGGAAGTAGAATACAATTCTCCTAGTTTAAGAAAGAGGTAGACCTATATGGGGCACCATTAGGAATTTTATGTTTTTGATATAGATAAGCAAGGAAAACGGGTCCCGGTCCCATACAAGTAAGAGATTAATAGTCCAATAAGTCCAACATACTAACAACCATAATAATCCCTAATAATAACCCTATTGCTCAAGGGAAAGAACCAACAAAAGCACAACTAAAGAAAAACAAAAACACAGAACCTAACCACAAAACCAAAAAATAGACCACAAAAAGAAGATCAATTTCTAGTTATATTAACTATATTATCACAATCCTTTCGCATATTTATCAAAGTGCCCTCCCAAGTACTAGTCCCCATCTATTGCTGTTGTTTGTACTTTTTTGAAGTGCCCTACAAATTGTCCACCTGAAACACATACAACAACAATTTATAGATTTCAAATAAACAAGAAGAAAATCTCAAGAAAGATTAATTAAGCAAATTACAAATTATTTCATAATTTCTTCATTAAACTTGCCTATAAAACCTACTATTGCCAATCTACTTCGGCCTCACCTTTTTCATCATGATCCTCACCATTAAAAGCATATAAAATAGAAACATTAAACACAGGAGAAATGTTTAACTACTTTGGTAAATCTGCCTAATAAGCATTGTTATTGATTTTTTTGTAATCCTACAAGGACCAATTTTCTTGTATTTCAACTTGTTGTAAGTTCCCGTGGAAAACATCTCTCTTCTAAGATTAACTATCACTAATTTGGCTTCAATGAATACTTGATGTCTTCTACCAACATCTATTGTAGTTTTATACTTGTTATTACTTCAAAACATAATATTGAAGACTATTGTTATTGCAAAAATATTCAGAAACTTAGAAATATTTTTGAATTCTCTTCCTCATTCCATTGCATTCTACTACAATTGAAAGTAAAAATCAAACATATAGAAAAATGAAAATTACCTTTTTCAGCATCATTTTTGGTAATGTCATGTCCATATCCATGTGGCCATGAAACTTGCCAATTATTTGAAACTAACTAAAAGAGGACTAATTGTCAACTTTCTAATCTAATTGCATGTAAATTTCAAAAACTAATTAGGAAAGCAACTTGGAAAAATATCAAAAAATTATTAAGACCTCATTTTGAGGCCCTAGATGATCAAAAAAGATCTTAAAAAAGTGTCGAAATGGCAACCTACCAAACTTTCTAGTTCGGTGTGATTTTAAATCAACTCCTCAAGACGCATCTACCCACCAAATTTCAGCTCAAATAGAGTCCTGGTTCAAATGTTATGACCTCCAATGATGCAATTTATTTTGTGCAGAGAAGGAGGTTATGCATGTGGAAGGTAATTTCTATTGATTTCCTTTTTTTAAACATGTCTTAGTGGTGCCTTTCATTTTTGGATTCTTCTCATTTTATTGTCCTCTATTTTCTTATCTAACCTCTATAGGTCTTTTCTTTGCTTACAAGGTGAGAGAAATCTTCTACAAATCTAGCTTTTGTATTACAGCTACAAGGTTTTGTTATTTTGGGTTGGATGTAGGAATAGGGTTTGTTGTTTTGAGTTGCATACAGGAGTGTTAGAGATTTCAAATAAATATGATCAAATACCCCTAATTATTCTGATTGGTTCCAAGATTCAAGTCGATGTACCAGAGGGTTTTCTTTCTTTACCAGACAAAGGAAGAAGTTTATAATTAAAGACTTTAGTTCTATTTTATTTATCTCTTTACAATCTACTTTTTTCTCTATTAAAATAAAGGTGGATCCATGCAATGTAGTAATAATTAATACTAGATAAAATAAAAAAATTCATGATTAAATATTTTTTCCATAAAAGAAGATAGAGAGAAATTTCTTTTTAAAGAAATTTAAAATATATTAAATATGTATTGTTTTAAAATAAATTAAAAACATATAAAATATTTTTTTTGTTTTCTTTATTGTAAGAAAAAGAGTTTAGAATTATACAAATAATATGTTAATCAAACAAAAAGGTTTCAAAACATTGAAGAAGGAAGCATGAGAATAGGATAATGAGTATCTTGGAATAAATGATTGGGCTATGAACATATTGAAATATGACTAATATTAACTAGGAGCCATGTAAAATAATGAATTCTTTGGGAAGGAAAAGGAAGTAGAATACAATTCTCCTAGTTTAAGAAAGAGGTAGACCTATATGGGGCACCATTAGGAATTTTATGTTTTTGATATAGATAAGCAGGGAAAATATGTCCCAGTCCCATAAAAGTAAGAGATTAATAGTCCAATAAGTCCAACATACTAACAACCATAATAATCCCTAATAATAACCCTATTGCTCAAGGGAAAGAACCAACAAAAGCACAACTAAAGAAGAACCAAAACACAAAACCTAACCACAGTACCAAAAAATAGACCACAAAAAGAAGATCAATTTCTAGTTATATTAACTAGATTATCACAATCCTTTCTCATATTTATCAAAGTGCCCTCCCAAGTACTAGTCTCCATCTATTGCTGTTGTTTGTACTTCTTTGAAGTGCCCTACGAATTGTCCACCTGAAACACATACAACAACAATTTATAGATTTCAAATAGACAAGAAGAAAATCTCAAGAAAGATTAATTAAGCAAATTACAAATTCTTTCAAAATTTCCTCATTAAAATTTCCTATAAAACCAACTATTGCCAATCTACTTTGGCCTCACCTTTTTCATGATGATCCTCACCATTAAAAGCATATAAAATAGAAACATTAAACATAGGAAAAATGTTTAACTACTTTGGAAAATCTGCCTGATAAGCATTGTTATTGATTTTTTTGTAATCCTACAAGGACCAATTTTCTTGTATTTCAACTTGTTGTAAGTTCCCATGGAAAACATCTCTCTTCTAAGATTAACTATCACTAATTTGGCTTCAATGAATACTTGATGTCTTCTACCAACATCTATTGTAGTTTTATACTTGTTATTACTTCAAAACATAATATTGAACACTATTGTTATTGCAAAAATATTCAGAAAATTAGAAATATTTTTGAATTCTCCTCCTCATTCCATTGCATTCTACTACAATTGAAATTAAAAATCAAACATATAGAAAAATGAAAATTACCTTTTTCAACATCATTTTTGGTAATGTCATGTCCATATCCATGTGGCCATGAAACTTGCCAATTATTTGAAACTAACTAAAAGAGGACTAATTGTCAACTTTCTAATCTAATTGCATGTAAATTTCAAAAACTAATTAGAAAAGCAACTTGGAAAAATATCAAAAAATTATTAAGACCACATTTTGAGGCCCTAGATGATCAAAAAAGATCTTGAAAAAGTGTCGAAATGGCAACCTACCAAACTTTCTAGTTTGGTGGGATTTTAAATCAACTCCTCAAGACGCATCTACCCACCAAATTTCAGTTCAAACAGAGTCCCGGTTCAAATGTTATGACCTCCAATGATGAATTTTTTTTTGTACAGAGAAGGAGGTTATGCATGTGGAAGGTAATTTCTATTGATTTCCTTTTTTAAAACATGTCTTAGTGGTGCCTTTCATTTTTGGATTCTTCTCATTTTATTGTCCTCTATTTTCTTATGTAACCTCTATAGGTCTTTTCTTTGCTTACAGGGGGAGAGAAATCTTCTACAAATCTAGCTTTTGTATTACAGCTACAAGGTTTTGTTATTTTGCGTTGGATGCAGGAATAGGGTTTTTTGTTTTGAGTTGCATACAAGAGTGTTAGTGATTTCAAATAAATATGATCAAATACCCCTAATTACTCTGATTGGTTCAAAGATTCAAGTCGATGTACCAGAGGGTTTTCTTTCTTTACCAGACAAAGGAAGAAGTTTATAATTAAAGACTTTAGTTCTATTTTATTTATCTCTTTACAATCTACTTTTTTCTCTATTAAAATAAAGGTCGATCCATGCAATGTAGTAATAATTAATACTAGATAAAATAAAAAAATTCATGATTAAATATTTTTTCCATAAAAGAAGATAGAGAGAAATTTCTTTTTAAAGAAATTTAAAATATATTAAATATGTATTTTTTTAAAATAAATTAAAAACATATAAAATATTTTTTTTGTTTTCTTTATTATAAGAAAAAGAGTTTAGAATTATACAAATAATATGTTAATCAAACAAAAAGGTTTCAAAACATTGAAGAAGGAAGCATGAGAATAGGATAATGAGTATCTTGGAATAAATGATTGGGATATGAACATATTGAAATATGACTAATATTAATTAGGAGCCATGTAAAATAATGAATTCTTTGGGAAGGAAAAGGAAGTAGAATACAATTCTCCTAGTTTAAGAAAGAGGTAGACCTATATGGGGCACCATTAGGAATTTTATGTTTTTGATATAGATAAGCAAGGAAAACGGGTCCCGGTCCCATACAAGTAAGAGATTAATAGTCCAATAAGTCCAACATACTAACAACCATAATAATCCCTAATAATAACCCTATTTCTCAAGGGAAAGAACCAACAAAAGCACAACTAAAGAAAAACCAAAACACAGAACCTAACCACAAAACCAAAAAATAGACCACAAAAGGAAGATCAATTTCTAGTTATATTAACTATATTATCACAATCCTTTCTCATATTTATCAAAGTGCCCTCCCAAATACTAGTCCCCATCTATTGCTGTTGTTTGTACTTCTTTGAAGTGCCCTACAAATTGTCCACCTGAAACACATACAACAACAATTTATAGACTTCAAATAGACAAGAAGAAAATCTCAAGAAAGATTAATTAAGCAAATTACAAATTATTTCATAATTTCTTCATTAAACTTGCCTATAAAACCTACTATTGCCAGTCTACTTCAGCCTCACCTTTTTCATCATGATCCTCACCAATAAAAGCATATAAAATAGAAACATTAAACACAGGAGAAATGTTTAACTACTTTGGTAAATCTGCCTGATAAGCATTGTTACTGATTTTTTTGTAATCCTACAAGGACCAATTTTCTTGTATTTCAACTTGTTGTAAGTTCCCGTGGAAAACATCTCTCTTCTAAGATTAACTATCACTAATTTGGCTTCAATGAATACTTGATGTCTTCTACCAACATCTATTGTAGTTTTATACTTGTTATTACTTCAAAACATAATTTTGAACACTATTGTTATTGTAAAAATATTTAGAAACCTAGAAATATTTTTGAATTCTCTTCCTCATTCCATTGCATTCTACTACAATTGAAAGTAACAATCAAACATATAGAAAAATGAAAATTACCTTTTCAGCATCATTTTTGGTAATGTCATGTCCATATCAATGTGTCCATGAAACTTGCCAATTATTTGAAACTAACTAAAAGAGGACTAATTGTCAACTTTCTAATCTAATTGTATGTAAATTTCACAAACTAATTAGAAAAGCAACTTGGAAAAATATCAAAAAATTATTAAGACCTCATTTTGAGGCCCTAGATAATCAAAAAAGATCTTGAAAAAGTGTCAAAATGGCAACCTACCAAACATTCTAGTTCGGTGGGATTTTAAATCAACTCCTCAAGATGCATCTACCCACCAAATTTCAGCTCAAACAAAGTCCTGGTTCAAATGTTATGACCTCCAATGATGCAATTTTTTTTTGTGCAGAGAAGGAGGTTATGCATGTGGAAGGTAATTTCTATTGATTTCCTTTTTTAAAACATGTCTCAGTGGTGCCTTTCATTTTTGGATTCTTCTCATTTTATTGTCCTCTATTTTCTTATCTAACCTCTATAGGTCTTTTCCTTGCTTACAGGGTAAGAGAAATCTTCTACAAATCTAGCTTTTGTATTACAGCTACAAGGTTTTGTTATTTTGGGTTGGATGCAGGAATAGGGTTTGTTGTTTTGAGTTGCATATAGGAGTGTTAGAGATTTCAAATAAATATGATCAAATACCCCTAATTATTCTGCTTGGTTCAAAGATTCAAGTCGATGTACCAGAGGGTTTTCGTTCTTTACCAGACAAAGGAAGAAGTTTATATATAAAGACTTTAGTTCTATTTTATTTATCTCTTTACAATCTACTTTTTTCTCTATTAAAATAAAGGTGGATCCATGCAATGTAGTAATAATCAATACTAGATAAAATAAAAAAATTCATGATTAAATATTTTTTCCATAAAAGAAGATAGATAGAAATTTCTTTTTAAAGAAATTTAAAATATATTAAATATGTATTTTTTAAAAATAAATTAAAAACATATAATATATATATATATTTTTTTTATTATAAGAAAAAGAGTTTAGAATTATACAAATGATTTGTTAATCAAACAAAAAGGTTTCAAAACATTGAAGAAGGAAGCATGAGAATAGGATAATGAGTATCTTGGAATAAATGATTGGGCTATGAACATATTGAAATATGACTAATATTAATTAGGAGCCATGTAAAATAATGAATTATTTGGGAAGGAAAAGGAAGTAGAATACAATTCTCCTAGTTTAAGAAAGAGGTAGACCTATATGGGGCACCATTGGGAATTTTATGTTTTTGTTATAGATAAGCAGGGAAAATGGGTCCTGGTCCCATACAAGTAAGAGATTAATAGTCCAATAAGTCCAACATACTAACAACCATAATAATCCCTAATAATAACCCTATTTCTCAAGGGAAAGAACCAACAAAAGCACAACTAAAGAAAAACCAAAACACAGAACCTAACCACAACACCAAAAAATAGACCACAAAAAGAAGATCAATTTCTAGTTATATTAATTAGATTATCACAATCCTTTCTCATATTTATCAAAGTGCCCTCCCTGGTACTACTCCCCATCTATTGCTGTTGTTTGTACTTCTTTGAAGTGCCCTACAAATTGTCCACCTGAAACACATACAACAACAATTTATAGATTTCAAATAGACAAGAAGAAAATCTCAAGAAAGATTAATTGAGCAAATTACAAATTATTTCATAATTTCTTCATTAAACTTGCCTATAAAACCTACTATTGCCAATCTTCTTCGGCCTCACCTTTTTCATGATGATCCTCGCCATTAAAAGCATATAAAATAGAAACATTAAACACAGGAGAAATGTTTAACTACTTTGGTAAATCTGCCTGATAAGCATTGTTATTGATTTTTTTGTAATCCTACAAGGACCAATTTTCTTGTATTTCAACTTGTTGTAAGTTCGTGTGGAAAACATCTCTCTTCTAAGATTAACTATCACTAATTTATCTTCAATGAATACTTGATGTCTTCTACCAACATCTATTGTAGTTTTATACTTGTTATTACTTCAAAACATAATATTGAACACTATTGTTATTGCAAAAATATTCAGAAACCTAGAAATATTTTTGAATTCTCCTCCTCATTCCATTGCATTCTACTACAATTGAAAGTAAAAATCAAACATATAGAAAAATGAAAATTACCTTTTTCAGCATCATTTTCGGTAATGTCATGTCCATATCCATGTGGCCATGAAACTTGCCAATTATTTGAAACTAACTAAAAGAGGACTAATTGTCAACTTTCTAATCTAATTGCATGTAAATTTCAAAAACTAATTAGAAAAGCAACTTGGAAAAATATCAAAAAATTATTAAGACCTCATTTTGAGGCCCTAGATGATCAAAAAAGATCTTGAAAAAGTGTCGAAATGGCAACCTACCAAACTTTCTAGTTCGGTGGGATTTTAAATCAACTCCTCAAGACGCATCTACCCACCAAATTTCAGCTCAAACAGAGTCCCAATTCAAATGTTATGACCTCCAATGATGCAATTTTTTTTTGTGCAGAGAAGGAGGTTATGCATGTGGAAGGTAATTTCTATTGATTTCCTTTTTTTAAACATGTCTTAGTGGTGCCTTTCATTTTTGGATTCTTCTCATTTTATTGTCCTCTATTTTCTTATCTAACCTCTATAGGTCTTTTCTTTGCTTACAAGGTAAGAGAAATCTTCTACAAATCTAGCTTTTGTATTACAGCTACAAAGTTTTGTTATTTTGGGTTGGATGTAGGAATAGGGTTTGTTGTTTTGAGTTGCATATAGGAGTGTTAGAGATTTCAAATAAATATGATCAAATACCCCTAATTATTCTGCTTGGTTCAAAGATTCAAGTCGATGTACCAGAGGGTTTTCTTTCTTTACCAGACAAAGGAAGAAGTTTATAATTAAAGACTTTAGTTCTATTTTATTTATCTCTTTACAATCTACTTTTTTCTCTATTAAAATAAAGGTGGATCCATGCAATGTAGTAATAATTAATACTAGATAAAATAAAAAAATTCATGATTAAATAATTTTTCCATAAAAGAAGATAGAGAGAATTTTCTTTTTAAAGAAATTTAAAATAAATTAAAAACATTTAAAATATTTTTTTTGTTTTCTGTATTATAAGAAAAAGAGTTTAGATTTATACAAATAATATGTTAATCAAACAAAAAGGTTTCAAAACATTGAAGAAGGAAGCATGAGAATAGGATAATGAGTATCTTGGAATAAATGATTGGGATATGAACATATTGAAATATGACTAATATTAATTAGGAGCCATGTAAAATAATGAATTTTTTGGAAAGGAAAAGGAAGTAGAATACAATTCTCCTAGTTTAAGAAAGAGGTAGACCTATATGGGTCACCATTAGGAATTTTATGTTTTTGATATAGATAAGCAGGGAAAATGGGTCCCGATCCCATACAAGTAAGAGATTAATAGTCCAATAAGTCCAACATACTAACAACCATAATAATCCATAATAATAAACCTATTGCTCAAGGGAAAGAACCAACAAAAGCACAACTAAAGAAAAACCAAAACACAAAACCTAACCACAGTACCAAAAAATAGACCACAAAAAGAAGATCAATTTCTAGTTATATTAACTAGATTATCACAATCCTTTCTCATATTTATCAAAGTGCCCTCCCAGGTACTAGTCCCCATCTATTGCTATTGTTTGTACTTCTTTGAAGTGCCCTACAAATTGTCCACCTGAAACACATACAACAACAATTTATAGATTTCAAATAGACAAGAAGAAAATCTCAAGAAAGATTAATTAAACTAATTACAAATTCTTTCATAATTTATTCATTAAACTTGCCTATAAAAGGCTACAATTTTGATATACAATCAGCAGGTTCATATGCCCTCTTATTATAGTAATATGAGATTTCTTACAATAGAAATATCTAACTTACAGAGTCTTTTGGAGCTATCTTATGATATCTACCTGACCTCCTTATTTGCATGACATGACTTGCCAATAACTCCCAATATCCCACTACCTTGGAACTATAAAAAATAGACTATAAATACACATCAACACCACTTAGTGTATTTCATCCTAATGTCAACTTGCTTTAAAATGTGTAACTCTCATTTAGGCACCAAAATGAACCCAATTATCCTTTTTTCCACCCAAGAAGGAATTTTGAAAATTTGAAATTATGAAATTAGGTAGCACAACTTCTAGGAGCCATAACTTTTAAATTGGGTGTCCAATTGAAAAACCATTTGATGTGTTGGAAATCTCATGAAGAGATATATTAAGATATAACTATATTTTCTAGTTATGAAAAATTTTGAGCCATTTAGGGATTCTAACTTCTTTAAATTTGATTTCAGAACTTTTTTTGAGAACCTCAAAAAAATGGAAACTTAATATTTTGAAATCTAGAGATGATCTTGGGTTGAAATTTACCAAGAATATTTATTTGACTATTTTGAAGCTTTGGGGAAAATTTTAGACCTAACCTCTTCTATGATATAGGGTTACTAAAAATAGTAAGTCATAGTATTCTCAGCCTTTTTGGAAACTTTGAAGGTTTTGAATCATTATTCAAGCAAATGGGTATCAACAAAAACTAAAATGGAAATAAATACAAACAAAAATCATTTTTTTTGTGATGCATGATTACTCTACACCTCTAAATGGTTCTAAATTAGACACCCAAGGTAATTTGAGAAGTGACCTTGTCACATCTCCAATGTGTGAGTTAGACCAATATGGTCAACCTCTGCTTTGTGTAACCATGATGAATATTCAACATGTCTTCCTCTCCATTTGAAAGTATTCTTCATACTGTTTGTTTCTTGTGCTCCTTCCCACATGGCTATCTAAAATTTCTTCAATTTATTCCTTCTCTAAAATAGGTGTTGGGATATGCCATTATCCTTCTTGTACGTCTTCTGTACTTCCTTCATGATATTCTATCAAATCTATAATATTGAACATAAGTGTAATATTGATCCCACATGGCAACTCAACTTCATAGGCATTCATTGATTCACGTTTCTTCAATATCTCTCAACTTCCAAATTTCTTCATCTTCAGTTTAGTTTATGTTCATCTGGGAAATCTTTCTTTTCTAAGATGGACCATAACCTATTCTCCAACATTGAATTCTTAGAATCTTCTTTTTTTATTTTCCTTCTCCTTATATTGATTATTCATTTTATGGATATGCTTCCTTACCTCCTCATCTAGATTCTTTATGTGTTCTGTAAAATCTTTTGCATCTGTACTCCTCTTCTCCTCTTTATCCATCTTCCTTAACTCTAAAACATTAATGGGAGTACTTCCATATACAATCTAGAATAGTGATCTTCATGTACTCCTATTAACTGAGTTGTTGTACAGAAATTCATCTTGTGGCAAAATTGAGTCCCATCCCTTTGGTTTTTCTCCTACTAGGCATCTAAAAAGGTTTCCCAAACTTCTAGTTACCATATTTTTCTGACCATTAGTTTGTGGATGATGTGCAGAACTGAACTTCAAATCTATCTTCAACTTCATCCACATTGTCATCCAAAAAAATCTAAAAAATTTTGTATCTTCGTCTAAAACTATGTTGTTTGGTAGACCATGAAGTCTAACCATTTCCTTGAATAATATCTTTGCAATATGCACTACATCATTTGTCTTCTAGAAATGAATGAAATGTGTCATCTTGGAAAATCTATCAACCACCACAAAAATAGAATCATGACCTCTTTGAGTCCTTAGCAAACCATGTACAAAATTCATGTTAATGTCTTCCCATAGCCTTTTAGGTACAAGTAAAGGCTAAAACAAACTAGTATTTTGACTCACTCCCTTAGCCATTTGACATACTCTACAATTATAAACAAACATTTTCACATCCTGATACAACTGTGGCCAATAATAGTTCTTACTTACTAATGCAATTGTCTTGTCTCTCCCAAAATTTCCTGCTAACCCTCCACTATGTTTTTCTTTTATCAAATTCTCCCTCATGGAACTTCTTGGAATGCATAATTGACTTCCTTTGAATAACATGCCATCCTATATTATGTAATCCAACCATTGTGTTTTGTCTATGGTAACAGGCCCTCAGAAAGCTTTCCATGCCTTTGAAAAATCTAGATCTTCTGGATACTGGTGTAGTCACAGCTAGGAGGGTCCATAAAGTGAACAATCCAGACCATGTAGCAAGAGTAAACATAATGGAAATAACTCAAATATAGGATGCAAATGTAGATTCAGTCATTCAAAATGAAAATAGGTTGGCAACATGTGGGGTTATAATTAGGGCTCACATGTCTGATTCCTTAGTTATAGTATATGGGCAAGATACATGTTTGAAGCACTTTTACAAAAGAATTCAAACTATCAACTATCTCTATGTGATTCACTATCAATGACTACTTTCTTATGCATCTATTACATGATTATATATCATCTCCAAGACACAAGATTCTTCTGTGTCGGCCAAGGATGATTACAAACTCTAATGAAAGAGATGTAACGTGTGTACATTGATAGGTTGGACCTAAACATATGGGAATCCTCCACAAGTGAATGGCATAGTGTGTGGATATCACAGAACATTGGATACGAGCAAAAATTCCTTGAATTATGTGTGATTTAGCTTCTCAGGTCATGAAATGCTTTGCAGGTCTTCTCCTTTATCTAATTGTCTGAGATTGTCAGGATGCTCTACTTAGAGAAAATAGTTGATCTTCTTAAAGCGATATCTTTTTGGAAAATTATCCAAATGATCTAAATTTTGGATATGATGTGCATGAAGGTGTCTAGATGCTGAGTCCAACTCTGCAAGGTTTAAAATGATACTATGGCAGAATGCGGACCAAAATACAAAAGTTGCTACTAACTAAATTAACTAGAATGGACTGAAAATGAAAGAAAACAAACTAAAATGCAAATGTTTTTGGTTGATGCAAGGTTTCTCTTGAACCAGGGATGAACCTGTATGCAATGATATAAATTTGTATAAAAGATTTGACAGAAACACTAAATTTATATCAAATGCACCAAATAAAAATTAAAGATTAAATTAGATAAATATTACCAAATATTTGACTATGGTTGCTCCAATGATTTGCATAACTCCAAAACCAATTTCTCCACGTGTAGGTACCTGAAAATGAGTTTGATTTTTATAAAGTTTGGTGGGACGGTTCATAGGTAGTTAGGTAAATGATCTTTTGGTTAAATGAATGGTAAAAGGTAAGTATATTAACGGGTTTTGAATTAGGTTCATAATAAATTAAAGTTGTTAAATTTAATTTATTATTAATGAGAGGTTTAAGTTTAGGTTTAGGTTTGTTGGTGAAGTAAATAATAAATAAATTTGTTAAATTTATTGTATTATTTATGGGAAGAGATAATTAAAAGGGGAATTTAATTAATTAATTTAAATTATTTAAATTTTATGTGAAGGGAGGATTAATTAAGGGTAATTAAGGACACTTAGGGATAATTAGGGATAAATAATTAGGGGATAATTTTTTATGTCTAAATTTTGCCCCTCTTTGAGATGATGTTGTGAAGCAATGTCATTTCAAAGAAGATTAAAGCATAGGTTTTGGATTCAAATTTTGGGTAGGCTAGGATGGGGCTCATAAAAATGAAGGATTGGTAGATGATGCCTTTTCAAGAGGATATGTAGGGACAAAGGAAAGGGATATGCTCTTGAAAAGGGAAGGAATGGAAGGATATAAAGTTATGCTGATTAAACTTTGAACAACCTGATGTTTGATATAGCACTTGATGTTATGCACCAAAGTATGAAGATGAGGGTGATGATGTGTCAAATGTGTAAAGGAGTAAAGTCACAAGCAAGCATATGCCTAATGGCACCATGATATGAAAGACCATGATGACGTTGTGGCAAATATGTTGCAAGGACTGATAACAGACACAAGATAACAATTACACACACACAAACAAAACAAGCAAAGCATGCATACACAATGTTACCCCTTGTCAAAAAAGCAAATCATGAACCAAAAGACTTAATCATGACATAAGCAATGAAGCTAGTGAGATCTCGTGCCAAAGATTTGTTGCAAGTATGGGCCTAACCGGTGTTGTCATTGATGTCAACATACTCCTGTTGCATTGATGATAAGGATTAGATGAGCTGTATGCTAAGGATATTAAGAAAATTAGTCCTATCAAGAACAGAGAAGAATAATGAAGATAGTGAGGAAGATCCCAATTAAGATGAAGATTAGAGGATACTATTCAAAGTGTTTGTAGATATGTGTCTTGAGATGATCCAGCAAAGATTTCAAAGGTCCGCATGAAGATCTGAAGAAGTTATGGCCACTTAAGTGAAACCAGTTTTGGCAAAAGTTTAGAGGTGACAGAGTGTTATAGAAAAGTCTGGTGAGCTCTGGAAATGCAACATCTTACTCCATGGATTTGGTTAAGTGTTTAGGAAGTCAATGTGAGTTGACAACTCAATTGGTTTGTGGTCCAGAGGTCCAAAAGCATCTATTCCATTGTGACAGTGATGACAGACTATGTTCTTGAGGTTCTGGATGAAGGAGATAAGGATTTTAGTAAGCAGATGTAGTGTGGATGTTCTTGGTGATTTAGGCAAGCTTGTGGAGGTCTTTGGATCATGTCTAATTCATGTTGGTGGTCTACATTGGAGTTTGAGCTTGTAATTCAAGAATTACTTTTGGATGATGGTGTTCTTCCAAAGTTTGGCCGACCAGATGAGTTACACGTCATGCAGATGATCTTGAAGATGCTATGTGAAGATTGGCATGCTCCTAGAAGAAGATTGAAGTCTCAGATCTATGTGGCCGACAGTGTGTTGATTTGCATGAAGTCTTTTGTTATTAGTCATGATGTATTTATGTATTTGGTCTGTAATGTTTGCTGACTTATATGATTATTCCTAGGTTGATGTCTTGTATATATAAGGAATTGTAAAGTCATTTCAAATGTATCTTGTGGAGATGAGAGCATGGTAGAGAGGAGAAGAGAAAAAGGTAGAGCAAAAGTTTTGGGCTTAAATGGAACTGACTCAAGCATGGTGAAGATGCTATTCTTCAGTTCAAGTATGTAATACTTATTATTCTGTAGACAGTGTGTCTCATGTAGGCAGTGAGCCTCTTGTGAGCCCTAATTGGCATGTACCATTTTGTTCTTTCTATTCTTCTAATAGAGAATATATTCTTGGGTTAGTCACCCTATGGTTTTTCCCTTAACTGGGTTTTCCACGTCAAATCTTGGTGTCTTGTGTGTTAATATGTTTCTTCTCTTGATTTAATGCATTATGTTTCCATGATTAATTTATCATTATACTACTGAATCACAAAGTGGATTTAAGTGTTTAATTGGAAGAAATTTTTGGACAGCTGATTCACCCCCCTCTCAGTTGTCTATCTTGAATCTAACAATTGTATCAAAGCTAAGTTCCTCTAAGAGAGCTTACCCACTTGAGGAGATCCAGGATGTCATCATACAAGAAGGATAGTCCGAGGTTTGATGGAACCAATTACACTCTTTGGAAAAGTCACATGGAATGCCACTTGCAATGTATGGGAATGCAGTATTGGATTATGGTTTCAAAGAAGTATGATCCCCCCAGAATGGTCCGCACACCATAGATGAAATGAGAGATGCTAAAAACAATCTATGGGCTAAAGAAGCTCTTCTAAGTGCCTTATCTGATTCAGAACTGACAAATGTTGTTGATCTAAAAACTGCACATGAGATCTAGCAAAAATTGGAACTTCTGCATGAAGGAGACAAGTATGTGAAATGTGCCAAGCTACAAAGTCTAAAAAGAAAATTTGAAAACCTAAAGATGAGAGAAGATGAAAATATAACTACATTTATGCCCAGAGTAAATAAGCTTGTTTGTGGCATTAGATGTGCTGGTGGAGTCTTGGATGAAGATGAGATTATTGGCAAAGTTCTCAGATCTCTTCTTGATTCTTACAAATACAAGGTTGCTTCCATTGAAGAATTCAGAGCCCATTCAGGTGTCACAAGAGATAAATTGGTTGGTAAATTAGTTTCATTTGAATTGACTAAGTTTGGAGATGCCCCCAAGACTGAATCTGCATTCAAAGCTAGTGCATCTGTAAAAGGTGAACAAAGGTTTGATCCAAGAGGGAACTCTTTAAGGAAATTATCATGGTATGAGAAAGCAAGAAAAGACCTAGAAGAAGATGAAGAAGCTACTCAAATTGAAGCCCTTATTGTAAAAAGACTGCCAAGAGGATCCAGTAAGTATGAAGGGAAATTACCTTTTAAGTGTTTTAACTGCAATAAGATTGGTCATTTTGCCTCAAGGTGTCTGGAAAGATTTTCAAGGCCAAATCCTAACAGATCAAGGTTCCAAAAGAATTGTTACTATGTTCATGAAGAGGATGATAATGAAGGAGTAATAGATGATGAATCAGAGACATGAAACAAATCTAGAAGTAATTGGGTGTTTATTGCCATCAAGGAAGAAGATCCAATGCTCTCTAAATCTATCAATCATAAAGTTGTAGAAAGAGCTCTGTCTACCTAAGTAGAAGAAAAGGATGATTGGGTCGTTGATAGTGGATGCTCCCACCATATGACTGGTGATAAAAACAAGTTTATAGATTTGGAAAGGTAGGAAGGAGGAGTGGTAAAATTTGGTGATAATTCTGCTGGCAGAATCAGAGGTAGAGGAACTATTTCTTTTGATGGAAAGAACAAAACTAGTAATGTACTGTATGTTGAAGGCCTGAAGCATAATCTTCTCAGTGTTGGACAGTTGGTGGACAAAGGCTATGAGCTTTGGTTCAAAAATGGAAAATGCAAGATCTTTGAAAGTTTTGAAACAGAGATTGCATCCGGTAATCAAACTAAAGGTGATATCTTCCACTTGGTTGGTACTGGTAAAAGTTTCTTATTTGTTGAAATTGATTAGAGTTGGTTGTGGCATAGGAGAATGTGTCATGTGAATTTTGATAATGTCATCAAGATAAGAAACACTTATGTTGTGAGGGATTTTCCAAGATTGGTGAAACCTTCTAATACCTTGTGTAAAGAATGTCAGCTAGGCAAACAGGGCAGGGTTACATTCAGAAGTAAGGAACAGTCTTCTACCAAATTATTGGACCTAGTTTATATTGATTTATGCAGTTTGACAAGAATCAAAAGTGTACAAGGTGATAGATACTTCATGCTATTAATTGATGACTACTCCCAGATGATGTGGGTAACTTTACTGAAGGAGAAATCAGAGGCTCTTGAGAAATTCAAGATATTCAAGGCTATGGTGGAGAATGAAACTGGATTGAGCATAAAATGTCTGAGGTTTGATAGAGGTGGAGAATTCACATCCGGTGATTTCATAGAATTCTATGAGAATCATGGAATAAGAAGACAATTATCTACTCCTAGGACTCCACAGCAGAATGGAGTAGTGGAAAGAAAGAATCAGACCATCTAAGAAGCATCTAGAACCATGATGTTGGAAGCAAATGTTCCTTAGATTTACTAGAGAGAAGTTGTAAGCACTGTAGTCTACACTCTTAATTGAGTTCAAATCAGAAGCAATACCAATAAGACTCCTTATGAACTCTAGTTTGGCATCACTCCTACTGTGAAGTATTTCAGAGTGTTTGGTAGCAAATGTTACATTAAAGGAGATGAAGATCTAGGCAAGTTTGATGCTAGAAGTGACGAAGGAATATTCTTGGGTTATTCTACTCAAAGCAAAGCATACCAGTGTTATAACAAGAGATTGAGAAAGATTATAGAAAGTACAAATGTGAAGGTTGATGAAGGGATTGAAAAACCCTCAAGGTTTTATGAATATGATGAAGATGATCAAAATGATGTTCTGATCCAAGGAGTCCAAGCCCCTTCTGAAATTTAGATTCAAACTGATCTGGTAAATCAGGAAGAAGACATAAGTTTGAATGAACCTATTCAAGAATCAAAAGTGTAAGAAACTCCCAAAGTTCCCAGGTATGTAAGACTGAATCACTATGAGGATCAAATCATAGGTGATAAAAGAAAAGGTGTAAAAATAAGAAGGATTTCTCAAGATTTAGAAGAGTATTGTTTGATTTCAAAGATTGAACCTATGACAGTGAATGAAGCTTGCAATGATGAAAACTAGACTAAAGCAATGGAGGAAGAGCATATGCAAATTGAGAAAAATTACACCTGGGATCTTGTTCCTAGACCTAAAAATAAGAATGTGATTGGAACCAAATGGGTCTTTCAGAATAAACTAAATGAAAAAGGTGAAGTAATAAAAAATAAAGTTAGATTGGTCTGCAAGGGTTACTCTCAGATAGAAGGAGTTGATTTTGAAGAAACTTTTGCTGCGATGGCAAGAATTGAAGCAGTCTGATTGTTTCTTCCTTTTGCTACCTTCAAGGATTTCAAAGTATATCAGATGGATGTCAAGTATGCGTTCCTAAATGGAGACTTGGAAGAAGTATACATTGAGCAACCGGATGGATTTCAATTGTCTAATCATGGCAATATGGTTTGCAAGTTGAAGAAAGCACTGTATGGACTCAAGCAAGCCCCAAGAGCCTGGTATGAAAGATTGGATAAGCATCTTTTGAAGATTGGTTTCAACAAAGGTACTGCTGATAGTAATTTGTATTTCAAAATTGATCATGAAAATATCTTGATTGTTGAAGTATTTGTTGATGATATCATTTTTGGAGGAAGAGATAGTATGTGAAAAACTTTTGCAAATCAAATAAAAAGTGAATTTGAGATGTCCATGCTTGGGGAAATGAATTTCTTCTTGGGTCTACAATTCATTCAAACTAAGAAAGGAATCTTCATTTCTTAGACCAAATATGTGAAAGAATTATTGAAGAAATTTGGGATGGAAGAATCAAAACCAATGAGTACTCCCATGGAAATTGGATGTAAATTGAGCAAAGATGATGACTCTCCTAAGGCTGATCAGAAAAAGTATAGGTCAATGATTGGAGGATTGTTGTATCTCAATCAAACTAGACCTAATATTATGAATGTTGTTGGTCTTGTTGCTAGATTCCAAGCTGATCCTAGAGAATCCAATGTCATGGCAATCAAGAGGATTTTTAGGTATCTAAAAGGGATAGTTAAGTATGGTTTGTGGTATCCTAGAGATCATAATTTCTCTCTTCTCTCTTCATGCATATACAGATGCGGATTGGGCAGGAGATGTGGATGACCAGAAGAGTACCAGTGGTGGAGCATTCTTTTTGGGAAAGAGATTGGTTTCTTAGCTGAGAAAGAAATAAGAGGTAATATCTCTATCCACTGCAAAAGCAGAATATATTGTAGCAGCAGGTAGTTGCACTCAAGTTTTGTGGATGAAGCAAATGCTAAGAGACATGGGAGTGGAGTATGAGGAGCCTATCACAATCTTCTGTGATAATTCAAGTATAATAAATATATCTAAGAATCTGATGTTGCATTCAAAGACTAAACATATATCAATCAAGTTTCACTTTTTGAGAGAGCAAGTGAACAAGAATGAAGTCAGATTGGAGTTCATACCTTCCAAGGATCAGATTGTAGATATCTTTACTAAACCTCTTCCTAAGGATACTTTTGAGTATCTCAAGGAGAAGTTAGGGGTTATTACCCCTCTGGTTCTAAACTAAGGTGCACTAATGTGCATCAGTCCGGTGAATATCACAATCATATCTTGTGGTCTGGATTGATGATGGGGAGATGCTACTTAGGGGGAGCAGCTGGTATAATTCTGAAGTGTTGAAGTTGCAAGTATGTGCCCTTTACCATTGATGTTAAAGGGGGAGAGAAGTCACATGAAAAACAAGTGGTTGCTGATCAAAGGGGGAGTAGTAAAGAAAGAAAAGACATGAGAATGGCTATTGTTGATAGGGGAATTGTGTCAGCAAAAAGAAGTTCTTGTCTTGATGGTTAAAATAGTTTTTCACATCATATGTTGCCATCAATGACAAAGGGGGAGATTGTTGCAAGTATGGACCTAATCAGTGTTGTCATTGATGTCAACATACTCCTATTGCATTGATGATAAGGATTGGATGAGCTGTATCCTGAGGATATTAAGAAAATTAGTCCTATCAAGAATAGAGAAGAACAATGAAGACAATGAGGTAAAGATCCTAATTAAGATGAAGATCAGATGATGCAATTCAAAGGGTTTGTAGATATGTCTCTTGAGATGATCTAGCAAAGATTTCAGAGGTCCACATGAAGATCTAAAGAAGTTATGGCCACTTAAGTGAAACCAATTCTAGTAGAAGTTCAGAGGTGACAGAGTTTACAAAAAGGTCTGGTGAGCTCCAGAAATGCAACATCTTACTCTGCAGATTTGGTTAAGTGTTTAGGAAGTCAATGTGAATTGACAACTCGATTGGTTCATGGTCCGAAGGTCCGCAAGCATCTATTCCATTGTGATAGTGATGATAGGCTATGTTCTTGAGGTTCTAGATGAAGGAGATAAGGATTTCAGTAAGCAGATGTAGTTTGGATGTTCTTGGTGATTTAGGCAAGCTTGTGGAGGTCTTTGGATCATGTCCAGTTCATGTTGGTGGTCTGCATTAGAGTTTGAGCTCGCAATTGAAGAATTACTTCTGGATGATGGTGTTCTTCCTAAGTCTAGCCGACTGGATGAGTTACACATCTTGTGGATGATCTTGAAGATGCTATGTGAAGATTGGCATGCTCCTAGAAGAAGATTGAAGTCTTAGATCTGTGTGGCCGACAGTGTATTGATCCGCATGAAGTCTTTTGTTATTAGTCATGATGTATTTATGTATTTGCTCTGTAATGTTTTCTATCTTAGATGATTATTCCTAAGTTGATGTCTTGTATAAATAAGGAATTGTAAAGTCATTTCAAATGTATATTGTGGAGATGAGAGCATGGTAGAGAGGAGAAGAGCAAAAGGTAGAGCACAAGTTTTGGGCTTAAATAGAACTAACTCAAGCATGGTGAAGATGCTATTCTTCAGTTCAAGTATGTAATACTTATTATTCTGTAGACAGTGTGTCTCCTGTAGGCAGTGAGCCTCTTGTAAGCAGTGTGCTCAGGCAACGAGCCCTAATTGGCATGTGCCATTTTGTTCTTTCTATTCTTCTAATAGAGAATACATTCTTGGGTTAGTCACCCTGTGGTTTTTCCCTTAACCGGGTTTTCCATGTCAAATCTTGGTGTCTTGTGTGTTGATTTGTTTCTGCTCTTGATTTAATGCATTATATTTCCATGATTAATTTATCATTATGCTGCTGAATCACAAAGTGAATTTAAGTGTTTAATTGGAAGAAAGTTTTGGACAACTGATTCACCCCCCCTCTCAGTTGTTTGTCCTGAATCTAACAAGATTAACGCGATGAATGGGAAAGAGCCTATTGTGAGAACAATATATCCTAGGATAAGGTGAGGATGATGTATAGGATATGATAGGGAATAGATGATTTGGCATGAGGGATCCACAACTTGATTACTGCAGACAAGATCAAATTGCTAGGTGTCAAGTTTTGTATTTTTGCCCAAGAGTTTCAAAGTGTGTCAAAGATATGACCTGGATTGTGCGAGTGTCAAAATTCATTTGTTTTGTGTTGTTTGATTTTTGTGTTTGTATGATTTTGATGGAGGGAGATAATGATGACCTGGTGTTGAAAACTTTATTATGGGATTGCATGAGACTGGAAATGTAGATGAACTCAAGAGTTTATTATGAGGAACCCAAAGGTACCAAGACACATAGACCTACATAGGTAGACAAAAGAATATTAGGATGGGATCAGGTGAAGGGATGGGAAAAGACTAATGGAAAAGCTAGTGATAATGGAACTCAAAATAGAAGGCAAGACAATGACCAGATGATACTGAGTAGATTCATATTGCAAGATATGGATGGAAGATGAATGGAGAATAGAATTTTATTATGGATGGGAGATGGATGGTGGAGTGATGGGTGATGTGAAAAAGCTACCTAAAGGATGGTGGGGACAACTCAAATTTTCTACACATGGTGCCTGCGAACAAGTTTTCACCATGGTACTTATCCAAGGCGCCACCGAAGTGGTTTTCACCATTAGACATTTTTTTTAATTTTTTTCTTCTTTGTTTTTTTTTTTGGATTTTTGGATTTTTTTGATTTTTTGATTTTTTGATTTTTTGAACTGGGATACTCCAAGTCAGGTATAGAACCATTTGAGATGGGCTATGTTGATAGGCTCTTCCAAAGGTTAACCTTCTAGAGTGGAAATTTGGTAAGATCCTGATCCATAGCTCTTGGTTATGACAAAAGGTCCTAACTAGTTAGGTTCAAACTTCCCTTTCTTTGCACGATCAACAAGATTTCTTTGATTTTCTATTAGAACAAGATCTCCAAGCTCAAATTTACAAGACTTCATTTTCTTGTTGTAACCTCAGCGAAGGTAATTCTAATAAGCTTTCAGATGATTAAGAACTATAAGTGACTTCTCGTCAAATAATTCAAGCTCTTGTAATCTTGACACACGATATTCGTCATCTAAAATCAAATGTTGTAAGGATACTCGCAAGGATGGGAGCTTAATCTCAATGGGTAAAATAGCTTTAGAACCATACACCGAGGAAAAAGGCATGGCACCTGTGAGAGTGTGGATGCTGATTCGAGAAGCCCAAACAGCGGGATTGAGTTGCAAGTGCCAATCACAGCCAACCTCATTCACCATTTTCTTCAAGATTTTTAGAAGAGTCTTATTAGTTGTTTCATCTTGGCCATTGCTTTGTGGATAATAAGGAGTGGAAAAGTGATGTTGGATCTTGAATTTTCTACAAAGCTCTTTGACATCCTAATTCTTAAAAGGGTGATGATTATCTATGACTATGGCTTGAGGAATACCATAGTGACAAATGATATAATGGAAGATGAACTTAGATATTTTCTTTCCTATGATGTAAGTAAGAGGAATTTTGTCAACCCATTTGGTGAAGCATTCGGTAGAAGTGATAATAAATTTGTGGCCATCTAAGGAGGAGGGATGTATTTTTCCAATGAGATCAAGACGCCATTGTGAGAATGGCCATGAAGTAGTGATAGTTTGCAATTCTTGTGTTGGTGCATGAATTAGGTTGCTATGCTACTGACAAGGTACACATTTCTTGACAAAATCATGCACATCTTGTTCCATAGTAGGCCAGTAGTATCTTGTACGAAGCAATTTATTGACTAAGGAAGGACCACTAGAATAAGCACCACATATGCCTTCATGTATCTCATGCAAGGTAGTTTGGACTTCTTTCAAGTTAAGACGTTTAAGTAGGACACCATCTAGTGACCTTCGATAAAGCATGTCACCGAGGAGGACATATTGGAAAGAATGACAAATGAAGGAGTGATGTTGGGATTTTGAAAGATTTGGTGGGATGATTTGGCTATGAATGTAATGGTAAATCTCATTGAACAAAGTGGAGTTAGGACCAACAATATAACATACCAACTCTAATTCTGGGATATCAAAACCTGGTATAAACAACTGCTCTATTAGGAATTTAATTTTGGGATCATTTACCAACAAATTCTATCATTGAACCAATTGTGGCCATAGCATTAGCAACTTTATTTTGAAGCCTTGAGATCTATTCAAATGTGATCTCATTGAAATATGCTTTGAATGTATCAACTAGTTTCTTGTATGGTGGTCACTTTTCATCTTTTATCTGATATTCATTATTTACTTGTTTGATCACTAGTTGAGAATCTCCATGAACTTGTAAGTCTTTGATATTCCATGTTATAGCCAATTTCAATCCTTTGATTAGTGCTTCATATTTGGCGATGTTGTTTGTACATGGAAACTAAATGTGAAATAATTTTGGTATATAATTACCATGAGGTGTAACAAAGAGTATTCCAGCGCCCAAGCCACACTGAGTATGTGAACCATCAAAATATAATTGCTAGGATGGAAGAGCTTCTATGTCTAGAATTGATTCATCAAAAAATTATGTTACTATTGGATGATCTAATTCTAGAGGTGCTTCTACTAGTTGATCTACTATTATCAATCCCTTTATAGCTTTTCTGTCAATGTACTCAATGTCAAATTCACTAAGCGTCATCACCCATTTTGCCATATGACCAATTAAAGTAGCTTTGGATAGTAGATATTTGAGAGGGTCGATCTTTGATATAAGCTTAGTTTGATGACTCAACATGTAATGCGTAAATTTTGTGATGCAAAGATAACTACAAGACATGCCTTTTCAATGGGCAAATAATTTAGTTCATAGCTCACCAAGGTTCTACTGATATAATAGATTCCTCATTCTTTACCATTATCATCATTTTGTGCTAAAAGAGCCCCTAATACTGCTGATGTTATTGAAATGTATAAAATAAGGGGTTTTCCATGAATAGGTGGTGCCAACATAGGAGGAGATCCCAAGTACTCTTTGAGTTTGTCAAATGCTTCTTGGCAGTTTTGATCCCAGATAAATTATGTACGTTTCTTCAATTAGTGAGTGAATGGTTGACACTTGTCTACTAGTTGAGTGATAAACCTCCTTATGGATTGTAATTTTCCTTGCAAAGATTTGATTTGTCTTATATTTTGAGGAGGCATTTCCATTATAGATTTGACTTTTACTAGATCAACTTCAATTCCTCTTCTAGACACGATATAACCTAAGAGTTATCCAAATGTTACTCTAAATACACACTTCTTAGGGTTCAATCTGACATTGTACTTTTCTAGATGATCAAAAATGTTATCCAAAATGTATAGATGTCCTTCTCTACTTTTTGATTTAGCTAGTATGTCATCTACATAATCTTCCATCTGTTTGTGAAGTATATCATGAAAAATAATAGTCATTGTTCTTTGATGTGGCTCTAGTGTTTTTTAGACCAAAGGACATGACAAGCTAGTAGTATGTTCCCTAGACACAAATGAAAGAGGTTTTATGTTGATCCTCTTTAGCCATTCTTATCTAGTTATACCCAGAAAATCCATCCATCAAAGATAACATCTCGTGTCCTGTCGTCAGATCCACTATGATATCAATGTTCGGTAATGGAAAATCATCTTTTGGACAAGCTTTGTTGATGTCTCTAAAATCATTACAAACTTTGATAGTTCTATTTGGTTTGGTTATAGGTAGAATATTTGAGATCCACTCAGGATAATCTATCGGTTTGATAAAACAAACTGCCAAGAGCTTTTCTAACTCTGCTTTGACCATTAAAGCAATTTTTGGATGCATCTTTCTCAATTTCTGCTTAACTAGTTTTGTTCCTAGATGGACTGTCAAATGATGTACTATTAGTGATGGATCTAATCCTGGCATATGTGCATAGGACCAAGAAAAATTAATTTCTTGTTTTCTAAAGAAGGAATTGAAGTCTCAAGTTTCAGATTCTGATAGTGACTTTGCTGTATATGTGATCTTAGGTTCTTCTGTAGTTCCAAGATTCATCTCTTGTGTATGTTCTATGAGTATAGTGGACTTTTCCTAGTGTGCCTCCACTTTGGAGAGGTTAAATTCCTCATCCTCTGGTGCCTCAGAGAGGTTTTCACCATTGGATACATCTTTTATTTTTACTTTTTCATCGTCTAAAAGCACCACGAAGTGGTTTTCACCAAGGGACGTTATTTTTATATTTTTCTAAGGAATTTATAGATTCCCCAAAGTAGACATTGGAGTGTAATTCAATAGTGTATCCAATCTTGTGATCTCTGATAGTTAGGTGAGTATGAAGTCCCATAAATTCACCATTAGCCTCATCATTTTCAAAGACATCAAGGATAGGAGGTCCTTGTTGGTCCTAGTTAATGAGATCCATATATACAAGGGATAATGAATGAGATGAAGTGGATGGGGTGGATGAGGAAGATGGTTGATCAAAGGACTAAGTGATGGTATAGATGGAATTATCCTTGAAGACATCAATGACTGCTTCAAAAGGATCTATGAAAGTGTCCTGATTAAATGACTCGACCATGGGAAAAGCTTGTGCCACTTTGTCTAAGATAAACTCAACATCGGGTGAGATCCAAACCCTAGCCTAGCATGTTTAGGATGATGGTGAAATTCTAGAGGTTCTAATATCCCTTGTTGTTGTTGACCAAGTCAACCTTCTTTGTAGCCCAACTTTTTGATGATAGGATAACCTCTATGATATATACTCAATGGTAATTGTCTCTATTCATCCTTTTTTCTATAGATCCATTTAGAAATATCTTCATCAATGGTTTCTTGACTCATTTGCCCCCAATATTTAAACTTTTCAATTGTAGATGAGTAACCAAGACCTAATTACTCTGAGGAGGTCACCCATAGATTTTAGGTGAAAGAGGAAGTTCATTGATATGGAACAGAGTGTATTCTCCCATGTCTTTATCATTGATCTTAGCTTTGATCCCCAGATGAGAAGTGGAAGGTGTGGATGATGAAGATGGGGTGAGTGTGGATGAGTCAATTTCTTTGGATGATGGTTAGGCAACTTTGTTAGTTGGGCAATAATTTTGATGTCGATAGGGACCCTCCAATCGTCTAAAGTATTGAAAGGGGCGAGAGTCCACTTATATGGTAATCTCATGATCATTAAATGGTAATTTTGTGCATTGGTGGTATGTGGAAGGTATGGCTCACATGGAATTAATCTATGGATGCCCTAGGAGAATGTTGTATGGGAGATCAAGATCTAAGACTTGATATGTAGTTTCCATTGTAATAGGACCAACCTTGATTGGGAGTCTAATTGTGTCTACTGATTTTCTTTCTCCTTCATCATAAGCTCTAATCATGATTTGATACTTTTCTTCAATGTTCTCATTGGAGTATCCCAATTATTTTATTAGTTTTAGGGTAGATAAATTCAAAGCTGATCTACCATCTATTAGGACCTATTTCACAATACGTTGGTTAATAATAACTTCTAAATGGAGGGCTTCATTATGGAAATGATCAGGAGAGGAGTTTTCTAGTTCTATGAAGATGAGGCAAGGAGTGGATGTAAGAGTTGCCACCATAGCTTGGAATTGATCTACATCAATATCACCTGGTACTTGAGATTCTACAAGGGATTTATCCAAGATTTGTTTATGTTGAGGAGACAATGTTAAAAGCTCTAGGATCGAGATCTGGGCAGGTGTCTTTTTCAATTGATCTAGGATATTATATTTAGGAGCACTGTAGGATGGGATAGGAGGTGTTGTAGGATTTGACAAAGAAGGATTTCCTTGAACAGTAATATGACCTCTTCGTGTAGTGACATCACACTTAGGAGCTCTACCTCTAATAGTTACAACATTGACATGAGCATAAGAAGATTCGATATGGCCGATTAGACTATTGTTGCCATAGTCATATTGGACTTCATGATGTGATGTGGACATGTTTGTAGGATTGACATTATTGACTCTATTATTTTTTGATCCATGTGGAGGAAATGGTTCTTGATAGGCCTTAAGCTTCTCATTGGGAGACTCTTGAGGTATTTGATCTATATTTATCTCTCCTTGATCAATTAGATCTTGGACATAATATTTTAGTCTCATGCATGATAGTACTCACAATATTGATCTTCTCTGAACCAATAGGGTTTTGGTCGACTTTCATCATAAGGTCTAGAAATTTTAGGAAGTTTGATCATGTTTACTTGTTTAAGTTTCCAAAATATTGATTCAAGAGGTTCTGCTAAATCTAAAAATTTGCATGGTGGTCTCAGTCCTAGAAGAGTGAAGTTCTTCTATATATTTGGTGGATGATCTCGAGGTGCATTATGGACTAATGAAGAACTAAGAATGAAAGGTTTTTTTTTCACATTTTGGACATGTTTTATATTAGTGATTCCATTATTCACAATGTTCTTGTTTCAGTTCTAGTATCGAGATTTATCATTGTTTTGGTTGCTGGAATTGCAATTGTTATTCTCTTTGTAAATTTTAATGAGACCGTTGTTGATAAGAGTTGTTTCTATCATCTTTCCTTTTGTCATGATTTCCTCACTTGTAAGTGGAAAGCTAGCTCTTGATTAAGATATTGTACAAAAATTGGAACCAGTTGTTTCTCAAGAATATGGCAAGGAAGTCGACTAACAATATGCCTCCATCTTTGTAGGAAAGTGACAAGGGTTTCCCCTCCTTTTTGTTTGGTATTATAAAGGTCTTGCATGGAGGTGTCTTGTTCTATATTGTAGGCAAAATTCTTGGCAAATTCCTCTGCTAGTTGTTCAAATGGTTTGATGTTTTCTAGGAGACATAGAACCATTCAAGAGATGAGTCGACCAAACTTTTAGGAAAAAATCTCATTCAATATGTGGGTTCGTGTTAGAATTCCATGCATGCAATGCTGAATTCATGAATATGATCTCTAGGGTCACCTTTTCCTTTGTATTTGTCAAATTTTGGTATTTCAAAATGTTCAGGAAAAAGTACCATAATTAAAGATTTATCGAATGGATCAGGGTATAGTTCTTCAAATGAGTATTTCTTGTGTTGAGCACCAATTCAATTATCTATTATCTATTTGATTTCATCTTGATTGGGTAGTGTGTTGATTGATTGAGTTTGGAACTATGGTTGAGGTGGTGATAGTGGCTAATTTTGATGTTGTGAATACATTTGGGTTTGTTGGGCCAATTGAAGTCTTAGATTTACATTTTGTTGTAACGATTGGGTAGGTTGTCATAGTCAAAGAACTTGGTGATCAATGGATGTCAAGGATGAGACATTGGTAGGGTTATAGTTTCATGAGGCTGATGGTATGGAAGCAGATATTAGGGTTGGTTGAGTGTTGATGTTATGAATATGAATGGAGGAAGTTTGAGGTATAGAAATATGAGTTGTATTGGGGATTGATCATGATGAGGGAATTTTGGAGGATTTTGATATGGAAGATACAAGGATAGATCATGATATCCCTAATGGAGGAATTGATGGGGGTGTAAGTGATGACCCTAATGAAGGAATTGATGAAGGTGTAAGTGATGACTGGATGGGTTGGATCATGGGAATAGAATAATTAGGAGGCATCCCCAATGTGTAAGTATGTGATGAGATAGATTGGGAGATGTTTGACGTAGAGATTGAAGGTGGTTGATGGAGAGAGGGGGGTTAGATTGTAGAGCTATCTTGATGCATCCCTAAGGAGAAAGTATGTGATGATGAGATAGATTGGGACATGTTTAACATAGATGTTGAAAGGGGTTGATGGAGAGAGGGATTAGTTTGAGATTTGGCCTTAGCTTTTTCTTCTTTCCTTCGTGCTTTTTCTCTCTCATAGATATCATTGGGGACTCTAGCCCCACAATCATAAAGATATTGCATATAAAAAATTAGGATCATGATCCATGGAGAGATGAACAAATTGTAAGGTTTTAGGATCTTGTTGGAGTTGAAGTGCAACTAGATTTGTTTCAGTATAGTCAAGTGTAGATCTATGAGTTTTGGAGGTAACTGGTTGATCTAATATGTCAACTTGGATGTCTATGTAACTTGAAAGGTCTCTAAGTGGATCGTTATGAAAATGTGATGAACTAGGATTTTGTTGAGAGGGATTGGTTTGATCATGAATGGGCTCTTCTTCAAGGAATCCTAAGGATTGAGGTTGCCATTTTTGAGGAGTGAACTCCATATTATTTTTCTTGGCTTGGGCACAAGTAGTAACCATGAAAATAGATGACAATTTGGAATGGTAAAAAGCTCTTAGATTGATTGACAATCAAGATGGATATATATGGAGATATGAAGGATTCCAAAAGATGGGGTAAATTATATGGATTAGATTGAGATATGGATATGGATTGTTTGATTTAGGATAAAATAGAGCCAAAATGATGACTTAAAGAGACTAGATGAACCTTAGGATACGGATAAAGGGCTCCTTTAAAACACTCAGGGTTATGATATGCCTAACGAAGAAAGGAGATTAAGATATCACCTCTACTCAAGGGAAGTCAGGAATTATTGAGTAGGGAAGATGACAAGGATACACTGAATTAAGAATGGTTAGGGCCTCTTAAGCAAATGAATCGATATAGGATTGATTGGAAAAGGTCTTAGTCTCTTGAAGATAGGATAATGGGAGTCCATTGGTGGAAAGAGATTTTGGAAGTGAATGGATTTGGATGAATGATCAATTGAAAGAGCTTCATAGGATTTAAAGTGACAAGGTTCCACTTGATGGAACACGAAAGGATGATAGGTTCCCAATTCTGAAGGCCAAGTTAATGATATAGGGGACAAGTTGTAGTAGTGATTAGAAAACATAGCAAATAGTTTGCATACAAATCTTTGGCTGATTTGATTTGTTGATTTAGGGAAATGTGGTATTTTGCAAGTTTTCTTCCACAAAACTTGCTTAGCCTTGGTTCACAAATAATTCAAACAAGCACAACCTAGGCTGGAAAGGTGATACTACTTGTTGAGTCCCTACTTGAATTACTCCATATACTGAGACAAGGCAGACAACTAGAGATATTGGTGACACTGGCTCCCCCACCATGGCACAGGAACACCAAATCTCTTACACCGAAGATCTAAAGATCTTATGAACTGATGGATTTTCTATCTCTACCCTGAATAGTATGTATAAGGCAGCTTCAAAGGTTTGACCTCCTGCACTAGCAAGTAAAAAGGTTTTTTTGGCCTCTACAACAAGTGGGATCTAGTCAGTGTTTTAGGATAATTTGGTGTCTATACATGCATTGCTTCACTCATTTAAGAGGCCTCCTAGTCCTTAGAAAGGGTTTTCATGTATCTCATGGATACTAAGGGAGACTTTTGTTGGTATAGAATAGCGGCACCAGGTGATTGATGGCTTTTGTTACAACCACAATTATTTGTATAGCAAACCAAAATGAAAGTACCACTTGGGTCATTCCCTCTCACAAATCAAGAGGTAGGCCCTCTAAGGTTTTAAAAACATAAAAGATGGGTCTGGCTTCTGATCACTGAGTTTGTACAAGGTGAGAACATACACCTACCACCTTACAAGCATAGAAAATAGTGATTAATTAACCCCATAGTTAATCTATGTGCAAACAGACATTTGAAAAAGATTTAATCAGAGAAAGCCCTACAAAACCACCAGTAGTAGTTTGCAAAAATTGTTTCCTTGACAGGTGTAAAGCTGCAAGACAATGTAGAACAAACAAATCCTGCAAAAAGCACACAAAATGTTAAATGTGGGATAAAATATGTTGGATTCTTTAAAATAAAGTAAATGAATTGCAAATGATTATATCAAAAAATGTAATTTTTTTTGGGAAAATAGATTGTGCCACTATGTAGTTCTCCAAGTCACCTTTCCAATGCCTACAAAATTGTGAAAATTTGATGAGAAATGTAAAAGTTATGCAAGTTTGAAGAAAACAACCTCTAAGGGCTAAAAGTGGGCAATTTGGCAATTTGTAAACTCTGTTTTATAGTTTTCTCCTGGTCGCATATATATGGTTTGATCCAGCAATAAAGATTGTCAGGGTGTTGCTAAGAGACTCTCATGATCACAAGGATGACTATATTGACCTGCAGACAACTTGAAAGACTTAACAAATATCAAAAGTGTCTGTGTTGTTGCTATATAAGGTGAATCCCTTCCAGCCACGAGGTGTAAAAATAAACTATTTTGTTGATTTAGGGACCACTAAAGCACTCATAAGATATGTCTAAAATAGTCTTATTTCTTACAAAAGACCAAAGATGTTGGATTCTCAAACATTATATAGAATTCTTTGTTCTTAAAGAAAAATAGAAACAATTTAGCATTAAATTTCATGGAGAAATCTTCTAGAACCTCAGTAGTTATAAGAATAATAAAAATGTCAATGACTGATGACAAGATTGCTTAATAACCAAGTTTTCCAAAGAAATGATTGAAATGAAATGGTTAGCTATTGAGATGTTGTGGATGAATGTTGTATTCCAAATCCAAAAGTTTTTAATCCTGCAATCAACAAACCATGATAGATGTCAGATTAAGCCAAATGTGATAATAAACATTTAACAATGATCTTAACGTTATGCCGATTAACATTGCTAACAAATGATTATCTAAAGATAGTTAAGATAACAATGACCATATTTAAAGGAAAATACTAGATCTTACCGTAAGCAGCTATTATCTAAAAAAGCATTATCAATGGATACAAATGTTTGTTTGATAGCTAATAATCTATTCCCATATAACCAATATGTGTGCTAGATGATAGTCTAACTGTGGTTGCTAAGCATCACATGACTAGTCATAGAAGGTCCAAAGAACATAACGATGTTGGAAGAATTTAATCTTCCATTAGTGCACTAACTTCAGTCTACCCCCACGTCAAACCTAGGGATCTCCAATGTCTACACCCCAGCACCATTGGCCTGCCAATATTCATTCTGGTAGGTGAGTTTGAATTTTGAATTGAGTTGAGTGCCAATTTTCTGGCAAGGAAAGAATGAGACAAAAGAGAGGGAAAAGTTGTTGACTGTAGGCAGAAGGTAGAGTTATCCTACAGCAGAAAAAGTGTAAGGAAATGTTCCAACACAAAGAATAGCAGAAGGGAATGTGCAGTAGCACAGTGATACACAAGCAACTATGGAGTTCCTATAGGTAGCTCCAGAGAAATAGTTTGTAGCTCTAGTGATTGGGGCATAACAAGAAAATAAAGCAGCAGCTCTGCATTGTAATGTGTATGAAGTTTGAATGTAATTTTAGCAAAGGAATATATATATAAAACATATTTCTATCATTTGTGTTTTGTCTCTCTCTTCTGTGTTTATGTTTGTTCTTGCTGCCCATACATTGTTGTAGCCTTTTTTTTTTTGGACAGCAGCAGTTTGCCTCCCCTACTCTCCCCTCTATTGCCAACAAGTGGCATCAGAGCATTGTTTTTATGCTATCCATATTTTTGTAGAAATCTCTTAGACAACCATTTTATCCCCCTACCTATAAACATTTGGTATCAGAGCCTTGTTTTTCTAGGCATATAGTTTCAAGTGGGTGTTCTATATAAGCCCTAGTTTATCTAGGCATTATTAGCTTTCTCAGATTTGAGAAGAATGGCAGGTGGAGATAGCAAAGGATGGTAGTAGCCACCTACATTTGATAGGCAGAACTATGACATTTGGGCTAAGAAAATGAAGACTACTCTAGTTGCTAATGACCTATGGGATTTGGTCACCAATGGGTTCACAGACATCACATACCCAATAGCCTACACAGCCCTATCCAATGCTCAAAGAAACTAGTTGAAGGAAACAAGAATGAAGGATGCAAAATCCCTCAGTCTAATAGAGGCAGCCTTGATAGAGGATATTTTCCCCCGCATTACAGCAGCAAACTAGTCAAAATAGGCATGGGAAATATTGCATAACAGCTATAAGGGAACTGACAAGGTGAGATCAGTCAAGCACTAGCTATTTAGAAGAGATTTTGAGACCCTACAGATGAAGGAGAGTGAGTCTATTTCAGACTTTCACACTAGAGTTTCTACCATGCTAAATCAGCTAAGGATAAATGGAGAAAGCATGGATGAACAAATAATTGTTGAGAAAATCTTAAGGAGTCTACCTTCGAGATTTGACCCTATTGTCATAACCATTGAAGAGACAAAGGACCTGTCCAAAATGATAGTGGATGAGTTGATGGGTTCTCTACAAAGCCATGAGTAATGGTTGAATAGATCCACTCCTTCCCTTGAGCAAGCCTTCAAGGAACACACCAATGCAAGAGGTAGGGGAAGAGGAAGAAATAGCAGAGGTAGAGGTCAAAGAAGTAGAGGAAGAAGCAACTCTGAAAGAGGAGTGTCAAATAGCCAAGAAGAGGCAAGCAACTCACAACCAAGCTATCAAGAAAAGAAGAAGAACAATAGTTCTAATTAGAGGTATGACAAAAGCAATGTTCAATGCTATTACTGTCATAAGTTTGGCCATTATGCTAGTGAGTGTAGAAAGAAACAATGAGATCATGGAGGCCAAAATGCTAAAGTAGCAAATGAGTACAACACTGAAAATGAAAATTAGTTTAAGATGTTTATTGTATGCAACCTTGCTGAAAAGAGCAGCCCTGAAGTCTAGTATTTGGACAATGGGTCTAGCAACCACATGAGTGGTAATGCAAACTTGTTTGCCTCCATTGACAGTAATGTCAAGTCTGAGATCATGATGGGGAATCGTCAAAAGGTTCCTATCATAGGAAGAGGCATCATCACAGTCCTTAGCAAGTAAGGTGAGAAAATGGAAATCCAAGATGTCTATTATACCCCTGGCATAAAACATAAACTATTGAGCATTAGACAAATGGTCCAAAATGGCTATAGAATCCTAATGGAAAATGGAGAGTGCACAATATTTGACAAAGGAGGTAGTAAGAAAGTGATTACAATAGTACAGATGACAAGAAATATAATGTTTCCTCTTAGGATACACATAGAGTCTCCAGCACCATCTCCAGTTCTATCTCCGGTGCTATCTCTGGCACAGTTTCCAGTACTATCTCTGGCACTCACAATAGTGGGACAACAAATAGCCTTTAGGATAGTCATCAGAGACCCATCCAAATTGTGACATTTGAGATATGGGCACTTGAGCTTTTCTATTTTGAGTTTATTGTCCAAGAAAGGCATGGTTAGAAGGCTACCAAACATTGTAGAGCTCGATGGAAAATGTGAAGCCTATATTTTAGGAAAGAAGCACAGGCAACCTTTTCAATTAGGTTATTCTAGAAGGGCAAGAACACCATTGGATTTGGTACATTCAGATCTATGTGGCCCTATGAAAAACCCCACATTAGGTGGGAATGTATATTTTATGACCTCCATAGATGATTACAGTAGAAAATTTGGATTTATTTTTTAAAAAATAAATCAAAAGCCTTTGAGAAGTTTAAGTGGTTTAAGGCATCAGCTAAAAAGCAAAGTGGCCGCTATATCAAAGCCCTAAGAACAGATAAATGGGGAGAGTATATCTCTAAGGAATTTCTAAATTTCTATAGGAATGAAGGCATACATAAATAGTTCACAACAAGGTATACTCCATAGCAAAATGGATTAGCTAAAAGGAAAAATAGAACCATCATAGAGATGGCAGCAAGCATGCTAAAGGAAAAGGGATTGTCAAATGATTATTGGGGTGAAGCTATAGCAACAGTGGTCTACCTATTGAATAGGTGTCCTACAAAGGCCATTCATGATAGGATTCCACAAGAGGCATGGACAAACAACAAATGGAGTGTTGAACACCTAAGAATCTTCAGGTGTGGCATATGCATTCATGCCTAAAGAGAAGAGACAGAAATTTGATGATAAAGGTGAAAAATGTATCTTCACAGGCAATAGTGAAGAGTCAAAAGCCTATAGACTATATAATCCCATCACCAAAAAGGTTGTGATCAGCAGGGATGTTGAGTTCATTGAGAATGAAGCATGCGATGGAATGGTGGAAAGCACCACGGGTATTTCAGTCACAATACCCCTTAAAGATGAAGAAGCTCTGGAGGACAGCAACTCCGGAGGTGCTATAGAGAGCAGCAGCTTGGGGAGAAATTACCGTAGAGCATTGGAGAATAGTAGCTCTAGAGATGTTTAGAAAAGTAACTCTAGAGGTGGACAACAGCAAAGTAGCTCCAAAGATCAGTAGCTCTAGAGGTTTACAACTCTAGAGTTCTGCAGCTCCAGAGGTCAGCAGTCCAGTAGATCTGGAGATTGGTAGAATAGTAGCTCTGGAGGTTAGCAGTGCAGTAGCTCAGGAGGTCATCAGAACAATAGTTCTAGAGGTAATTTAGACCCCACAATCGTATCATTGATTCCATAGAGGACAAGGAGTGTGAAGGAGATTTACAACAACAAAAGGTATGCTGACGATGATGAGAATTTAGATTTTGCATTATTTTCTTGTAGTGATCCAATCTACTTTGAAGAAGTTGTGAAAGAAGAGAAATGGTGTAAGGCCATGGATGAAGAGTTGGATGCCATAGAGAGGAATGACACATGGTAGCTAACTAATTTACCCAAGGGTAAACAAGTGATTAGAGTTAAGTGGGTCTATAAGACCAAGTCTACTGTTGAAGGAAAGATTGAAAGACAAGGTAAGGCTTGTTGTCAAAGGGTACAAACAATAGCTTGGAAGAGATTATGATGAGACATATGCACCAATTGTAAGGCTAGAAATAGTTCAAGCTGTCATAGCTATTGCAGTCCAACACAAGTGTAAGGTGTTTCAAATGGATGTAAAGTTAGCCTTCTTGAACATAGTGCTGAAAGAGGAAGTGTAGTGGAACAACCACTTGGCTATGAAGTCCCAGGGCAAGAGGAGAAAGTATATAGGCTCCATAAAGTCCTCTATGGGCTAAAACAAGCACCCAGGGCATGGTACAACAGAATAGACTCATATTTAGTGAGTAATGGTTTTAGAAAAAGTAGCAGTGAGCTCACTCTTTACATCAAAGCAGATGAAGGTAATATTTTGATTATTTTTTTGTATGTAGATGATCTAATTTTTACTAGAAATAGTGATATTTTCATTTCTGATTTCAAAGGGGCAATGAAAAATGAGTTTGAGATGATAGACTTAGGTTTGCTAAAGTATTTTCTTGGCATTGAGGTCAAGCAAATAGAGCATGGCATATTTATTTCACAAACTAACTATGCCAAATGGATTGTGAAGAGATTTAAAATGGAGAATAGTAAACCTGCCCCTACACCAATAGCTACAAGTCTAAAATTGAGTAAAGAGGATAGAAGTAAGGAAGTAAACCCAACCTTCTACAAGAGCATGGTTGGAAGCCTCATGTACTTGACAACAACTAGGCCCGATTTGATGTATGTTGTAGGCCTAATTTCTAGGTTCATGGAGAAGCCTAAGGACACACATTGGCAAGCAAGAAAGAGGATCTTGAGGTATGTGAATGGCACAACAGGTTATGGCATCTTGTATGATGTTTCTAATGAGTTTAAGTTGTTTAGTTTCATGGATAGTGATTGGGCAGGAAATGTAGATGACCGGAAGAACACATCCGTCTATGTATTTCACATGGGTTTAGGCGTGATATCATAGGCATCCAAGAAGCAGTCCATTGTCTCTCTCTCTACAACAAAAGCTAAGTATATTGTAGCAAATGTAGTAGCTTGTCAAGCTATTTGGTTGAGAAGGATCCTTGCAGACTTGAATGAGAAGCAAGAAGATGGTACAACCATTCTTTGTGACAATGTTTCATCAATAGCCCTGATAAAGAATCTAGTCTTCCACGGATGAAGCAAACACATTAAGATCCATTATCACTTCATAAGGGAGTTGGTAGAATGAGGAGAGATTAAGTTATAGTATTGCAGATCTGAGTAGTAGCTCACTGACATTTTTACAAAGGCATTGCCAAAAGATTCTTTTGAATGCCTAAGAGATAGGCTAGACATTGTGGACAGCTTCAGAGGTGTACAACCCCAGAAAGAGGACAACTCTAGAGGTTCAAATCTAGAAAGATAGCAGCAGAGCTCCAGAGGTTCCACCTTGGAAGGTATGTCTAGCTCTGAAGATGCTCTGGAGATGCAGAAACAAAACTTCAGAGTTGAAGGAAGTTAGCTCTGGAGATGCAGACAGAGTGCTCCGGAGATGCAGAGAAGAGCTTCATAGGTGATCTAGGAAGGTAAAAATAGCTCTCGAGATCTCATCCAGAAAGGCAAAGGTAAAGGTATAACTCCAGAGATCAGTTCCAGAAAGAAAATTTTTGAATGACATCTAACTTTAGATTAAGGGGGAGTGTTGGAAGAATTTAATCTTTTGTCAGTGCATTAACTTCAGTCTGTCCCTGTGTCATACCTGGGGATCTCCAATGTTTGCACCCGAACATCATTGGCCTACCAGCATTCATTTTGGTAGGTGAGTTTGAATTTTGAATTGAGTTGAGCACCAGTTTTCTGGCAAGGAAAGAATGAGACAAAAGAAAGGGAAAAGTTGTTGACCGCAGGCAGAAGGTAGAGTTATCTTGCAGCAACAGAAGTGTAAGGGAATGTTCTAACACAGAGAATAGAAGAAGGGAATGTATAGTAGCACAATGACACACATGCAGCTATGGAGTTCCTACAGGTAGCTCCAAGAAATAGTTTGTAGCTCCAATGATTGGGGCATAACAAGAAAATAGAGCAGTAGCTCTACATTGTAATGTGTATGAAGTTTGAATGTAATTTTAGCAAAGGAATATACATTTAAAACATATTGCTGTCATTTGTGTTTTGTCTCTCTCTTCTATGTTTATGTTTGTTCTTGCTGCCCATACATTGTTGTAGCCTTTTTTTTTTTTTTGGACAACAACAATCTACCTCCCCTGCTCTCCCCTCTATTTCCAACAAGTAGTATCAGAGCATTGTTTTTATGCTGTCCATATTTATGTAGAAATCTCTTGGACAACCATTTTATCCCCCTACCTATCAACAAATGATAGGAGTAACCAATGAGATTAGGAAATTTGTGAGAATTGAAATCTTAGCATGAATTATTTTACAATGTGAGACAATTCTAGCACTATAATGCTCTCATATATTAGTCAAATAGAATCTATTAACTGGTACTTGTACCCATATACAATTCAAGGAATATGCCAATATGAAAAACCTGAGTTTAGAGAATTCTCTACTAATTCTAATGAGTACAATTTAAGATTTACTTGCCAAGACATCAAAATATAAGCCACAAGTCATGGAAAATAACTACCAGCATCAATCTTTTATGGCGTGAGAATTTTTCTAGCTATTTTGACACTGCCATTCACATTGAAAGCTAATAAGTTTAGAAAATTTACCACTATTTAAAGTTGTTTTTTATAAAAGATGAATGTTGCCTCTATGAAAAAAAGGCTCAAGAAATGCAGCAAATAGAATATCAAATGTAGTAGGTTTTATTCTATCATAAACTTGAAACCAAGATGAATCGTATGATTATTGTTTAGATGATGTCAAGAAATGGATCACTTATTTGTTTGGATAACATGAGATTTCAAGGCCTACGAATAGGCAGGTGACGCCACCACTAGATTACCAGCTTCAAAAGACTCCCCTAGTGAATTTGCTCTATATGCCAAGGTTCCAATAGGTCTATCTGACAACATGGAATGTAATGGTCAATCTTGTTATTAAAATCAGGAGAAACCTAAAACATTGAACCAAAAAAAATATTGGTAAAGCTTTTATGATTTTATGATAAGGGCTCCATCCATCATAATTAAAAGTAAAAGTAAGCCATCTAGATTAGGGCTTGAGATAGTTGTGATAATTATCAGATAAAACAAACCACAAAGATCGATGATCGGAACAAACCATAACCTAATACCAGAGTGTCTGAGGTCCTGGACACTAACTGCCTAGGGATTGATGGATACTGCAAGTATATTGTAGACAGAGACAAGTTCAAACCAGTGAATACAGTAGTAAATAACTAATGATCCTGCAGATAAAGTTGATAGTCAGTGGATAAAATGTTTCCAAAAACTGAAAATAATTTTGAAAATTTTCAATTTTTCTAACCTCCTCACACCTGTACAAATTCCTACTTAAAAAACAAATGATCAAAGGGTTGTGTTTTCACGTCAGGTTTAGCAGTGTATGCAATGATATAAATTTGTATAAAATATTTGACAAAAACCCTAAATTTATATCAAATGCACCAAATACAAATTAAAGATTAAACTAGATAAATGTTACCAAATATTTGATTGTGTTTCCTCCAATGATTTGCATAACTCCAAAAGCAATTCTCCAGGTGGAGGTAAATGAAAATGAGTTTAATTTTTTAAAAATTTCATGGGATGGTTCACGGGTAGTTAGGTAAATGATATTTTGGTTAAATGAATAGTAAAAAGTAAGTATGTTACCATGTTTTGAATTAGGTTAATAATAAATTAAAGTTATTAAATTTAATTTATTATTAATGAGAGGTTTAAGTTTAGGTTTAGGTTTGTTGGTGAAGTAAATAATAAATAAATTTGTTAAATTTATTTTATTATTTACGAGAAGAGATAATTAAAAGGGGAATTTAATTAATTAATTAAATTTTATGTGAAGGGAGTATTAGTTAAGGGCAATTAAGGACACTTAGGGATAATTACGGATAGATAATTAGGGGATAATTTATTATGTCTACAACTCCTACATCAGACATCTGGGGTTGTTGAAAAAAAGTGAGTCCCTCACTTTGCTGGGGCTAGAGGAAAACCAAGACGGTCCACCTCAGCCTGAGAAATCCAAGATGAGTCTTCTTTTGATCTACCTTTCTACTTCACAAGATATTTTTTGTATTGTCTGTTGCAAGTATGGGCCTAACCGATGTTGTCATTGATGTCAACATACTTTTGTTACATCAGTGATAAGGATTGGATGAGTTATTTGTTGAGGATACTGAGAAAGTCAGTCTTAGTCAGGAATAGTGAAGAACAGTGATGACAGTAAGGAAATAGCTCAACACAGGTTGAGGATCATAAGATGCTGATTAAAGGGTTTGTGGACATGAGTCTTAGGAGGTTCCAATTAAGATTTTAGAGGTTCGCATGAAGATATGAAGAAGTTGTGATTGATCAAGTAGAATCGGTTCCGGGAGATGCTTAGGAGTGACAGAGTATTACAGAAAGGTCTGGTGAGATCTGGAAATGCATTTTCCTATTTTGTGGATTGGAAGGAGTGTTGGGGGAGTCCTTGTGATGTGTCATCTTGATTTGTTCATGGTTTGAAAGTCTGGAAGAATCTACTCCTTTGTGATAGTCATGACAGACTGTGTTCTTGAGGCACCAGATGCAGGAGAGAAGAGATTTGAGTAAGTAGAAGAAGTGCGGACATATCTGGTCATTCAGGCAAGCTTGTGAAGGTTCTCGAATCATGTTGAGGTGGTGTTGTTGGTCCACATTAGAGTTGGAGCCCAGAATTGAAGAAATACTTCCGAATGAAGGTGTTCTTACTTAGGCTGGCCGACTGGTTGAGTTATTCATCTTGCAGATGTTCTTGTGGATGTGTGTCGACTTAGATGTTTGTTCCTAAGTTGATGTCATGTATAAATAAGGGATTGCGAAGTCATTTCAAGGTGTGACTTGTGTAGATGAGTGTGTGGTAGCGAGGAGAAGAACGAAAAGAAGAGTAGAAGGATTTGGGCTTCAATGGAACTGATTCAAGCATGGTGATGATGTTATTTACCAGTTCAAGTATGTAATACTTATTTATTGTAGATAGTGTGTCTCTTGTAGGCAGTGAGCCTCTTATGAGCAGTGTGCTCAGACAGTGAGCCCTAATTGGCATGTGCCATCTTATTTCTTTTATTCTTCTAATAGAGAATAACTTCTTGGGTTAGTCACCCCATGGTTTTTCCTTTAACCAGGTTTTCCACATCAAAATCTCGGTGTCTCATGTGTTGATGTGTTTCTACTCTTGGTTAATTGCATTAAGTTTTCATGATTGATTTATTGTTATAATGCTAAGTGAATTTAAGTGTTGAAAGAGAAGAAAGTTTTGGACAACTGATTCACCCCCCTCTCAGTTGTCTGCCCTAAATTTAACAATTAGTATCAGAGCTGAGTTCCTCTAAAAGGAGCTTAACCACTTGAGGAGATCTGGGATGTAGTCCTACAAGAAGGATAGTCTAAAGTTTGATGGAACTAACTTTGCTCTTTGGAAAGGTTGCATGGAATGTCACTTGCAGTGTATGGGATTTGCATATTTGTCTATGGTTAAAAAGGCCTATGTACCTCCACAAGGTGGTCCGACAATGCTAAATAAAATTACGGATGCTGAAAATAATTTGTGGACCAAAGAGGCTCTGTTAAGCGCGCTATCTGATTCAAAACTCTCAAATGTTATTAATCTACCAACTGCCTTTGAGATCTAGAATAAACTGGAGGTTTTACATGAAGGAGACCAGTTTGTCAAATGTGCAAGGTTATGAAGTCTAAAAGGGAAATTTGAAAAATTGAAGATGAGAGATGATGAAAATATTACCACCTTCATGCCAAGAGTAAATGAGCTGGTTTGTGGAATCAAAAATGCAGGTGGAACCCTGAGTGAAGATTGATTATTGCCAAAGTTCTCAGATCCCTTCCCGATTCTTATAAAATGAAGGCCTTTGCAATTGACAAATTCAGAGCTCACACAACAATCACAAGGGATCAATTGGTTGGTAAGCTAGCTGCTTTTGAAATGGCTGAGTTTGGAGATGATCCTCCAAAAATTGAATCTGCATTCAAAGCAAGTGCCTTGGTAAAAGGAAAACAAAGGTTTGATCCGGGAGAAAACTCTTCAAGGAAACCATCATGGTATGAAAATGCAAGAAAAGATTTGGAAGAAGAAGAAGCTGAAACTGCTCATCTTGAAGCTCTTATTGCAAAAAGACTACCAAGAGGATCCAGTAAGTATGAGGGAAAATTGTCTTTTAAGTGTTTTAACTGCAATAAGATTGGTCATTTTGCATCAAGGTGTCTGGAAAGATTTTCTAGGCCAAACAATAATAGACCAAGATTCCAGAAGAATTGTTACTATGCTCATGAAGGAGATGATGAAGGAGTAATAGATGATGAATCAGAGAAAGAAGACAAATCCAGAAGTGACTGGGTGTTCATTGCCATCAAGGAAGAAGATCCAATACCCTCTGAATCCGTAAATCATAAAGCCCTGGCTGCCCAAGTTGAAGAAAAAGATGATTGGGTCATTGACAGTGGCTGCTCTCACCACATGACAGGTGAAAAAAACAAGTTTATAGATTTGGAAAGGTATGAAGGAGGAGTGGTAAAGTTTGGTGATAACTCTGTAGGTAGAATCAGAGGTAGAGGAAGTATTTCTTTTGATGGAAAGAACAAAACTGGTAATGTATTATATGTTGAAGGATTGAAACACAATCTTCTCAGTGTGGAATAGTTGGTGGACAAGGGCTATGATCTTAGATTCAAGAATGGAAAGTGTAAAATCTTTGAAAGTTCTTGAACAAAGATTGCATCAGGTACCCAAACAAAAGGTAACATCTTTCACTTAGTTGGTACTAGTAAAAGTTGCTTATTTGTTCAAATTGATCAGAGTTGGTAATGGCATAAAAGAATGTGTCATGTGAACTTTGATAATATCATCAAGATAAGTAATACTCAAGCTGTAAGAGATCTTCCAAGATTGGTAAAACCTACAAATAGTTTGTGCAAAGAATGTCAGTTGGGTAAACAAAGCAGAATCTCATTCAAAAGTAAGGAACAATCTTCTACCGGATTATTAGACTTGGTTCACACTGACTTATGTGGTCTGGCAAGAATCAGGAGTGTGCAAGGGGATAGATACTTCATGTTGCTAATTGATGACTATTCCTGGATGATGTGGGTAACTTTTTTGAAAGAAAAATTAGAAGCACTTGAGAAATTCAAAATATTCAAGGCCATGGTGGAGAATGAAACCGGTTTAAAATTGAAATGTCTGAGGTCAGATAGAGGTGGAGAATTCACATCTGGTGAGTTCATAGCCTTTTGTGAAAAACATGGAATAAAGAGATAGTTGTCTGCCCCTAGAACTCCACAGCAGAATAGAGTAGTTGAGAGAAAGAATCAAACCATCTAGGAACCATCCAGGACCATGATGATGGAAGTAAATGTTCCTCAGATCTATTGGAGAGAAGTTGTCAGCACTGCAGTCTACACTCTCAATCGAGTTCAAATCAGAAACAATACCGGTAAGACTCCTTATGAACTTTGGTTTGGCATTACTCCCACTGTGAGATATTTTAGAGTTTTTGGTAACAAATGTTACATTAAAAGGGATGAATATCTAGGAAAGTTTGATGCTAGAAGTGATGAAGGAATATTCTTGGGTTACTCTACTCAAAGTAAAGCATACTAGTGTTACAACAAGAGACTGAGAAAGATTGTAGAAAGTGTAAATGTGAAGGCGGAGGAAGAAGTTGAAAGACCCTCAAGAATTCATGAGTATGATGAAGATGATCAGAATGGTGTTCAGACTCAAGGTATCCAAGTCTCTTCTGAGAAACAAAGTCAAGTTGATCCGGTAAGACAGGAAGAAGAGATAAGTCTCAATGAGACTGATCAAGAGTTAGAAATACAAGAGACTCCCAAAATTCTAAGGTATGTAACTCTAAACCACTCTGAAGATCAGATCATAGGTGACAAAAGCAAAGGGGTGCAAACGAGGAGGAGAATTGCTCAAAATTTAGATGAGTATTGTCTAATTTCAAAGATCAAACCTAAGACAGTAAATGAAGCCTGCAATGATGAAAACTGGACTAAGGCAATGGAGGAAGAACTGATGCAAATTGAGAAGAATCACACCTGGGATCTTGTTCCTAGACCAAGAAATAAAAATGTGATTGGAACCAAATGGGTCTTCTAGAACAAATTGAATGAACCTGGTGAAGTAATCAGAAACAAGGCCAGATTAGTTTGCAAAGGTTACTCTCAAATAGAAGGAGTTGATTTTGAAGAAACTTTTGCTCTGGTGGCAAGAATTGAAGCAGTCAGACTATTTCTTGCATTTGCTGCCTCAAGGATTTCAAGGTGTATTAGATGGATGTCAAATATGCCTTCCTAAATGGTAATTTGGAAGAAAACGTGTATATTGAGCAACTGGATGGATTTCAATTGTCTAATCATAGTGACATGGTCTGCAAATTAAAAAAGGCACTGTATGGACTGAAGCAAGCCCCAAGAGCCTGGTATGAAAGATTGGATAAGCATCTCTTGAAGATTGGTTTCAATAAAGGTACTGCTGACAGTAATTTGTATTTCAAAATTGATCATGAAAATATCTTAATTGTTGAAGTATTTGTTGATGATATCATTTTTCAAGGAAGAGACAGTATGTGTAAAACTTTTGCAAGTCAAATGAAAAGTGAGTTTGAGATGTCAATGCTTGGAGAAATGAATCTCTTTTTGGGTCTACAAATTACTCAAACAAAGAAAGGAATCTTCATCTCTTAGTCAAAATATGTGAAAGAATTGTCGAGGAAATTTGGGATGGAAGACTCAAAGCCAATGAACACTCCAATGGCAACCGGATGCAAGTTGAGCAAAGATGATGACTCTCCCAAGGTTGATCAGACAAAATATAGGTCAATGATTGGAGGACTGTTGTATCTCACTCAAACTAGACCAGATATTATGCAGGCCATTGGTCTTGTTGCTAGATTCCAAGTTGATCCTAGAGAATCTCATGTTATGGCAATCAAGAGGATTTTTAGATATCTAAAGGGGATAGTTGAGTATAGTCTATGGTATCCCAGAGATCATGATTTCTCTCTTCATGCATATATAGATGCAGATTGGGTAGGAGATGTGGATGACCGGAAGAGTACCAGTGGTGGAGTATTCTTTTTGGGAAAATGGTTGGTTTCTTGGCTAAGCAAGAAACAAGAGGCAATATCTCTATCTACAACTGAAGTAGAATACATTGCAGTAGTAGGTAGTTGCACTCAAATCTTATGGATGAAGCAAATGCTAAGAGACATTAAAATAGAATATGAGGAACCTATCACAATTTTCTATGACAATTCAAGTGCAATAAATATTTCTAAGAATCCAGTGTTGCATTCCAAGACCAAGCACATATCTATCAAGTTTCACTTTCTGAGAGAGCAAGTGAACAAGGATGAAGTCAGGTTGGAGTATGTGCCCTCCAAGGATCAAATTGTAGATACCTTTACTAAACCTCTTCCCAAGGACTCTTTTGAGTATCTCAGGGAGAAGTTAGGGGCTATTGCCCCTTCGATGATGAACTAGGATGCACTAATGTGCATCAGTGCGGTACATATCACAATCACATCTTGTGGTCTAGACTGATGATGGGGAGCTACTACTTAGGGGGAGCAGCAGATATGTTTTTGAAATGGTAAAGTTGCAAGTATGAGCCCTTTTCCATTGATGTCAAAGGGGGAGAAAAGACATGTGAAAAACAAGTGGTTGCCGATCAAAGGGGGAGCAGAAGTGAGAGACAATAAATGTGAAGAATGGCGATTGCTAATAGGGGGAGTTGTGACAGAAGAAAAGAAATTCTTGTCTTGATGGTCAAAATTAGTTTTTCACATCATATGTTGCCATCAATGACAAAGGGGGAGATTGTTGCAAGTATGGGCCTAACCAGTGTTGTCATTGATGTCAACATACTTCTATTACATCAGTGATAAGGATTGGATGAGTTATTTGTTGAGGATATTGAGAAAGTTAGTCTCAGTCAGGAACAGTGAAGAATAGTGATGAAAGTAAGGAAATAGCTCAACACAGGTTGAGGATCAGAAGATGCAAATTAAAGGGTTTGTGGACATCAGTCTTAGGAGGTTCCAGTTAAGATTTTAGAGGTCAGCATGAAGATATGAAGAAGTTGTGATTGATCAAGTAGAACCAGTTCCAGGAGATGCTGAGGAGTGACAGAGTGTTACAAAAAGGTCCGGTGAGATCCGGAAGTGCATTTTCATGTTTTGCGGATTGGAAGGAGTGTTGGGGGAGTCCTTGTGATGTGTCAACTTGATTTGTTCATGGTTTGAAGGTTTGGAAGAATCTACTCCTTTGTGACAGTCATGACAGACTGTGTTCTTGAGGCACTAGATGTAGGAGAGAAGAGATTTGAGTAAGTAGAAGAAGTGCGGATGTACCTAGTCATTCAGGCAAGCCTGTGAAGGTTCTTGGATCATGTTGAGGTGGTGTTGTCAGTTCGCATTAGAGTTGGATCCTGGAATTGAAGAAATACTTTTGGATGAAGGTGTTCTTACTGAGGCTAGCCGACCGGATGAGTTATTCATCTTGCAGATGTTCTTGTGGATGTGTGCCAACTTAGATGTTTGTTCCTAAGTTGATGTCATGTATAAATAAGGGATTGCAAAGTCATTTCAAGGTGTGACTTGTGTAGATGAGTGTGTGGTAGCGAGGAGAAGAACGAAAAGAAGAGCAGAAAGATTTGGGCTTCAATGGAACTGATTCAAGCATGGTGACGATGCTATTTACCAGTTCAAGTATGTAATACTTATTTATTGTAGACAATGTGTTTCTTGTAGGCAGTGAGCCTCTTGTGAGTAGTGTGTTTGGGCATTGAGCCCTACTTGGCATGTGCCATCTTATTTCTTTTATTCTTCTAATAGAGAATAACTTCTTGGGTTAGTTACCTTGTGGTTTTTCCCTTAACCGGGTTTTCCACATTAAAATCTTGGTGTCTCATGTGTTGATGTGTTTCTGCTCTTGGTTAATTGCATTAAGTTTTCATGATTGATTTATTGTTATAATGCCAAGTGAATTTAAGTGTTGAAAGAGAAGAAAGTTTTGGACAACTGATTCACCCCCCTCTTAGTTGTTTGCCCTAAATCTAACATTGTCTTCCTCTAGTGTTGCATCCAACTCTGTTGTCCAAGATGTCCTCAATCTACTCCGGTGCTTGTTGTGGTAACTACTTCTTCAGATCTTCTTCCATGTTGTCACTGAACTCTACTTCATGATACTGATATAGATCTGCAATGTTGAAAATAGGTGATATACCCAATGTCTCTAGTAACTCTACTTCATATACATTTCTTGAATCTAACGTTCTAAGTATCCTACATTGTCTAAACTTCATCTTCAACTTGTTATATGTCCCAAATAGAAATCTTTCTTTTCTCAAATACACCATCACTTTATCTCCAACTACAAATTCTTTGTGTCTTCTCTTCTCATATGCTTTCTCTTCATACTTACTATTCATCTCCAAATTCTTCTTAACCTAATTATGCATTGTCTCCATGTGTCCTTCAAATTCCTCTACTTCTGCACTCCTCTTATCTTCCATACTGATGTCTATTAACTTTGCTACTCCTCTATGGTTAGTTCCTATCACAATATCCAATGGTGTTCTTTGGATACTTGTTGTGTGGTTACACAACATGTCCCATTTTGACTTGACAAAATAAGGACCCAACTTTTATTGATTCTTTAGCTTGTTGTTTTTCTACTTTGGGTAGTTTGGTAAAATTAAGTCATGTATGTAACCCTGCAAGGGGGTAGATAGGTCACCATGATGAGGTCAATTGCCAAGGTTAGTATTTCACATTATTAACCTCATAGTTGGAAAGTGCATGAAATTCCATGCAAGTTTGCCTTTTGGATCACCCTGAAATTCTCTAAGGGGAGAAAGTTATGTTAAGTCAAAGTTTCAGTCAAACTTGATATTCTGAGGAGGGGGGTCATATTTTAGACATTAGTCACATTATATAAGATCACCTTGATATAATTTTATCACCTGATAACCACTTGGTCCACAAGGTCTAGACATCAATTTTACATAGTAGCTATTATCTACCAGTCAAACGACTTCATATATTTTGCAGGGGTCATATTTTTTAATATCTGTCATCTTATAAATATCACCCTCTTCACAAAATATCACCGTATGCCAATATGATGATGACATCATCTAAACCCAACGAACGAAGGAAATCACCCAGGTGATGATGTCAACATTCTATTTTACCTCGCAGAGGTATATATTCGATGCCCACTATATTTAATAACATGACAGTGACATCATTACAACACAATGATTAAACAAGGTCGTCGACATGGTGACGTCACCCCAATCTTTTCCCAAGGGTGGTCATATTTTCAACATCCCCTAATCTTAAATTCATGACTTGATTTACATGTGGTCAACGTTGACCATATGACCTGATTCTTTTGCACTAATTTTACCGCTCAAAGGCAGAGGGTCATTTTTTCCATGGGGTCATATTTTGAATATCACCTGATCTTTTGAAGATCACCCCCTTCCCCTATTTCCTAACATTAAATGGACATAAATGTAGTAGATGGATTCCCGTCGATTGTGAATACAATTCAAACACATGGCATCATCCATGGATTCTCTGTAGAAGATTGACAGATTAAGCCATCCCAATGTAGTTTTACCCTAATTTGCCCTATGGATATGTTTAAAGGTAACTTTCCAGGGTTATTTTCATTTACCTTGCAAAAAAATGAGAAATTATAGAGTAGAGAAGTCAAACCCTCATATAGCTACCTGTGAATGGACCAGATTTCCAATGTAACAGAACGGGTGATCTTCAGCATCTGCAACCCTTTTCCCTAACTACCCATCTAACCCAAGAGGAAAGCATTATCAGGTAAGTAATTGAAAAACCCTCCTGTTGTTATTATCTACATGTTTAGGTAAAATGTTCTTTCTTGTGGTTTGAATCTATAAATGTGCATATCATGATGAAATAAAGAGTAATGAATAGAGTATGCATGATGCCGTACGGATATATAATGTTGTATGAATGCATATAGATATTGTAAAGTAAGACAAGGCATGTTTATTGCAGGAGTCCATGGTAGATCTTAGATGGAATAGGTCTGATGTAGAATTTCTTAAGCCCATGTTTGTTCAGCCTGAGGGGGTACAATTTAAGTATGGCATCATTGGTGACACTCACCAGGGAGATACAGACCTAGCAGTATAGTCAACCAGAATAGATCATGATAAAGACAATACCCTCCTAGATGCAATATATGTTTCGAGAATGTGGCATGCCGTCAGACTCCCATATGCCATGGCAACCCCAGAGCTGGTAGTAGAGTGTGCCAGGAACTATAACCCTCAGACCAGGCGGGTGGAGAAGCATGGAAGAGTATATACCAACTTTTCAATTAAGGGCATCACATCTACTTTTAATCTTCTAGTTGGAAAGAGGGTGGTCAGCATGGATCTGCATAAGTTAGACACATAATACAACAATAATAAGAATAGTGCAAGGAAGAGGATGTATTAGTGGAGGTCTAAGAGCAGCACCTACACTGCCTCAGCTAAGATTCACATACACCTATATAAATTTGATTTTGATGATGAGTACCAGTACATGATGGCCTTGCTAAGCAGGATGACAGGTAAGCTTCATATAGGAAATTTTGAGAATTAGATGTTTGGAATCATCCAAATGGTCTTGTATAGAAGTAATAAGCCATTATGGGCTAAGTTCATCAGTGATGCATTGGATGAAGTCATGAGGAACCTGGGAGGTCAGGCATGCATGTTTCATATGACATCATATGTTGTGTACTCATGTACTTACAAGGGAACATTTGATGCCCTAACTATAGTCGGTAAGGTTAGTGGTGATGTAGATGATGCCCACATATGGGATCACTATCCTCAACTATAGAGAAAGAACTACCTCCTAGATTACAAATTAGTTAATGATGCATTCTCTATGCATCTAGTCAGAACCATGGATGAGGACAAGACCAAAAGACTAAGCATGGAGGCTCAGGAAGTTGTTTACAGACATGGGGCCTGGTTCATCCAGTATGCCACATTTTCATATATAAGAATAGAAGGATTTGAGGGACAACCCCTTATGTTACCAAGGTACCCTACTGATGGGATGGTCCTAATGGAATTTCTTAGACAAGTGTCTGCCATAGTGGAGGCATACAAAGCACAAAAGAAGATACCTCCAGTACTATTTCCAGTATCTATGGGTTGGTATATGTGCTCAAATTCATAGAGCATAAAGCATGCCATGGGAGGTTTGAAACTGATGTATCTACAGCCATTTCCATTGGCTAGCTCTTATGACCCCTATGGCAGGATGCAGAAAATAACAGGAAAACCTATTCACCAAAAGTAGCTGGAGGATTTTTGGACTAATTATGAGGATGAAGCTAATGTGAGAAGAAGAAAATACTAGAGGCTCACCTTGAACTAGATAAGGACATTTGATTGCATCCCAATGCTAGCACAACTAAAGAAGGATGATGGAAAAACTATGTCAAATGAATTTTAAGACAAGAAGGTGTATAACGACACCATCTCAGCCCTTGATCTAACACAACCAAAGGATATTTCCTTGGATCAATTTATAGGTGGGGTGCTGCAATTAACCCAAGTTTGGGTGGATGACGAAATAAACAGATTGAAGAAAAGGGGCATGCCCTTACTATTGATGCCAAGAAGAAAAGCCAAGAACTAACTAATGAGGAGTATGATGACTTCCTCAATGAGAAGAGAAAGTCCAATGGGGAGAGGTTACCCACCTAGAAATAGAGAAAAGGTCTCCCTAGAGGAAAGAAATCTAAAGATGAGCCTAAGGGGGTGATAATCAAAAGAATTGCCATACCAGTTGTAGGTGCATCAACATCAGGATAGGCATCCACCTCATCTGCACCGCCTCTGATGGACAAACCTAAAACAATGATGCAAGAGCATCCAGTGGTGTAAGGGCAATCTTACATCACCCAAAAAAAAATGTGTTTCAAAATTGTTGATGTTCTTTCCATTTCTTTTCAAAATTTGTGGTTCTAGTTCCATAATCACCTGAATAATGATGTAGAACTTTCAGTTTTCCAAACTGCTAAAAATAGTAACTTGCTTTTTTTAGAAAATTTACATTTGGGCACAGATTGAAGTAAAAATTTATAGGAAGTTATGTAATAGAAATATAAGACCTTTGGCAAAAAAATCATGCAAAGATCATTTGTGAGCTAAAAGATATTAAAGTTTTTGTTTCCTAAAAAATGCCTGAAAATTATTCAAACTTAGGTGTGAGGCACTAAATGGCCCTGTAAAAGCCCAAAAATGGCCAGAACTAGAAAAGTGGGTTCTTATGACATAGAGCACTCCGCGAGATTTTCGACGCATAAAACGGTTCATCAATCGAATGCCTAGATCAAAAGTTATGGCTATCGAAAGTTGACCTATTTTTGGAGCAAGATGCAAATTTCAAAATTAGGTTGTTGGCCGCCAAAAAGGCTATTAATAACCATTTTTGGGGACCCTGGGTAGTAGCAGAGTTAAGGGGGGATTGTAGAGTCAAGAATAGAAAGGAAAATAGAAACCCTAGCTAATTTGGGGTTACAGAAGGCAGATAATTCTAGAGTCTTGGGAGAGGAAGTTGTAATATGTTGCAGCCTATGGAGGGTTGATTCCTCTTATTATATTTGAGCTTCTATAATGTAACAAGTTGTCCAAATCAATAAAGAAAGTTCCATTTTCTGTGTGCAATTTCTATTGTTGTGTGTTTTATAATTTACCCCCTTCATCAAGTGGTATCAGAGTGAGGGTTCCTGAGTGTGTAGACAGATCACCGACTGTGAGGCAATTTGCACCAGGACCTGAGGTTGTGGGTTTGCTACGAAGACCAAGATGCCTCCATAAAGAAATCATTTTGGGAGGAATGCTTTGACGAAAGAAGGTTTTAGAGTCCTACAAAGGTAGATCGATGAATTGCAAGAGGACCTACGAAGAGGGTTTGATCCAAGAATGACAGTAGAAAGTGAGGATGAAGCTGAAGAAGAGCTATCTGAGGAAGAACAAGAAGCTGCAGGAGATCCTGTAGAAGTTAGGTTGTTGAGGGCCATTTTGAAGATCAGAAAGAGCCAAAGATTGAAGTTTCTACATATTCTGTAGATTTGAATCCAGAACAGCTTATTGATTGGATCAATGACATGGAGGAGTATTTTGAATATGAAGATGTGGAGGACCTAGATTGGGTCAAGTTTGCAAAAACAAAGTTGAAGGGCCATGCCAATATTTAGTGGAAGGAGGTCCAATTAGAGAGGAACAAAAGAGGAAAAGGAAAGATCACCACATGGGATTGGATGGTGGAGAAACTAAAGAAATAGTTCATTACTGTGGACTATGAGATGGAGTTGTTGAAGAAGCTACAAGGACTTAAGCAAGGTAACAAGTCTGTTAAGGAGTATACAGAAGAGTTTTCTAAGATTACTATTAGGACAGGCCATGTAGAGCCAAATAAGGAGAAGGTAGCCCATTACATTAATGGGTTGAGGCCAAGTATTCAAGAGGAGCCGAGCCTAGTTAGAATGACCACCATAGAAGATGTGTACTAGTTTTCCCTGAAGGTGGAAGAGAAGTTGAATAAAAGATTTGATAGCAAGCAAAGGGGAAGAGGTCAAGGTGGAAGGACTGGTGGAAGGCGCTATGGAGGCCGTAATAAAGATCAAAATAAGAGTGAAGAAGATGGCACCGGTTAAAATCAGAGAGGGGATAATGCCTACTGCCCTTGTGACCAAAACAATTGTGAGCAAAGAGGAAGAGGAAGAGGTAGACTTGGGCAAGGACCTAGAAGAGGAGGTTTCAGAGGAACCTATTTCTAATGTGGAGAAAAAGGGCATTGAGCATACAAGTGTCCGCAACATCAAGGAAGGACAAATAGAAGACCTGAAGGTAATGCATGAGTTGTACATGTAGATGAAGATGCTCCATCTGAGCATTCTGACGATGCTGAAAGGGGTGAAACCCTAGTTGTTAGAAGAACTTTGTTGAATGAGGAAAAAGAACCCAATCAGAGGAAGAGTTTATTCCACACAAGGTGCAAATGTGGAGGTAAGTGTTGTGCTATTATTTATAACAGTGGAAGTACTGACAATCTTGTTTCAGAGGAGATGGTTAACAAGTTGAAGTTGACAAGAAGGAAGCATCCATATCCATATCAGATTGCATGGTTGCAGAAGGACCATAGAGCTTTGGTTAGTGCGTAGTGTTTAGTGAAGTTCAAGATTGGAGACTACCATGATGAAGTGCTGTGTGATATCATACCAATGGATGCATGTCATATGTTGTTGGGGAGGCCATGGCAGTATGATAGGAGTGTTGTCCATGATGGCTGTGCAAACACATAGTCCCTAACAAAGGATGGATTTCATCATAAGTTGAAACCCTTGAAGGAGGTGGAAGAAAAGGTATGTAGTACTACCATAATTTGCTTGGTATATGGTAGGAAATTTTTGGAGGGTATGAAGCATGAGCATCATTGCTTTGCATTGATTCCTAAGATTAGTCAAGAGAAATGTGAAGATATACTAGCAAAAGTCTAAGAAATGTTGGAAGAATTTCAAGATATTGTCTCTGATAATGTACCAGAAGGTTTACCACTGGTGAGGAAGATAAGTCATCAATAGGATTTGATACCAAGAACCAGTTTTCCAAATAAGGTAGCCCATAGTATGACTCCAGCTGAGAGTGAAGAGTTGAATAGACAAGTTCAGGAGTTGTTGAGGAATGGATTGATAAGAGAGAGCCTAATTCTATGTGTAGTACCTACAGTACTAGCACCAAAGAAAGATGGAGAGTGGAGAATGTGTACAGACTCTCGAGCCATCAATAAGATCACAATCAAGTATAGATTTCCATTTCCTAGAATGGATGACATAATGGACTATTTGAGTGGAGCTAAGTACTTTACGAAGATTGACCTGAAGAGTGGGTATCACCAAATCCATATTAGAGAAGGAGATGAGTGGAAGACAACCTTCAAGACAAAGGAGGGTTTGTATGAGTGGTTAGTCATGCCATTTGGGCTAACCAATGCACTGAGCACATTCATGTGGCTCATGAACGAGGTACTAAGAGAATTTTTGGGAAGTTTTGTTTTTGTTTATTTAGATGATATTTTGATTTTCAATAAGACTTGGGATGAGCATCTAATGCATATTAGAAGAGTTTTAGAGAAGCTGAGGGAAGAGAAGTTGCTGAGTAATCTGAAGAAATGTAGTTTTACAAAGAAGGAGTTGGTATACCTAGGATATGTTGTCTTAGAGGAAGGTCTTAAGATGGACCCAGAGAAGGTGAGAACTATCCTTGAATGGCCTACACCAAAGAGTGCCACAGAGGCATGGTCTTTTCATGGCTTGGCAAGTTTTTATGGAAAGTTTATCAGAAATTTTAGTAGTATTTGTGCTCCCCTAACAAAGACAATGAGAGGGGATAGAAAATAGTTTAGATGGACTAAAGGAGCAGACAAAAGCTTTGATACATTGAAGCAAAAAGTTATAGAGCAACCTATTTTGGCACTTCCAGATTTCAATAAGGTATTTCAGATAGACTTTGATGCTAGTGGTAGTGCTATAGGAGCTATTTCGAGCCAAGAAGGTAAGCCCATTGCCTATTTTACTGAGAAGCTTAATGATGCCAAGAAAAAGTATTCTATTTATGATCAAGAATTTTATGCAATAGTTCAGGCTTTTAATAAATGGAGATATTATTTGTTGCCAAAAGAGTTTGTTTTATATACTGATCATTAGGCTTTGCAGTATCTTAATAGTCAAGGAAAGTTGAACCAAAGGCATTTAAAATGGGTTGAGTTTTTGCAGAGCTATGTTTTTATTTTGAAACACAGGAGTGGGAAGTCCAACAGAGTTGCAGATGCCTTAAGCAGAAGGCAAAATTTGTTGACAAAAATGAAGATAGAAGTTGTTGGGTTCGATGAGCTCAAAAGTTTTTATCCAAAAGATCTAGATTTTGCAGAGGCTTGGAAAGATTGTTTGGAACCTGCTACATTGAATAGGACAAAATGGTTGGATTTCATAATCCAAGATGGCATGTTGTTTAGAGGAATCCAGTTGTGCATTCCAAGGAGTTCCATGAGAGAGAACCTGATTAAGGAGAAGCATAGTGGGGGATTAGCTAGACACTTTGGTCAAGATAAGACCATTGCTATTATTGGTGAAAATTATTATTGGCCACAGTTGCAGCAGGATGTGAGTAAATTTATGCAGAGTTGCAGAATATGTTAGATGGTGAAAGGAGCAAGTCAGAATACAGGTCTATATTAGCCACTACCTATACTAGAGAAGCCATGGGATGATATTAGTATGGATTTTGTTCTTGGTTTACCAAGGACACAGAGAGGACATGATTCCATTTTGTGGTGGTGGACCGATTCTCGAAGATGGCACATTTTATCCCTTGCAAGAAGACTAATGATGTTGTTCATATTGCAGAGTTATTTTTCAGGGAGGTGGTGAGATTACATGGTCTACCAAAGAGCATAGTTTCAGATTGAGATACCAAGTTCGTTGGTTATTTCTAGAGTACATTATGGAAGAAGTTGAAGATAGATTTGAAATTTAGTTTTGCACACCATCCACAGACTGATGGATAGATGGAAGTAGTGAATAGGAGTTTGGGTAACTTACTATGATGCTTAGTAGGAGATAAGCCCAAGGGATGGGATTTGATTTTACCACAGGTAGAATTTGCTTACAACAATTCTGTCAATAGGAGTACTGGTAAATCATCATTCTAGATTGTATATGGAAATAGCCCAAGAAACGCTTCCGAGTTAAGGAAGTTAGACAAAGGAGAAAAGGCAAGTGCTGAAGCTGAAGACTTTGTAGAACATCTCAAGAATTTGCATGAAAAGGTGAGAAAGCACATTAATAAGATGAATATTTAGTACAAGGCTAAGGCAAATTAGAAGAGGAGGTATAAGGAGTACCAGGTAGGAGATGAAGTCATGGTTCACTTGAGAAAAGAAAGGTTCCCAATTGGAACATACAATAAGTTGAAAATGAAAAAATTTGGACCGTTCAGATCTTGAAGAAGCATGATTCAGGAAATGCATATGAGGTAGAGCTATTGAGTGGGATTAATATTTCCCTTGTGTTCAACATTTCTAATTTAACAGAATATCATGAGGGTGGCACAAAGGATGGAACAATAGAAGAATAGTGGAATATCCTGGCATCAACTTCAACGGAGGAGATAAAAGCAATCTTGGATAGCCATGTGGGAAGTACGTGGAATAGGCAATATGAAGAATATCTGATGAAATGGAAAGGAAGACCTACCAAAGATTCTTCTTGGTTGTCTAAAGAAGAGGTTGACCATTTGGGTTTTCCTCACACAAACACCTGAGACATGATAGGGTCACTTCTCAAATTACCCTGGGTGTCTAATGCAGGAGCATCTAGTGGTGTAAGGGCAATCTTGCATCACCCCCAAAAAAAAGTGTTTCAAAATTGTTGATGTTATTTCCATTTCTTTTCAAAATTTGTGGTTTTAGTTCCATAATTGTCTGAATAATGATGTAGAACTTTCAGTTTTTCCAAACTGCTAAAAATAATATGTTATTTTTAGAAAGTTTACATTTGGGCATGGATTGAAGTGAAAATTTACAAGAAGTTACATAATAGAAATATAAGACCTTTGGTGAAGGAATCACACAAAGATCATTTGTGAGCTGAAAGATATTAAAGTTTCCGTTTCCTGAAAAATGACTGAAAATTATTCAAACTCAGGTTTGAAGAACTAAATGGCCCCATACGGGCCCAAAAATGGATGGAAACAGAAAAGTGGGTTCTTAGCACATAGATCACTTTGTGAGATTTCTGATGCATAAAACAATTCATCAATCGGACACCTAGATCAAAAGTTATGGCTTCCAGAAATTGACCTATTTTTTGAGGGAGATGCAAATTTTGAAATTAGGTTGCTGGCTACCAAAAAGGCTATTAATAACCATTTTTTGGGAACCCTGGGTAGTAGGAGAGTTAGAGGGGGGAGTGTAGAGTCAATAATAGGTGGGAAAACATAAACCCTAGCTAATTTGGGGTTACAAAAAGTAGATAATTCTAGAGTCTTGGGAGAGGAAGCTGTAATGTGTTGTAGCCTATGGAGGGTTGATTCCTCTGATTATATTTGAGCTTCTGTAATGTAACAAGTTATACAAATCAATAAAGAAAGTTTTATTTTCTATGTACAATTTGTGTTGCTATGTGTTTTATGATTTACCCCCTTCATCAAACAAAGAAGATCTTGAGGCCAGCTACTGAAACTACAAAAGTACAAGATGAGGGTTAGACCTCACAACAAGAAGTAAAAGAAGATATCCCTTTTGAGGTAGAGCCAGTAAATAAAGAGCTTGTAGATGATGACCCAATGATGCTTAGTAGGAAGAGGAGGGCGGCGCCACTGATGTCACCACCCAAGAAGCAAAGAACATCTATGTAGGGTGATATCAACGCTAATCCTATAGTATTAAGAGGAGCAGGTGGTGAAGCATTTAAGAAAGAGATGCAACATGATGTGCCACTTCCCACCATTATAAAGTTCAAAACTAAGAAGGTAGAAGAATAGACAAAAGAATCTTTCAAAGCAGGTCATGGTGGTCCTTTCTCCTTAGAGGACACTGTCAACTTATTAGATGATGAGGTAGTGCAGAATGTAGCCTCTTAGAGAATGGAAACTCTTGCCTCCAATACATGCATGACTCCACACCTATTAGTACAGATGGTGGTATTGGAGGAGGTGAAGTAAACAACTTAGGAAGAAAAGGAAAGTAGCCTAGAAAGGGCAGCCCAACAAATCAGGCTTGACAAATTGGTCAATCAGGTGACTAGCCCTACAGTTATAGATTTAACATATAGGGAGGATGTGAGCCCCAAAGAAAAGGCAGGTGCACCTGATGTGATAGTGAAAGTTGAAGTGACCAAGCAGGCAGAAGAAGAGAGCAATGCTCCAGATATGGGCCAGCAACAACATGAGATTCCTGTTGAGCCAAAGATAGTGGAAGTCCAACAAAAGGGTAGGGGTGGTAAAGATACATCAGGTGATGATGCTGCCTAGACTTAAGGAGATATAGGAGTAAAGGATAAATCAAGTCATGAGGACCTTGAGACACAAGACATCGGTGCATCAGGTATGGAACAAGAAGTAACCCAAGATCAGGGTGATGCACCAAGGCCAAACACTCAAACATCAGCCACAAATGTTAACATGCCTAAAAATGAGGAAAATACTAAAGTGGATGAAACACAGAAAGAGGGAGTGTAGGATCAAGCATAGAATCATCATGTGGACATTCCACAAGATCCTCCCCCATAGAAAGAGGCCCCTCAGCAAGAAGAGATGCAACAAGATCCCCCTCATGAGGAATTCCTTGAGGAAGAAACTAGGAAATCCCCTTCTCCACCAAGAATAGAGGTAGTTACTGGAGATCATGGTAGACATGATGATGACAAAGGACGTCAAAGATTTGGAGATGAAGTACCTCAATGGGTAGAGAAAGAAATAGGTATGGAAGAAGGATCTGAAATTCAAGAATTTGATGTTTCCACCTTGTTTGCAGAAACAATAATGAAGCCCAAGAGGAAAACCAGATTGACATCAGCTATTAGAAGAGATCCTACTACAGACAGAAGGACTACCCAAGTAGCACTTCCCACTGTAGAGAAAGAGAAGGCCAAGATCACCCTTGAAGAGTTCCAAATCACAACTGTTGATTTGGGTTTTGCTAATGAGGACCAAGAAGGTCAGGAAGGGAAGGACATCATTAATTCTTTGACCCAAAGGGTAAAGAATGAGAAAGAGAAAAATAAATAGCATAAGTAGCACATTTCCTAGTTGCATTCATATATAAAGTGGTTGATTAACCCTAATAGAACACTAGTTGATTCGGCAGTCCCATTAACTGTCATATCCCAGGAGGAGGTCACCAAGCTGGACCTCACAAAGCATGAAGCCATGATCACGGAGAAGTGGATGCTATTAGTCCTCACAGAAGCTGAGGAAGTTTTGAGAACCTCTTTGTAGAGGTGGAATTATTTAAACATTTTAAAGAGGAAAGTAGATAAAATGTAGAATGAAACAAGGAGACTGTCATTCCAATTGGAAAAGGACCTAACTTCTTTAAGCGAGATGAAGAGGATTGATCCTCAAATTGTAATAAACAATCAAGTGTTGAATAATAACACTGCCCTACTGATAGATGTATGGTATGAAGATATTAGGTTCGAATGTGATATCCTGAAGAAATGCAGTGGCAAGCTCAGGGATATTAGTATAAAGCTACACAGTATGATGGCCTATGAAGTAGAGATCCTTGAAGCTTTAGAAGGAAAAGTAGAGGGAAAGATTAAAAATCAAGATGCAGACTTTGCTATCATAGCTCTGCATGATAATTTCCAGCCGGTAACTGATGACCCCCTTGTTGATAACTAAGAGGGGGGGTGAATCAGTTATCCTAATAAATTCCACTTTCTGAATTTTCTTAACAGTTAGTACAACATCAAATCAAGTATGCAAACATAACCATGAAATGGAGATAATACCAATGCACATGACAAAATGATTTTGACGTGGAAACCCTGTTAAGGGAAAAGCCATGGGGTGATTAACCCAAGATATTCTTCTCTGTTAGAAGAATAGATAGAACAAAATGACACATGCCAATTAGGGCTTACTGTCTGAGCACACTGCTCACAAGAGGCTCACTGCCTACAAGAGACTCACTGTCTACAAGAAAGGAAGATAACACAATGTTTGAACTGATGAGAAGCATCCATACATGCTGAGGTTTAGTTTCAGTTAAGCTCAATAAACTGATTTGTTGTACTTTATTCTTACTCTTTCTTGATGCAGCTGTAATATCACATTCTGGACCTCTTCTGCTATCTTTACTCCACTCTTCTGCTTTTCTTTGCACCACAAAAAACAACACACACCTTTACATCTAAATCAATCATGTATATATATCCGCACAAGTGATTTCATCATCTTTCTAGTCAGCATCTGGAACAGTCAATAATTTCCTCAAACTCTAATCTGTCGGCTGAATCCTTGCATACCAAGTAATGCGGATCAAGGATATACTTGTAGAAGTCATCAATCATGTCAGCCAATCATAACTTATGCTTTAAGATCCTTTTCCATCATCAGTAGCACATCCAAAATAGTGTCTGATGTTCTGCAAGTCAGTTCTTCCTCTGTTCACACTATCACTTGGGAACATGACACTCAAGTATTCATATCTCTTTATCGTTTCCACACCAGAGGCTCAAACCCTAGAATCTATCAGTCAAGATACTCCTCTTGACTTTCCCAAGTCTGCACTTTACAAGGGTACTTCCTCTAACAGATCCAGACCTGACTGTTGGACCTTCTGTATGCTCTGTTCTTGCTTATCGGACCTGTAAGTTCTTCAAACTGACTTCCGGTAGAGACACACCATATCCTACGGATATGTGGGATGATCTTTGTTGCCATCAATGACAACAATCATGAAGCTCCATTGTGTCTCTTGCCAACAATCTCCCCCTTTGGCATTGATGGAAACACTTAGTGAAAAATGACTAAGTGTTACACTATACTCCCCCTTTATTGATGCTTTCTTCTAATGTACACTTTACCGGAGCTCCCTCTTAGCTAGATTCCACATTTTTCACTATTCCTCACTCCCCCTTTGACATCAATGGAAAAGAGTAGGGTTTGCTAACCAAAATTGTCAAAAATTCAACTATACTTGGCCGCATAAGTATATACATATAGCATTCTTACATATACTGAAGTATATCTGCAAAAGTTGTCTTCAATTGGATGAATTATGTAGCCCAACTTTGCTTCATTCTATCCAAAATTGATATATGATTGCTCAACAAGAATGCAAACACATATGCCCTTTTCAGATCTGTCGAATCATTGGTCTGGGCTGTGATCTGAGCTTTTTTTATGGCCTCATGCATGGCCTCTAACTTAGGGACAATTATCCCTCTGAGTTCACCCAACCTACTGATTATGTTTTTCTTCTCTTTTTCAAGCTTTTTAATTTCATTCAAAACTACAACCATTTGACATTCTTGATTTATTATGGATGTGGTAAGTGGATCAAAATTTTGAGAGAGTTTTATTAGTTTGTCCTCTTGTTCTTTTCTTTTCTTCTCAATCTCCACTATTGTTTTGGACCAGGATATACAAAATTTGTATACATCTCCTCCATCCTTAAGAGCATTTTCCAAACTTTTTATCCCAATACCCATAACTCTCCTGTCATTTGATATTATCCCTTGTAGCTCAGAGAATCTCTTATCCAAAAACTCTTTCCTGACCTTCTCCTCAGCTGATTTCTCTATAGAATCAAAATGTGTGCTAACACTATTGACTAGAGTTTTGAGATTACCAGAAGAGGAGGCTATAGGATCCTTCTGAAAAGATGGCATGATCTTTTCTAATACTCCAGATGCGGCTGCTAAAAGCTCACAGTCTTCCATGTGAGACTTCAGGAGTTTTTCTTTGGCCTTTGCATTGGCAAATGAGGCTATCTTCATTGTTTGTACTAGAGAAAGAGAGTCAAAATCAAGTAGCCCTTTTAGCAATTCCGGTTCATCAATTTCCATGGTTTCTTTTGTCAAGAAGTCCTTTACAGATTCTATAGTGTCTCTTACCAGAGATAGATTCTTCTTTTCTTCTGTAGTCACAGAACTATCTCTTTGAGCTTTGTCTTCTTCCACAACCTTAGTATTGATATCTTCTTTTTCCTTCACTTCTACTTCTTGGCTGATTTTCTCTTCTACTCTTTCTTCTCCTTTAGATCCAGAGACTACAGGGGAAACTAGAGGAGAGATGTTTGCTTGTTCAAGGATTTCCTCTTCTGGAGCAAAGGATTCCAAATCCTTAGCTTTTTCTGCACCGGAGTCCATTACTTCTTCTACCATTTTCTCAGAAGATTCTTTTGCAACACTTGTGGCCAAGGGATTAATACCCAAGTCCTCTATAATCAGAATGTTGAATCTTTTGTATGCATTCTAGAGAATCTCTTCAGTCTCTTTTGCAATTTTGTCAATCTCTCCAAGCATGAGTTGGTTCATTCTTGCTTTGCTCCAGAATTCATCCTTACAATCTTTGAAGATCATGCTCTTCTACTTAGTAGTGATGGAGGGATAGAGCTAAATAGCTATCTGTTCCCAGATCTCCGTATCCTTCTCTTTGGCATTATTCTTCCTCAATTCATGTTCCTTCTCAAGGCTTTTAGGAATTAAAGATACAATCTCAATGAAAGCCTTGTTGTAAATGTTCAGATACTTAACTGTGGCATCCTGCAGAATCTTCTGATCAGGTTCACTACATTCATCATAGAATTCAGCCATTGGCTGTAGATTTTTGTCCATGGTGACTGATTTGATTATGTCATCAATGTGAAGAGTGGGTTTTTCAACATATTCCTCTGCCTTTTCTTCTTCACCTTGACCAGTAGAGGGTTCACTAGATGTTTTCTTCTTTTTCTTCATTTTCTTGACTTCTTCATCAGATTTAGTCTCCTCTTCATCCCTTTGACTCGCATAAGCTCTTGTGGCTTTTGTCTTTGTTCTTTTCTCTCCTTTTCTAGATGATTTTGCTTCCGGTTTTGATGTCCTTGAGCTTTTAGTAGTGGTAGGTGCAAACCTCTTAGAGGATATTGTCTGGGTGGGGGCTTCTACCAGATCACTTCCCTTTTCAGCTTCTTCCTTCTCTTTCTCTGCTCTTTCCCTCTTCTCCCTGTTAGCATCAAGTGTCTCTTTTGAGATGCCAAATCCTTTGGCAACTTCTTCAACTTCTTTTCTCACCTTCCTTTTGATCTCTGGCTACCTTAGCTCTATATGAATTTTCACACTTAGTTCTTCAAAGGTTCCAAATCTTTTTGCCTTTGGATCCTTTGGCTGACTGAGCATGTGTTGAACATGCAGCTCCATAATTTGTTCATCAACTTCATACCCCATGGGCATGATCCAGACTATCCTTGGTTCTACTGCCTCCATTAGGCATTGATCAGTATCTACCATAAAACAAACTGTATCTTTGTATTTCTCAACCACTGATTTGGGGATTCTTTCTCTTGCTTGCATCATGCTCTAAAAATTCTTGAAATAGCCCTAGAGAGCTATAATCTGTGCCTTGGCATCACCAAGTGTATGTATATAATCTTTGATTTGAATAGCTACTGGTCTATCATTCTGCCATACCCAGCCACTGGATCCGGAAAGCTCATTCATGTAATAAAAGAATAGGCAGAGCATCAAGCCACCATACTTGAAGGAGTTCTTCTTGTCCTTCTTTATCTTTTGTAGATTTTCCAAAAGTTGGGTTAGAAGAAGTTCACATAGATCATAGTCAGCATTTTCTTTTAGCATCTGATAGGCTATATAAACTGCAGTTCCCGGTACTGAGTTTTCCCTACTAGAGTGATAAATCTTGTAACCAATTATCATGGATGCAACTTTGACATCTAGATCAGTGATATCTTCAATTGTCATAGCTCTCTTGTCAAATTTTGATCCAGTTGCATCACTTACTATCTGATTCTTGATAGATTTGAGAACAGGTATCCCACTGGATGAGTGCAGACCAGTTACTACCTTAATTGCATCTTTGGTGATTTTAAATGGTCTATTCAACCATAAGAAATTGTCATGCACTCTGCTTAACACATACCAGACCCATTCATCTTCTTCAAAATAGGGGAAATGAATGCACTGTGCAAAATGCTTCTCCTGGATGGCTTTATACTGAGGTTTGATCTCAAAAGAATCATCTATTAACTGCTTGTGATAGATATCCATTAACTTTGATTCACCAAAATCTCTAATGTTTGCATGAATGTAAACCCTAACATCTTCTACATGTAGAACCCCATGCAGAATGCTTGAAAAGGCACCTAGGGGATCAACTTCTAGAGATTTATATGGATGCTTCTTAAATTTACGATGAGGTCTATCAGAGATCTTCACAATATTCGGAGTAGTCATTTCTAAAAGGATTTTACTAAGAGATATTCAGCCAAAAAAAAACCTTTTTCATTTCATGAGTTTGCTGAGGGAGCCAGATTTGATTAGCTAGATGAAACGATTTCAATGGCTGATCTTTGAGAGTTGAGACAATTGACGCAGAGCTCCTTTTTCTTTTCTTCTTGAATGCAAATGTGCAAATGACAAGCGAATGAATTCTTTTATTTCTGAAAAACCCTAATTTTTACCCTGCAATAAATGTGCAACCTAACTCATTCTAGTTTACCTTGTTTATCTTATTGGGAGACATAACCTTTCTGAATCACTGAGATAAACTTTAAAGTTATTCTTAGAGAATAGTGATAATCTATCTTCCTTTCACTAATCATTTGATCTATCAAAATTCTATAGTTTGAATCATGTCAGGTTTAACTGTGAGAAACCTACTTCTCACCAGATGACTGAGGAATCAGATTAGTCCTCTACCTATTTAAAACTTCTTACGGATCTTTCATATCTTAATCACAATTTACTTGGATGTTTTTCTAAGAGCCCTTTAATCCGTAATTTTCTTTGTGCCAATTCTGGCACCAATTGACTGGATAGGGGATAATGTTTTTCCTTGAGACTCCCCTTGAGCCAGAGCTCACTTTTTAGTTTTCAGAAGGAATATCAGCACCAGATTTTGGTGCGGATCCATCTCCTACATTTTCTGAGCTTTTCTTCACCTAGATCTTGTTCATCTCTCTTTGAACTTCATCCGCATTCATTTTCCTTTTGCCTTTGTCTTAATTCTGATAATGATGCACTGGACCCCTTTTGTCCTGATTCTTGTTTCTACAGAATTTGGCAATATGACTGGATCTATTGCAATTATAGCAAACAACATTTCTTTGCATATTTGATTGATATCCTTTTGATCTGCATTTACTAGCCATATGAGCTACTCTATTGCATGCATAGCATCTGCCATAGAATGAAGTGTTCATTTGCATATTTCTACATTCATGAGATTTGTGACCATACCTTTTGTAGTTAAGGCATTGTCTGGAGAATGGTGAATTAGTTTGATTCATTCTCTTTCTGCATTGATTAGCTTTGTGCCCAAAGTTATTACAATTGCGGTAGTATCCATTGAAAGATGGATATCTTTGAGCATTGGGTTGCCTTACCAGAGGTCTTCTAGTCTTGTCCCTTGGATTTCTTGATTCAAAATTCTTTTGACCAGATCCAGAGCTTTCACCTTTCTCATACCCTAAGCCATTCTTGTCATCTACCCTCTTTTGGCTTTCAAGAAGAATTTCAAGTTGAGCAGAACTTATCTTGAATTTCTCTTTGTATTCATTTGCTATTTGAAGATCCTTTTTAAGAGTGTCAATTTGATCCTCAAGTTTTTCTTCATTATCTCTAGCATCTTCAAGATCAGATTCAAGATGTCTGATTATTCTATCCATCTTGTGGGAGTCTTCTGATTTCTCCCTAAGAGATTTTCTTAGATCATCTTCAGTCTTTCTTTTCTCTTCAATTTCTCGGGTGAATTTCATAACTCTTGATTCCATTTCATGTCTTATCATAATGACTTCTTTTGATAATTTTTCACATAACTTGGTTTTCTCTTTCAGTTCTTCATTTGTACCATTTGCTTCACCTTGAGTTGCTAATTGCTAAAGTAGTTCTTTTGTTTTCTTCATAGAGATGCTTAGTTTCCCTTTTAATTCATTTATGAAATCATCAACCTGTTTAAGTCTTTCCTTCAATTCATTGACTTCAGAGTTGGAATGTTCAAGATCATCTAGGGTAGACTGAAGTTGTTCCTTCAAACCATACATATCCATTTGAATTCCTAGATCTTCCTCAAGTTGTTAAGCTCTGTTTAGAGGAACTTGGCTCTGATACCAATTGTTGATAACTGAGAGGGGGGGTGAATCAGTTATCCTAATAAATTCCACTTTCTAAAATTTCTTAACAGTTAGTACAACATCAAATCAAGTATGCAAACATAACCATGAAATGGAGATAATACCAATGCGTATGACATAATGATTTTGATGTGGAAACCCTATTAAGGGAAAAACCACAGGGTGATTAACCCAAGATATTATTCTCTATTAGAAGAATAGATAGAACAAAATGGCACATGCCAATTAGGGCTTACTACCTGAGCACACTACTCACAAGAGGCTCACTGCCTACAAGAGACTCACTATCTACAAGAAAGGAAGATAACATAATGTTTGAACTGATGAGAAGCATCCACACATGCTGAGGTTCAGTTCTGGTTAAGCTCAATAAACTGATCTACTGCACTTCATTCTTACTCTTTCTTGATGCAGCTGTAATATCACATTCTGGACCTCTTCTGCTATCTTTACTCTGCTCTTCTACTTTTCTTCGCACCACAAAAAACAACACACACCTTTACATCTAAATCAATCATGTATATATATCCACACAAGTGATTTCATCATCTTTCTAGTCGGCATCCAGAACAGTCAATAATTTCCTCAAACTCTGATCTATTATCTGAATCCTTGCATACCAAGTAATGCGGATCAAGTATATACTTGTAGAAGTCATCAATCATGTCAGCCAATCATAACTTATGCTTTAAGATCCTTTTCCATCATCAGTAACACATCCGGAATAATGTCTGATGTTCTGCCAGTCAGTTCTTCCTCTGTTCACACCGTCGCTTGGGAACACGACACTCAAGTATTTATCTCTTTATCCCTTCCACACCAAAGGCTCAAACCCTAGAATCTATCAGTCAAGATACTCCTCTTGACTTTCCCAAGTCTGCACTTTACAAGGGTACTTCCTCTAACAGATTCAGACCTGACTGTTGGACCTTTTGTATGCTCTACTCTTGCTTACCAGACCTGTAAGCTCTTCAAACTGACTTCTGATAGAGACACACCATATCCTGCGGATGTGTGGGATGATCTTTTTTACCATCAATGACAACAATCATGAAGCTCCAATGTGTCTCTTGCCAACACCCCTCACCCACCTGACGGAAGAAGTGATGAACAAGATCATGAGGATCAAGGTCAGGGTGGAAACTTACAATGAGACTTTGAACAATAGAAAGGGTAAGCTAGATGCAATCAAAGCTAAATTCCAGTCTCATAAGCATGCCATAACAAAGGCTAGAACCCAAGATGACAGGGAGGTAGATAAAATAGTGCAGGCATATGAGAACATTAGGACAACAATGAAGGTCCATATACAGGATGATGTACATCAAGGTGATAGGTATACAGAAAGTAATGAGGATGATGATAATGATGAAGAAGAAGAAAATGAAGAGGAGGAACCTGAAGAATGAATGAAGATGCATTACGAAGAAGACACATGCGTAAGGTACTAATAAGATAATGAGTCATCCAGATGGTTGCCAGCTGGTAACCTGTGCCACAAAGGAAGAGTTGACTGAGTCAAAGAGTGATTATCTACCATTGATCTTAATTGACAAATCCTGACCATAGGTCATTTGTAACTTCTCCCTCACCTTATTCTATAAAAGGTGTAGGGGTGCCATATTTTGAATATTCAAAACTTAATTGAAATTTAATTGCTGAATATCAGGACTAATTTCAAAGTTGTTGTAAATGTACATTTTATGCATATTGAATGAAAGAGAAGACAATTTGATTACAAATCATCATAAATCTAGAGTAATCTGTGTTTGAAATCTTGATACATGCATTAAGCACCTGCGTCCTTTGGAGTGCTTGTCAGTCTACATGTGTTGTTTTTCATTCCTTATCCTTTGAAGTTAGCATCATCCATATCTAGCTGTGGAACATCCTGGTGACATATGGTTTGATTCCTTCTCCTCATGAATGTATCTTGTATGTACATGGTTTAATGGCTAAAGATTCACCAAAATTAGAAGCATTCTTTTAAATTTCTTTTAATTTCATAACAGATCATCATCATAATTACAAATAACAGAGAATTAAAAGTAAATAACATGAAATATGTTGATATCCCGTAGATAATTAGAAATACATAGCATATTTAGAGTAAAAGCATGCTAAATTGACAAATATCACGTAAATTCAAACATAAATCCATGAGATACATGCAAATCTCCACTTACAGACACAACATTTGAATAAATATATAGTGTAGAAGAAAGAACAAGTTCATGATATCAATAATCAGAAGAATTGATCAAACTTGCAAATACATCATCTATCTTTAGAAATAGAATAGAAATAACCTCTCTATGGAGTAAATTTATAGGAAGTAGAACAATATTGTTCATCAAGACAAATGTAAGTCCCCTGAAAATGGAAAACAACATGTCACATCAACCTCTGAGTAATGTCAGATGATCATGACCTGATCAACGGAGACTTGGAGTCATCAACTTATCCTAAGTTGATCATACTTTACAAGATAATAAATGTTTGTTGTGCAAATTTTTATGCATGTTGTTATGACTAAAAATCATCATCAACATAAATTGGTGCTAGAAGGAGGGCCTTGACATTAGTAGATTTGTCTGATTTGATGATGCAGACAAAAAGGTAATATTCATGCAACTCTGTATTTCAAGTCGTATGGAAAGATTTGCTATTTTAAGTCCTTGCATGCTTGTACATTGCTAAGTTTTCAAAATTGAGCATAAATATTGCAAGCTTTGTGGTTGATCACTGTGAATTTTCAAAGATAGGCTCTACTTCAAGTCTTTTACTAAAAGCTTTGAGGTAATCTGCTTGAGAGACTTGATATCCAGTTGCTCATGTCCCAAAGCCTCATGTCACCTCATATTTGCATCATTCCTACAAATATTGCATAAATATCCTGTCAGTTTCAGATACTAATCATAAATACAATTGCTGCTAGGTTGTTTTAACTGATCTTTACAGTAAACAAGCCAAATTTCCTTAAATTCAAGAAATCTTGGCTCTTAGGCCAAATACCAGGTCTAGATCCAACGGACTCTTTGAAAAATTACCTATCTGGACATTTAGACCTAGAACAATAGATATTCATAATTCTCCTGGTTCTAGTGCTTTAGGAGATTCACCAAAATGTGCTCCTATAACTCCTATCGGGTCACAAACACCTACAGGACCACCTATCACACCTCAGGTCAAACCTCCACTTGTCACACCTTAGGTCCAACCTCCACCAATCACAATGTCATTCTTTACTACAGAGTCACCTCTAACTTTCACTACATATCATCCTTTACATAAAAATCTTGACAAGATTTGTCCTAAATATCATCCATATCAGGATGTTGATGATCACATTAGAACATTCAAGGAAGCTTGTTGTAGGGCTAGAATTGAACATCAGGATGTGGTATGTAGGTTATTTCCATTTTCCCTAGGGGAAGAGGCATATAATGGGTATATCAGTCTTAGTCAAGGTTCAATTGGTTCATGGGCTACATTGGAGAAAGCCTTTAAGGATAGATTCAAAATACTTATAGATCCTTCAATGAATTATCATCTGTTCACTACAATCAAGAGATTTGAAGGAAAACCTATTGCTAATTTCAATGCAAGGTTCCAAAAGATGCTCTCAAAGCTAGTTGCTCCCTATATTGTACTAGATGAAGCTATTAGGATCATATATTACTTAGCCTTAGATCCCTTGACTTATATGTTTATTAGGAGAGCACATCTTGGTGTCACAACCTTGACAGGAGCTTTTGAAGAAGCTGTCAAAGTTAGTCAGTAGTTGATTCCTGCTCCAACACCTAATATTGCATTTCCAACACTCCCTGCCTATCTTACATATCCTCCTCAACAACAGACCAATGGGGCTATGACACCTCAAGTTGTAATGCCAAGTCCTTTGCAGATACCTCCATTTAGTATCATGCCACCTCCAAATGGCAATGTTTAAATGTTACAATATCTAGGACATACACAAGTACCTCAGGTTGTGGAACAATCTAATAAAAATAAAAATGGATCTTCCTTTTTCAAACCTCAAATAGAGAAAGTAGTAGCCAAGGTTCAAGAAGAAAAGGAAGATATTAAAGAGATATTAGCACAGTTAAGGAAACTCACCACTAAGATCACTCATTTGAGGAGTCAAAATTTCTATTCTCAACCAAATCAAAATAGAGGATATGCTAATGATAGACCTAATTATCCTGATAGGGGATACAATAACAACAATGGTAACAATAATCCCCCTAGACAGCCTAGAGTGTGGAAGACTAGGCCAAACAATGGTTCTCTGCCATCACCCCTAGATAATCAGCCTCCTAGTGAACCTAAGTAGACCACTAGAGTAAACCTTGCAGAGGCAGCCCTTACAAACTGGTGCAGGATACATAACACCAATGCTCATGCAGAGTTGGATTATCCTCAATTTAGGATTGCTGCCAGTATATTCCAAACTGAAGTATCTAATACTTCAAGTAATCTACCTTGTGTTGAAGGAAATGAAATTGTCCCCTGTGAATATGATTTTGCTCTAGTGTTAGAAAGTTTCATCAATCATCCTCATTAGCAGACAATGTCACCTCATCAAAATTACACCTTAGAATGTGAAGAGTTAGCCATGGCTTTTGAGACAAATTATGTTTTTCCATTTGAAGATGAAAATGAGCCATCAATTGAACATGAAGAAGTACATGCTTATCAACAACAGTATCAGGGTAGGCATAATTACAATCTAAGGAGTAACTCAAATAGACCTACTGGTCCTTTGACCACATCCTTGCCTCCAAATAATTTCAACACTCCTCCTGATCCTAAGGTAAGCAATAACCCTAGATTTCCCAAAGTTAATGCTCAATACTTAGCACCAAAAAATACATCACCAAAAGCTGGTAATCTACCTCTTGAGTCTGATAAGTTAGTCACATATTTGGTAGATGAAATGAAAAAGATCAAAATCAACCTGTCATTGTCAGAATTACTCAAAACCCTAGCTATCAAAAAAGCCTTCATGAAATCCTTAGATGATCCTGCTCCAAAAGAGGATAATCATACCTCAAGTCAGATAGGGAATACGGATAATGCTGTTAGGGATGTTAATGTTAAACATAAATCCCTAGCCACTGTTTAAGTTGTAGAGACTTCTCACATGACTGTTTAAAGAGATAAAATTGAGTCACCTCCTTTTCTCCTTACTGTAAGGATGTTTAGTAAAAATTTGCATAATTGCTTAGTATATTCAAGAGCATCTACCAATGTAATGCCCCTATCCATATGCAATGCTTTAAGGTTGCATCTTGCTAAGTCACTGAAGAAAGTAACACAGTTAGATAAAATAGAGGTGAGTGTGGTAGGAGAACTAACTCACATTCATATGCAGTTAGCATCAGATCCAAGAATCCAATACTATATTGATATTTAGGTAGTTGATATACCTGATACCTATGGGATGCTACTCAGCAAAGATTGGTCAAAAACACTTAATGGATACATGTCCACTTATTTTAGTCACATGTGGTTGCCTTGGAAAAGGATACCTAATCAAATAAGGATAGATGCTGAGACTTGCATGAAACATATGATCACTAAATATAATAAAACCAATGAGATCATGTATGTAGATATAGAACTCGGAGTTTACTCCTTTATACCCCCAATAATCAGAATAGAGGAGATCCTCATGTATGATGTTCATGTTCATGATGATAATCTTTAGGATGATAAAATAATTTTAGAGACTAATTGTAACCCTGAAAATGAGATAGAGGTAGATCACTTCAAGAATTTTGAGATGCACTTGTCCAAAGAAGTACAACGTTGCCAATTGTTAAAAATATATGTTCATGATATTTTGATTGAAGGATGGTGCAGGTTACATGGTGAGCCACATTCTAAAAAGACTTGTGATGCTTGCTTAGACATGATGGAACTGGAACAAGCATGCAGTGGGGCATCATCATCATCATCCACGATAAGTTCTGTAGATAGTGATAGCGATACTAATTTTTGTTTGTCATCTGTAGGAACAAAAGAAAGCACATATCATGATGAAAGTCCTATTCAGATGGAAGAGATACTGGTATGTAACAAGAGTAATGCTAAGAGTAATAGGAAAATCACCCCAGGAAGTGATTGCTTGGTAGAGTTAGATTATGAACTATCTGATGAAGATAGGGGTAGTAATTTGTCCAAGATTGAAGAATTTTTATCAAAGCAAATTCAAAAGATGATACAACACCAAAGATCTCCACATGATGTTCTAATTGAAGGGTGGTGCAAGTTACATAAAGCACCACATTCAGAAATTGCTTCTTCATTATGTTTACATATCCTAAAAAGGTAGATGTTGCCTAGTCCAAAAGATTTTCCTTCTGATGGTAGAGAAAAAGAAGAAATATCAGCTTCACATTAGCTAGATAAGGTGAAGTTTGAGAAAATTGAAACACCAAAATTGAAATGGATATCAAATGGTGCAGTTGCCAGAGCTAAAAAGAAAAGAGAAGGCCCAGACAAGCCTTTAATTGAAGATAAGCCATGGATCCTTAGGTTTGATGGATCTAAATCAAAACAAGGGGATGGAGTAGGAATAGATCTTATTGATCCATCTGGTAAATCCTACTTAGTAGCATACAGATTGCAATTCCCATGCACCAATAATGTGATAGAGTATAAAGCCCTGATTCATAGGATATTGTTTGCACTCAGAAAGAAAGTAAAGATTTTGCATGTCTATAGAAACTCAGAATTGGTCATAAGACAAGTAAGAGGTATATATTCTTGTAATTACAAGAAGTTGTCTAATTACAAACATAGGGTATGGGACCTGATAGAAGATTTTGATGCATTTAACATCACCCTTGTACCAAGAGAAAAAAATCATAGGGCAGACACCTTAGCCCAAGATGCAAGAACTTTGGAACCATATCCATATCTAGTTTTAAAAGATTTTCAGTTGAATTAGTATCAATACCTTCCATACCAGACAATGTAGTTAATATTCAAGTATTTGATGATGACTAGCACATTTTAGACTTCATTTCCAATAGGGATGTCTTTGATGCATAAATCATAGATGAAAGAAATGTGGAAGATCATATTTGGGAAGAAGAAGAAATCCTAGAGTTGCCCAACAACAAGATTCCTAAAGGAATGATAGAGTTGGAAAGAGTATTTGATTTAGACAATATGTTGAAATAGAAAGATCTCCCTAAAGTAGATGGAGGAGAGTATTCACAAGTTAACATTAGACATGATGATTAAAAAAAGAATGTCCTAATTGGAAAAGTGTGCACAAAAGAAGAACTGGAAGGGATAACCCAAGCACTTAAATAGTATATCCATGTCATTGCCTGGACATATGATGAGTTGAAAACTTATAATACATCAATTATCACTCATACTATACCTTTAAAGCCAAATGTCAATCCTTTTAGACAAAAATAGAGACCTATTAACGCTTTACTGGAGCCCATCATTTTTGAAGAAGTTAGGAAATTACTTAATGCCAAGATCATATTTCTTGTGAGGCATTCCACATGGGTGGCTAATTTGGTCCCAATAAGAAAGAAGAATGGTGACATCAGATTATGTGTAGACTTTAAAAATTTAAATAGAGCTTCTGAAAAGGATAACTATCCTTTGCCTTCTTTGGATGAGGTCTTGCAAATTGTAAATGTTGCAAAGATGATGTCATTCTTGGATGTTTTTTCAGGTTACAACCAGGTGATGGTAGACAAGATAGATAGATTGAAGACTACATTCACCACAAAGTGGGGAATTTTTGCCTACAGGCACATGCCATTTGTATTGATAAATGTTGGAGCAACATTTTAGCGAGTGATGGATATAGCCTTCAGAGGGCTAATTGGTAAATGCATAGTCATATACATGGATGACCTGACAGTTTTGTCTAAAGAGAGAGGGAATCATGTAGAAGACCTCAAGAAGGTACTAAAGAAATGTGAACATTATAGGATATCCCTAAACCCTAAGAAATGCATATTTGGGGTAACCGCAACAAAGTTATTGGGTCACCTGATAATAGAGAATGGGATCATCATTGACCCTGAGAGAGTAGAATCAATTATGAAGATACAACTTCCTAGAAGTAAGAAGGAGCTCAAATCATACTTTGGTAAGATTAATTTTGTTAGACCATTGAATGCCATGCTTAAGAGGGATGCCAAAATTGAGTGGACACCTAAAGCTAGAGAAACTTTTGAAGATATCAAGAAAGCCATATCTAATGCTCCTATTCTAATTAGTCCATATTATACCAAGGATTTTTACATATATTCATTTTCTTCAGAGCATACATCTGCAGTAGTACTAACATAGAGAATTGAGGCTAAAGAAGAAAAGCCTATAGCCTTCATGAATTGTCCTTTTAGGGATGTGGAACTTAGATACATGGATGTTGAAAGACAAACACTTGCTCTGGTTTGAGTAGTCAAGAAGTTCAGACATTACATCTTGAGAAGTAAAGTGATTGTTGTAGTACCAAATGCAGCAGTAAAGATGCTTTTAATGCAAAGTGAACCAGGTGAGAAGAGATCCAAATGGATTACTGTCCTCCAAGAGTATGATATGGACATAACGCCCATGAAATTAGTGAGAGGGCAAGCATTAAGTCAGATGATATCTGAAATTGATCCTAACATCATTAGCCAACAGTATGTCATAAATGCAAGGGAAGATGGAGAATGGTATTCAGACATCAGACACATCTTGATTAATAGAAGATGCCCTTCAAGATTGTAGGCATCACAAAGGAGAGCCTTAAAAATAAGATCACAGAAATACATGATAAAAGGAGGAGTCCTTTTCAAGAAGAACTATGAAGGAATATACCTTAAATGCCTAGAAAGGCAAGAAGTAGATAAGGTGCTAGCAGAATTACATGACAAGTTTGGAACTGCACATGGATCATCCTTAGCTACCACTCATGCTATCGTCAGGGGTAGGCTATTACTAGCTCACTATTTTTAAATATATTGCTGAACACATCAAATGTAGTCATATGTGTCAGGTTGCTGCAAATAGAGAAAGATATGTTGCTCAGCCTTTGTAACCAATGATGGAGATGTGTCCATTTGCTCAATGGGGGATGGACTTCATAAGATCTATCAACCCTCCATCATCTTTAGGTCACAGGTATGTTTTAACTATCACTGATTACTGTACCAGGTGAACTGAAGTTGTTAGCAGTAAGACATGTAATGTTGAGGATGTAATCAAGTTTTCAAAAAATAATATAGTAACTAGGTATGGAGTTCCTTATGCTTTAGCATGTGATAATGGGTCTGCCTTTGCTTCAATTAGATTATCAAGTTGGGCTTTTGACCATGGAATCATCTTGAAATTTTCCTCAAATTACTATCCTCAAGGGAATGGATTAGTAGAATCCACAATCAAGAATTTATTGAACATCATAAAGAAATTGATAGAAAAGAACCCAAGGGATTGGAACACCCTCTTGAAATATGCATTGTGGGTAGATAGAACCAAGATGAAGGCAGCATTAGGGAATTCTCCTTTTCACCTAGTATATGGGGTGGATTCCATCCTCCTTGTTAACCTAAAGATCCCTACAATGTAGTTTGCACAAGAATATCTAGGCATAGATAACAAACAAGATGTTAGGTTGCTTTAGTTGATGCACCTAGAAGAAAAAAGGAATAAAGCAATTGACCAATTTGCTAAGTATCAGGCTATTGTCAAGCGCTGGTTTGACAAAAGAGCCAGAGTTAAGGCTTTTAGAATTTCAGATTTAGTCCTTATGTGGGACAAAGCACATGAAAGGAAAGGAGATCATGGTAAATTTGATAAACTTTGGATAAGTCCCTTTCAAGTTTTAGAAATCTTAGGAGACAGCACCTATAGGATTAAGACTTTAACCAGTGAGGATGTCCCATTACTAGTTAATGGATAGTTTCTCAAGCATTATTTTCAAGCTTGAAACAGGGTCATGTAAGTCATGTGTATCATAGTGTGCATATTTGTATAGTTGTTTGTAGAGTTTTGTTTGTTTTGTTTATTTGCTTCTATTTTGGTTAGTCAAGATGGTGTAGCTCATCACCCTAAGAAAATAACCAAATTGTTAAGATTCAAGTGATGAGAACAAATTCATATATAGGTTGACTCATTTTGAGAAGTGTTGTTGATCAGGTCTGTGATATCTTTTCATCAGGGTGCCCTTTCTTGACCAAAGTGATTCTTTCATAATGACTCACCTAACATCCTTGGTTTTGTGGAACACATAAGTATATGTGTTAAGTGAAAAATCTAAAGGGACTCCCTTGCTACCAATGCAATCTCCAACCTAAATCAGTAAGTGACCATACCTTGCACATTAAGCTTACATGATGACATCATATGAGTATAGAGATAACTATTGAAAATCCAAAAGGAAATAAAAATTAGGCCATCTAAGTAAATCTACTGGGGCTATAGATGCCTATTGGAAGTGGGGCTCTACTCAGAGGGATTGTATAGATAACCTTTTCAGGGCTATAGACACCTACTGGCAGCAAGGCTCTATCTAGGTTGGCTATGAGGGATGCTCCCAAACTATGTAACTTAACATCAGTTACTCATGTTTTCAACTTACTTTCAAGATGAGGATAATTAATCATTTGCACACACCTGATCCTTTGTTAGCATTGTTGCCATGATAAAATCTTATCATTCAGAAAGATTATAATACTTATACATAGAAAGAGTTAAGATACTATGTTAGAATGTGATCACATCACTTGAATCATTGGAATTTAGTTATGTTCTTTGGTGGAAAGTTGTTGTGTAGTTACACAACACACCCTATTTTGACTTGACAAAACAGGGACCCAACTTTTCTTGTTGCTTTGGCTTGTTGTTTTTCTACTTTGGGCAGTCTGGTAAAATTAAGTCATGTATGTAACCCTGCAAGGGGGTAGATAGGTCACCATGATGAGATTAGTTTCCAAGGTCAGTATTTCACATTATTAACCTCATAGTTGGAAAGTGCATGAAATTCCATGTAGGTTTGCCTTTTGGATCACCCTAAAATTCTCTAAGGGGAGAAAGTTATGTTAAGTCAAAGTTTTGGTCAAACCTAATATTCTGAGGAGGGGGGTCATATTTTAGACATTAGTCACATTATATAAGATCACCCTGATATAAGTTTATCACCCGATACTCACTTGGTCCACGAGCTCCAGATGTCAATTTTACGTAGTAGCTGTTATCTTCCTATCAAATGACTTCATATATTTTGCGGGGGTCATATTTTTTTAATATCCATCATTTTACAAATATCACCCTCTTCACAAAATATCACCCTACGCCAATATGATGACATCATCTAAACCCAACGAATAAAGGAAATCACCCTGTGATGATGTCATCATTCTATTTTACCTCACAGAGGTATATATTCGATGCCCACCATATTCAATAACATGACGGTGACATCATTACAACACAATGCTTAAACAAGGTCACCAACACGGTGACGTCACCCTGATCTTTTCCCAAGGGGGGTCATTTTAGTTGTGGGGTCATATTTTCAACATCCCTTGATCTTAAATTCATGACCTAATTTACATGTGGTCAACGTTGACCACATCGCCCAATTCTTTTGCACTGATTTTTCCACTCAAAGGTGGAGGGTCATTTTATCTAGGGGGTCATATTTTGAATATCACTTGATCTTTCAAAGATCATCCCCTTCCAATATTTCGTAACATTAAATGGACTTAAATGTGGTAGATGGTTTCCTGCCGATTGCGAATACAATTCAAACACACGGCATCATCCATGGATTCTCTACAGAAGATCGACGGATTAAGCCATCCCAATGTAGTTTTACCCTAATTTGCCCTATGGATATGTTTAGAGGCAACTTTCCAGGTTATTTTCATTTACCTTGTGAAAAAATGAGAAATTACAGAGCAGAGAAGTCAAACCCTCATATAGCTACCTATGAATGGACCAAATCTTCCAATGTAACAGAATAGGTGATCTTCAGTATTTGCAACCCTCTTCCATAATTACCCATCTAGCCTAGGAGGAAAGCATTATTAGGTAAGTAATTGAAAAACCCTCCTATTGTTATTATCTACATGTTCAGGTAGTATGTTCTTTCTTGTGGTTTGAATTTGTAAATGTGCATATCATGATGAAATAAAGACTAATGAATAGAGTATGCATGATGTCGTAGGGATATATAATGTTGTATGAATGCATATAGATATTGTAAAGTAAGATGAGGCATGTTTATTGTAGGAGTGTATGGCATATCTTAGAAAAAATAGGTTTGATGTAGAATTTCTTAAGCCCATGTTTGTTCAGCCTGAGGGGGAACAATTTAAGTATGGCATCATTGGTGACACTCACTAGGGAGATACAGACCTAGTAGTATGGTCAACCAGAATAGATCATGATAAAGACAATACACTCCTAGATGCAATATATGTTTCGGGAATGTGGCATGACACTAGATTCCCATATGCCATAGAAACCCCAGAGCTAGTAGTAGAGTGTGCCAGGAACTATAACCCTCAGACTAGGCGGGTGGAGAAGCATGGAAGAGTATATGCCAACTTTTCAATTAAGGGCATCACATCTACTTTCAATCTGCTAGTTGGAAAGATGGTGGCCAACATGGATTTGCGTAAGTTAGACACAGAATACAACAATAATAAGAAGAGTGCAAGGAAGAGGATGTATTAGTGGAGGTCTAAGAGCAGCACCTACACTGCCTTAGCTAAGTTTCCCATACACCTGTATAAATTCAATTTTGATGATGAGTACTAGTACATGATGGACCTACTAAGCAGGATGACAAGTAAGCTTCATGCAGGAAATTTTGAGAATTGAATGTTTGGAATCATCCAAATGGTCCTATACATAGATAATAAGCCATTATGGGTTAAGGTCATCAGTGATGTACTAGATGAAGGCATAAGGAACTTGGGAGGTCAGGCATGCATTTTTCATATGACATCATATGTTGTGTATCCATGTGCTTACAAGGGAACATTTGATGCCCTAACTATAGTGGGTAAGGTTGGTGGTGATGTAGATGATGCGCACATATGGGATCACTATCCTCGGCTACAGAGAAAGAACTATCTCCTAGATTACAAATTAGTGAATGATGCATTCTCTATGCATCTAATTAGAACCATGGAGGAGGATAGGACCAAGAGACTGAGCATGGAGGCTTAGGAAGTTGTTTACAGACATGGGGCCTGGTTCATCTAGTATGCCACATTTTCATATATAAGAATAGAAGGATTTGAGGGACAACCCCTTATGGTACCCAGGTACTTTACTGATGGGGTGGTCCTCATGGAATTTCTTAGACAAGTGTCTACCAAATTGGAGGCATACAAAGCACAAAAGAAGATACCTCCAATACTATATATAGTATCTATGGGCTAGTATATGTTCTTAGATTCACAGAGCATAAAGCATGCCATGGGAGGTTTGAAACTAATGTATCTATAGCCATTTCCATTGGGTAGATCTTATGACCCCTATGACAAGATGCAAAAAATAATAGGAAAACCTATTCACTAGAAACATCTAGAGGATTGTTGTATTGATTGTGAGGATGAAGCTAAGGTGAGAAGAAGAAAATACCAAAGGCTCACCTTGAACTAGATAAGGACATTTAATTGTATCCCAGTGCCAACATAGCTAAAGAAGGATGATGGAAAAACTATGTCAAATTAATATGAAGACAAGAAGGTGTACAATGATACCATCTCAACCCCTAATCTAACATAGCTAGAGGATATTTCCTTGGATCAGTTTATAGGTGGGGTGTTGTAGTTAACCCAAGCTTGGGTGGATGAACAAATAAATAGATTGAAGAAAAGGGGCGTGGACCTTCCTATTGATGCCAAGAAGAAAAGACAAGAACTAACTGATGAGGAGTATGATGACTTCCTCAATGAGAAGAGAAAGTACAATGGGGAGAGGTTACCCACCCAGAGATAGAGGAAAGGTCCCCCTAGAGGAAAGAGAACTGAAGATGAGACTAAGGGGGTGATAATTGAAAAAATTTCCATACCAGCTACAGGTACATCAACATCAGGATAGGCATCCGCCTCATCTACACCGCCTCTAATGGAAAAACCTAAAACAAAGAGGATCCTAATGCCAGTTGTTGAAATTATAGAAGTATAAGATGAGGGCTAGACCTCACAACAGGAAGTAGAAGAAGATATCCCTTTTGAAGAAGAGCCAGTAAATAAAGAGCCTACAGATGATGACTCGATGATGGTCAGTAGGATGAGGGGGGCGGCACCACTGACATCACCACCCAAGAAGCAAAGAATATCTATGCGGGGTGATATCAGGGCCAATCCTATAGTATTGAGAGGAGCTGGTGGTGAAGGATTTAAGAAAGAGATGCAACATGATGTGTCGCTTCCCACCATTATAAAGTTCAAGACTGAGAGGGTAGAAGAATAGACAAAAGAAGCTTTCAAAGTAGGTCATGCTAGTCCTTTCTCCTTGGAGGACACCGTTGAATTATCAGATGATGAGGTAGTGCAGAATGTAGCCTCTCAGAGAATGGAGACTCTCGCCTCCAGTACTCGCATGACTCTGTAGACACCCTAAAATTACCAAGTCGTCGCACCGCTTGCATTTCATGAAATCTGTTGAATCACCTACATTTCAACATTAATTCAGTAATCTAATTATTTAATTAACTTCATCAAATTCTTCCAAAACTCCAAAATTCAACATTAATTGAATAAATCGTATTTATTTATTTAATTAAATTAAATTCCTCTTTATTCTTCTAAAATTAAATAATGTTCATTATTTAATTAAATCATTATCCTTTTTAGAAATTCAAATCCACATTAATTAAATAAATCCAATTATTTAATTAATTCATCACAAATCCTCTCTTATCTACAATTAAATAATTCTACATTATTTAATTAAATCGCTTGCTCTTCTAAATTTAAATAAATCATGCAAATTTATTTAAAATATCTCAATCCCCTAAAAATAAATAAAATCAAATATTTTATTTATAATCTTCTGTTCCTTAATCATACACAATCAATTAAATAAATTTATTTATTTAATTTCAGTTATCTTCCAATTCCTCTTAAAATATCTTGTTAACTCATGTGCACAATTAGTCTTATTTTTAGAACTCTAAAAAAGACAAAATTACAAGTAGAGTTATCTATTCAATCAATCTTGTTTTCATCATATCTTAATAAAAATATCCTTATGGATTGACACATGTCATGTACACATTCATCATAGTTATTTGTTTTATCTCCTCCATTGATTCTTCTAAATTATTTGGACCGTTGATCGATCTCTATTGAAATCTATATAAACCCCCCTCATCTCCTTCACAAATCCTCTTCGATCACTTATTCTTAGGCATCCTTTAATAGTGATTTGAGCATACATCACATTGATTGAGCAACTTCATGATCTTTTGACATTGACCTTTGAGCACTTTGAGCACTCTACTTGCTTGTTGCAAACATAGTTTTGCAGCATTATTGAGCAATCCACATTCAACAAAGGGAACAACACAAATCTGGGTAAAAGCTTTCTTATTTCATTGGATTTATTGATAATGAATTTTATTTAGATTTGTTTTCTTTATGTTATGGGTTTTTGATTTAATTTAGTTTTGATTTAGTCGATTTTCCTCATACACATTCTGGCACACCCGGTGGGACCCACTAACCTCTCTTTTTCTTTGAAAATTTGATTTTTTTAAAGTACAGTATGAAACAATGCAAAAGACATGGAAAAGCACTATTGGTAGTATCCTGAAGTGCTTCTGGAGGCATAGTATAGCACCCTCAGGTGAGACTGTGGCGCTCCTGGTAACATAGAACTACGCTTTTGGTGACACAATCTAGCACTATTGATAATATCATAAAGTGTGATTGCAAAAAAGATTTTTTTGATCTTGTTTGGTGATTTTACAAGGTTTTACTTACATACCTACCATTTATTTGACTGACAAGCTAATTTATTTGTCTTTCAACTGTCTATTATACTTCCTAAGCTAACGTATTTAGGAGTATGTTTAATATTGGAGTTAACCCATCTATTTACAACATCCTTTAAGTTTTCTTGATTCCAGGGTACAGATCTATCAGATATTACTTGGCAAAACTTTAAATCAACCATGAAATCATATCTAGAACTAGTTATTTTGATAAAAGTATAACTTTTTATGGATCTGAGACAGTGCAGCACTTTTGGGTATATAGTACTGCGCTTTCGGCAGCACAATACGTCGCTGCTGGGTCTGTTGCAGTGCTTCTGTTAGTATAGTGAGTCACTTTTGGTCTATATCACAACACTTTAGGAAACATAGTACAGTGCTATTGGTATCACAGTAAGTCACTTTTGGTTAGACAGTGGATCACTTTTGGTCAATTGATTAATTTTTGCTAACTTGTGGGTTTTTGGTGGAACTAACTGACCTGTTGTAGCTTCTTATCACTCACACAGAGCAAATAAGTTTTTCTAACATATTCATCAGGATGAGCATTGAAGAAATCTTGATTTATTGCACTAAGTCTTAGAAACATATTGCCTTCTTAAGGGACAATTGAACAAATCACTTTTGGCAATCTAAATCTTAGGAACATATTTCTTTGTTTAAGGGACAATGGACATGTATGTCAAAACACCTCAATTTTTCTAAGGGATAATGGACATGAATGCCAAACACTTCAATTTCATAAGGGAAAATTGACAACTACAAACGTGTGTGTACCTAATCTAGTTGTACCTTATTTTTCTTATAACGGGACAATTGAACCTTTGTTTGACGTGCTTGCTCTTACATTTTAGTTATTCCTTTAGAAGGGCCTACTTTTGGTTTGTGCTTCATACAAAAGGAATGACTCTAAGAAAAGTTTTCCTTTGAACCTCTATATAAGAGGGATAAGGCAAAAGCCAAGTCCTAACTGACGTCAGCCTTACCTTGTGGTGCCAAACTGAAAAGAGTTGTACTAGCTCTTTGTGGAAATAATTTTCACATTAAGCAAAGTGTTTGATACTCTTAGTAGGATTGGTTAAAGCTTTTAGTATCTTGTCGCATTGCTCGTAAGGTGTTTGTCCCTCAAAGTTACTAAGAACCATTCTAGATAGTGACTACCTGATCTACCTCTAAACATTGCGGTAATCATCAATGCAAGGGGAATTAATTTAAGCCCTTAAGATACTCACCATTGGCTCCCTTGAGAAGAGATAGTATTCCCTTGGCCATAAAGCTCTTGTGACCTACTTGAGCTTTCCAAGGGGAGGGTGAGATATCCCTACCTATCGTCTCTTGCAAAGATACTAAATGTCTGACAACTTTATGGAATGACATTTTTATCACTGGAGTATTAAGCTGTGAGCTGATCTACTGCAATGAAACCTTGTCTCTAGGGATAAAAAGTGCTTGATTATTTGTTTGCAACTTTCTTAGACTTGTGAAAACATTGGGTTTTTTTGTGAACCTTGAACATACACTATTTGTTGTGTCAGTCCTTTTTTGCCAAACTTTGTTTGCTGTGTTTTCTCTTGCCAAAGCAAAATCCAATCAGAAACAAACCAAATCTATCAAAATTTTGCCTTGCAGAACATCAGACACTACATTAGTGCCTCTGGTATTACAACAGCTTGCCCTTGGTGGTACAGTAGCTCACTTTTGGTCATTGTAGATCACCTTTGGTAGCTTAGTCGGTCACGTTTGGTTTACAGTAGCACGCTTTTTGGTTGCACAGTCCCGTGCCTCTAGTCAAACAGTATAGCACCTTTGGTCCAGTGAATTGTGTATCAAGAGTTTGTCTTTCTTAAAACACAAGTAGAATCCCAGCATTTGTTTTTGTCCTAGTGTATTCCATGGTAACCACTAGGCTTCAACAAACTATGAAGTCTAAACAAGTTGTCCCTAGGAAGCACAAATCACCTCCTCACACACCACAATCAGGCCATCTCAACATTACTCCCAAGGTTACTCCTAGGACACCTGTAGAGAGATCTCCCAACTCTCCCAACATGCCGCACCTTGATCAACCAAACAATCCACAAGAGGGTAGAACCCCTTTGGTAAGTACACCTCACTATACCACCGACATGCCTCTAGATTTTGTTCCACAAGGTTAAACTATCGACCAAGCACCATCTCGAGAAGGTAGGGTCCCTTGGTAAGTACACCTCACTATACCACTGGCATGATGCCAGATTTTGTTCCACAAGGTTATATCGTAGACAAAGCCCCATCTCAAGAAGAGAGACACTTTGAAATAGGTCAATCCTCTCAAGAAGATAGGCAAGATCTGGATGAATTCATACAAGATCCTAGAGCCATGGCTACCTTTGACAAAATCCTTAGCGAGAACCAAGATCATTTCTTTTGCTTGCTAGCAGAGCAAGGAGCCAAACTACCCAAAGGTTTTGATCTATCCACGCTTAGCGAGCCTAACAACACCTAAGACACCATACAAGTAGTGCAAACCATGTCAATAGTGACCACACCTTTACCCAAACAAGGCCCACAAGGGAGAATGATTGTACATTATGAGAATCCCCTTTACCAAAATCCAATAGGAAAGGGGGCCATATCACTACCTCTAACTCCTATGGAAATCTACAAACACCAACAAGAGACTCTTCAACGTCAAGCAGAGCTAGCTAAACAAGCCACCATAGCTCAATCAAATATACAACAAACTCCTAAGGTGTCCACACCAATCGCAAGTGGAATTTTGGTTACCCCATCATGAATAGGTTTCCCACCAAATTACAATCTAGGGAACAACTATGTAGCCATGGAACAAGGGTCTCAACAAATACCACCTCCCATATCATCAAACCTTCATGTCTCTCAACCAACTAGAGTAATGCAATCCCAACCACAACATTCTTCTACACTCATCCTCAATAGACCTCAACCATCGCAAACCACATCTACCTATGTCCCTCCACTACATTCATCAGTGCTAAATTTCTTTCACACATTGCCTAGCCACCCTCAACATTCCCAAAACCTAACTTCCCAAAGCTATGTTCCGCAATCGCAACCTAACCCAACAAACTTTAGCTTTCCTCTACCAAATTCTTTTCTTCAACCATCACAAAGCCAACATTCTTACCTAGTGCCAACCCAACCTTCTCCAAATCAAAGCATCCAATTCCAACCCAATCTCAACCCAACATACAATACATATGACCCCAACCAATCATATGACCCTTATAATACCAATACACATGGCTTACACTACAATCTTTAGTATGGACAACAACAACCACTTCTAGGACAACAGAAGAGGTTTCCAACCCCTCCCACAATGATGGAGCTAAAAATCAAGGAAGTTCAACAACAACTATCTGATCTTACGTTTGGCCACACCAAGAAGACCTTCTCTTTAGAGGAATTGTGTCCTTATCCTTTTGATCGGTCATTACCCATGATCCCTTTTCCTCAAAATTTCACTATTCCCAAGTTTGATAAATACAAAGGAAAAGGTGACCCAAAAGACCATCTCAGGGAATTCTATCTTGCTTGCTTCGAGGTCTCACATAATGACATATCTTATGCATCTCTTTCCTAGCAGTCTTGGAGGTCAAGCTATAGAATGGTTCTCACACTTACCCATGGGAATAAAATCTTTTAACAAGCTAGCAGAGAAATTTGCCACCCATTTCTCCTATAATGTAGAGCATGAGATCTCCATGACTGATCTATGTGACAATAAATAGAAAAATGGTGAAACTTTCATTCTTTCCTTCAACGATGGAGGCAAATGGCTAGCAAATTCCCATTCAAGATTCTTGAAAAACAACTTGTTAGCATATTTGTGCAGAACCTCAACCAAGAGTTAGGTTTTCATTTACAAATTCTTAGTGCTACAACTTTTGATGAAATCACGTACAAGGGAATCAACATTGAAAAGGCCCTCATTGCTAAGGGTGTGGTCAAAATCTTCAAAGAGACTAAAGACAATTCTCCTCAACACCAAATGAGTGATAAACCCAAATATTGGAATAAAAATAAAAACGTGGTCAACGATGGTGTGGTTGATTCTAAACATGTCTAAACATTGCAAACACCTCTTCAGCTATCCAAACCAAGTCAACTTCAACAAAAACAACAACAACAAAGGCAACCATATCAAAACCAATAGCAACAACAACAAGAGCAGCCTCAACAAGATTACCCTCCGTGGCATCAATTCACTCCCTTGGGAGAGCCCATAGAATCTGTCCTACAAAAGCTTTTACACAAAGGCCTCGTCACCTTACTTGATGCTCCCCAATATGGAAAACCTATTTACAAAATTGCACGATACAGAGAAAATGAATACTGTAAATTCCATAGGAGAAAAGGGCATAGAACTGCATCGTGCATGAAACTCAAGAACCTAATCCAAAATCTCATCGAAGGCAACCAAATCTCTCTTGAAGATGATCCACCAGCTCAACACACGAACAAAGACCTCAACATGTACAAGGAACCATTCCCTCACCATGTCCCACCTCCTCTTCAGGATAAAGGTAAAGGAGTCAATCATGCTTCCACTTCCTTTGACTCCATTGTGGGTCATTTTCAAGAGAGTCGAGTGTCTACCCTCACAATCAAAGGCAAATCTATGAACTGCACTGTTACAACTCATCGTGGTTGTGTCACCATTCATGGTCCTACACCTAGTCTCCTCGCTCAATTCGATTATAATCTTGTAGACCATCTAGGTAAAACCCCTGCATAGATCTCTATCTTCGACCTTCTACGGTCATCACCTGCACATAAAGTGGTGCTAGAAAAAGCCCTCCAAGAGTCTTCAGTTCCTAACAACATAGCAGTCATGGATTTCCAAGCTATAATAGGTAACATTACTTCAACCTACAATGTGGTATTCTTTGAAAAGGACCTCCCATCCCATGATCCATGTCACAATGATGCCCTTCATATTGAGGTTCTCATCCATAAGTGCAAAATCAAATGCATACTCATAGATGGTGGTGCTGGTCTCAACATCTGTTCTTTAAAGTTACTTAAGTAATTGGGATACTTTGAGGATCATGTCAACAATGATCAAAGTATTCAATCAAAGGGTATCATGATGCTGAACACCATTTAGAAGGTGTTATTCATTTGCCTATACAACTGGACCCTGTCATGCTTGAAACTATGTGCCAAGTCCTTGATATTGAGCTGCCTTACAACATTATCCTAGGCCGCCCATGGATCCATGCAATGAAAGCTATTCCCTCCATGTACCATCAGTCTCTAAAGTTCCCATTCAATGGTACGAAGATCATTATCCTAGGAGACCCCAATCCTTTTGAATTTTGTCGTGTCTTGCAAGGCAGTTATAAGAATTGCAACCAAGTGCCTCAAAATGATAAAGCTCTTAAATCCCCACTATATGTCAATCCTAAAAATCTGACACAAGCCTCTACAAGTGAACTAATCCTCTTCCTGAAATTAAAGTTCACATCAATGATATAGGCTTTGGAACCTATGATACCTCAAAATCTTGTTGTGTAGGGCAGATGCCTTTATCCCCTAAATCTTACGGCCAACCGCCCATTGCCAAAGCAACTAAAAAAGTAGCTATTCCTCTCCCAGCATCTTTAACCCAATTCCAACTAGGAAAATTATTGGAAGAGGAAACTATTGAGGATATTTCTTCTTAGCTCTATAAGGAGAAAGAACCAGTCACAATACCAGTCAAGCAATATGGTAATGGCATAAGGATAGTCAAAACATGGGCTATAAAGGCAAAGGTGGCCTTGGGAAATAGAATCAAGGAACAATGGAGCCCATTAGTGTGACAAAGAAACTAGACAAGAAGAGGTTAGGATTTGGAAGAAAGGTATCGCGTGCCTTGGACATCGAGGGTATACTCGACAAGGTGGCTAAAACTTCTCTCATAGATTTAACGTCTAATGAGGATACCATCGATGACTCTTCCCTCCATATGACTGACCTATTGATAGAATCCTCTATATTTATGCTATCATCTGTATCCCTAACATCCACTACAAACACCCAGAAAGTAACACTTATCTACCTTGAACTTATCGATTGGGACCAGCAAGGGTCCCCCATTATAGATGTATTTTAGAATGACAAAGCTATAGCTGAGTTCATGGGACTTCAAGAGGGTATCTCTCTTGGCAATCATAAAGTAGGTTTTGTAATGTAACTAGAGCCAATGGCTTATTTTGGTGAGAATGCCAAATCCTCCAGTCGCAAAAGTAAAAATAAAGAAAGATCTCTAGGTGAAAACCACACTGTGGCACCTCTTGATCACAAAATAGTAAAAACAAAGGACGTATCCAAAGATGAAAACCCAACTGTGGCACCTGAGGATGGAGGATTTGACCTTCCCCTACCATCTAAGTATCAAGAGAAGTCATCTCTTCTAGTGGAAGATTCTACAGAGATAAACCTTAGCACAGAGCAAAATCTAAAAACCACATTCCTGGCAGCATCATTCTTAGAAATAGAGCATAGGAATCTCAACACATTCTTCTTATAGTGAACCATCAACTTTGCATGGACCTATGCTGATATGCTAGGGTTAGACCCTAATCTCGTGGTTCACTATCTCATGGTTGATCCAAAAGTTAAACCTATCAAGCAAAAGATGTAGAAGATGGACCCACAGATAGCTCTCTTAGTAAAAGTGGAAATACATAAGTTGTTAGATGCAAAGTTCATCCAACCTATTGATGATTCAGATTGGGTCTCAAACATTGTACCTGTGTCTAAACCCAATGGACACATCCGCATGTGTAATGATTTTAGAGATCTTAACAAAGCATGTCCCAAAGATGACTTTCCATTACCAAACATTGATATTATAGTAGACTTGATAGTAGGTCACAAAATGCTTTCTCCCATGGATGGATTCTCTGGCTACAATCAGATAAGGATAGCAGAAGAAGATCAACATAAAACAACTTTTACTTATCCTTGGGGTAACTATTGTTGGTGTGTCATGCCTTTTGGTCTAAAGAATGTGGAGGCAACCTATTAGAGAGCAATGACAGTGATATTCCATGACCTATTTCATCATATCATGGAAGACCATGTGGATGACATACTAGCTAAATCTTCTAGGGTAGATCACATATAGGTTCTAGGATAGATCTTTGATAGTCTTGAGAAATACCAAGCACATCTCAATCCAAATAATTGTGTCTTTGGTGTAACATCAGGGAAGCTATTGGGATATATTGTATCTCACAGAGGTATCAAAGTAGACCCTACAAAATTCAAGGCTATAGTGGAGATGCCTCCACCAAAGAACCTCAAAGCATTAAGGAGCCTTCAGGGAAGGTTGCAATCCATTAGGCATTATATCTCACAGCTAGCAGATAAATGTCAACCATTTCAACACTTGCTCTAAAAGGATGTCTCATTCTGATGGGATGACAAGTGTCAAGCAACATTTGATCAGCTCAAAGAGTATCTAGCTACACCTCCTATATTAGTTCCACCAGTTGCTGATAAACCTTTGATATTATACATCTCAACTACAACTTCGGCCATAGGGGCCTTGCTAGCACAACATGATGAGTCAGGAAAAGAGCATGCAATCTACTATATTAGTCAAACCTTGGTGGGATATGAACTCAATTATTCACTAATGGAAAGAGCTTGTCTAGTAGTAGTGTTTGCTTCCCAAAAGTTACAGCATTACATGTTAAACCAACACAGAAATCTTATAGCCAAAATTGATCCATTGAAATATCTACTAGCAAAAGCAACTCTTACAGGCAGACTAGCTAAACGAGTCATGATACTTAGTGAGTTTGACATTGAGTATATGGATCGTAAAGCAATCAAGGGACAAGCCCTAGCAGATCAACTAGCAGAAGCACCAATGATAGATACACACCCTATGGTAGTAGACTTTCTAGACGAGAATCTCTTCACTCTTTCCAACTTAATAATGTGGAAGTTGTACTTTGATGGTTCCTACACACAACATGGATCAGGGTCTGGCATCTTATTTATCACACCTCAAAATGACTATATTCCTAAGTCATATTGGCTTGCATTCCCTTGCACCAACAATATTACTGAGTATGAAGCACTCCTCATAGGTCTCAATATAGTAGTTCAATGGGACATCATAGAATTACAAGTATATGGAGACTTACAACTAGTCATTCGCCAAGTCATAGATGAGTACCAAACAAAAGATGAAAAGTTGGTCCCCTACAAGCAATTAGTGGATTCCTACAAACCACACTTCTCTAGCATCACATTTGAACAAATTCCAAGAGAGCATAATAAGGCTACAGATTCTATGGCTTATGTAGGGTCACTTATAGACATGCATGCTAATACACAGAAATGTGAATTCTTGATCGAGAAATTGTTGATACTAGCTGCTGATGTTCCAGTTACTAAAATCATCTATGAACTTGTTGGTCCCAATTCCCCATGGTACGAAGATATCTATGAATACCTTAAAAACAATACCTTTCTCGTTGACCTGTAATCCACCCAACGCAAAACCTTTATCCATCAATCCTCTCGTTACACCATTCTAGGTGATACACTATATCACCAAAGTCTCGATGGTATCCTTTTACAATGTCTTAAAGCACAAGAAGCTGAAGCTACCTTATGAGACATACATGAAGGTGTCTGTGCCACACATTCTATTAGGCCTAATCTCGCTAAGAAGATACTCAGAATAGGTTATTACTGGCCTATAATAGAGCATGATGCTTTATAGTTTGCTAAGAAGTGTCTACAATGTCAGAAGCATGGAGATTTGATTCACGCACCAGTACATGTATTACAACTTGTGACAACTCCATGGCATTTTTCTCAATGGGGTCTCGACCTTGTAGGACAAATCCACCCATCCTCATCTAATGGCCACAAATTTATCATTACCATCACTGAGTATTTCACGAAGTGTGTTGAAGCCATTCCCATGACCTATATCACCGGTAAGCAAATAGCCAAGTTTATCCTTAACTATCTCATTTGTCAGTATGGTGTTCTCCAAGCCATTGCCATTGATAATGGGACACCATTCAAGAATCAGGATGTCCATGCCCTATGCACACAATACAATAGCCAACATTGCTTTTGAACTCCCTACTATCCATAGAGTAATGGCCAAGCTGAGGCTTCCAATAAAACCATTCTCAAAATCCTCAAGAAAATAGTCAATGAAGCTGGTTGTGATTGGCACCTGTAACTTAATCCCACCCTATGGGCCTACTGCACTAGTATCAGAACACCAACCGGTGCCACACCATATACCTTGGTCTATGGTTCTGAAGCCATCCTACCCATAGAGGTCAAGATCCCATCCCTCAGAGTATCCATGCAGGACCTGATCAGTGGAGAGGAGTATTGCACTTCCAAATTAGCTAAGCTAGAACTACTAGATGAAAGGCACCTTGCTGCACTTAATCATCTCCATGTCTATCAAAACCGCCTCCTGTGTAATTACAACAAAAAGATCAAAGAAAGATAGTTTCAAGTTGGTGATCTTGTACTCAAGGAGAATTAAAGAAATCAATCAAACTGAGAAAAGAAGGGCAAGTTTGAGCCTAATTGGTTAGGTCCCTTTATTGTGACAATGGTATATGGATCAAGAGCTTATACTTTAGCTACACCTGATGACATTCCTCTAGATGAGCCACTTAACAGTGTTCATCTCAAGAAGTTCTATGCCTGATCCTCAGAGTATTCCAAAAAGAAAAAAAAGAAAAAACAAAACAAAACAAAACAAAACAAAAAACAAAAAATTAAAAAAAACAAAATAATCCATCCTTTGGTGAAAACCTAGTAAACAGGCACCTTGGATAAGTACCATATTGAAAACCTGGCAAACAGGCACTATGTGTAGAGTCAGCATCCATCATCTATCAAGTCCTATTCATTCCATGTCCATTTCACAAACAAACTTCATCATCCATCCTAATAAAACCATTGACCTTGTTTGCATTTCCATCTCCTTATCTAGTATAGCTTGGAAATTAGTTAATGTCCATCATTGCCATCCCACGTCTTGATCTATGTCTACAGTTAACACTATCTTTTCCTAGATCAAGCTTTCTATGTCTACTTCATCATTCACCTATGCAAATTCCTCTACCAGAATGGGGGCAACTCTTTCCTTAACCTAGGTCTAGGAATGGATCCTTAACACATCGCTCCTATGATAAGACTGTTATCTTCTCGACACTTTTCTCACATCATCACACCAACTAGAACCAATTATTATCATCTCATCTCAATCTTAAGGTACCTTGATCCCATGGATATGGGTATGTAGGCAGTCTAGAATACTAAGGAAGTTTCTAGTACTCAAGTACATAAGATCTCATCATTTCACCAATCCAAGCTCAAGCACCTCGACCTGTCTCATCACTCTATCTAGAACTACATATTATCATTTTTCATCTTTCCTCATAATGTGCCTTGATCCTGTGGATACAGGGTATGTAGGCAGTCTGGAATACGAAGGATGTATCCAGTACTCAGGCACATACGATTCATCATTCTCCACCCATCTTAATCCATTAGCATGTCACCTTTTTGGTCTCCCATTTATCAAAGTCCAATCACCTCAACTTGACTTACTCAAGCAGCAAGCTAGCACATCCTTTCAAATCAAAAGTCCTTAGCAAACCTGAAGCAAAGCAGCTTACTTCTAGAGTCATCTACTATCCTATTGTTTCAATTGCCAACATCAGCTAAATTCTCACTTAACCAAAGCACCAGATCAACAAGCTTGTCTTCTGCATAATGTTCCATTGTCGAGACCAACACACACATCTCCTACAACATGTGGCATTTCCTACAGACAGATATTATCTTTTTAGATAGATAGCCCCCTTTAATGGACATAGAGTTCCTACATTAAGCCTGTTATCTTTCCTATCCAATCTACCCTGAGCAACCTCTTTGGCAAGAGAATATGTTGGTTGTATGTTTACTTTATAAGTTAGTCAATTTACTTTATGGTTTATCTGTTGTTCCTTTACCATTACCTATTCAAGGCTACCTTGATTTATCTATAATCTTGGTATGTTGCAAGGCAGTACGGATTGGGGGCATAGTCATTTGCTTTTGTGTGCCATGTTTTGAGGAATGATCTTTAGTATCTTTCTTGGCAGTATATTTATCTTGTGTGTGTTATGACCTAGCATCTTACATATTAATATTCTTCTTGAATTTACATGTATTGAAGTTTATTTTATGTTCAAGACTATGGCTCATTCACATGTACCAACAAGGTTCTATTATGTCTAAAGGATCTAATTTCAAACCACTTGCTTGCAGAGTCAACGTCCATGCACTCGGATATTACAGCACCTTGGTCTTTTATACCTTGGTAGTGAACTATCCAAATTCTATATCAAAAATAAGGATTACTCTTTATATACAAATGTGAAACCAATCCAACAAGCTCATCATTTACCCATCCATTTACCCATGACCTTATATTCATTTTCAAAGTAATGATCAATCAACAATCTCTCTCTTCCATCTCTACTTTTCTTCTCTCTGGTGCATATCTGCAAAACCCGCATGTTAGATATCACAAGTCATAGCATCATACTTCTATAAACATCATGTCATCATATGTCATGCATCTATAAGCATCATATAAGAAATATACATCATCACATAAATCCATAATCATACATACATATCATCACATCCATATCATTACAAAGTGCATACACAAAAGCATGAACATTAGGGCACAGAATATGTCATCATATATATCATGTGAAGGTCATCAAAGTACAAAAATGTCAATTTTTACATCAATAGTCCATATGTATAGATCCAAATATACATCAAGGCTATCAAAGGCCCTCAAAATATACATCTAGAGCATGCAGGCATTAGTCAAAATATACAAAGTGTCCATCATAATACAACAATGATACAAAAATGATACAATATACAACATGAGCATGCTTTAGTGGGTAGAGCTTCCCTCCTGCTGTGGCCCCTGTCCTCCACCTGTGCTCGGCATAGGTCCCCTTGCTAGTCCTCCTCCTCTTCCTGGTGGCACGGCGGGTCCTCTAACAGAGGACAATGACTACCCTGTCTTGCATGACCGGGATGCCCTAGACCTGCTCCTCTCTCTATAGCTTGGCTCTCGTTGCGCTATTGGCACCACACAAACATAGAGACCCCTATAATACTCAGCCTCTCTACCTGCCGACACTAGCTCTCCCTGCACTCAGACGAGCTCGTTGTACAATGTCCTCTGGTTAGCACCTAGTGCATGGCGTGCCTCATCTCTCTCCCTCCTAACTCTCTGTAGGGTGGCCTCTACTATCAGCCATAACTGTGCCTCTGTATCTCTCTCCCTGATAGCCTAGGCTAGCTACCTATCATCCCTTACTAGTACAAGAGCTACCTATGCCTGTGCCTACACTGGTGCCTGTACCTGTGCCTATACCTGTACCTACACCTGTGCCTGTACTTGTGCCTGCATCTATGACTATGCCTATGCCAGGGCTATTTGGGCCACTACCACTATCTGTGTCTGCACCTGTGCTAGGGCCTCAACATGTCTCGCCTCTGCCCTCGCTGCATCCCTGTCTCTTCATAGCCTCACCATTCGAAGCTCTAACCAAGTCCTCCGGGCTATCTCCTCCTATAGTAGCTGCTCAGCCTACTATAAATCAGTCTCTACAACTAGATCCCCCTCCTTAGCCATCTCCACATATGTCTACTAGCCTCCGGCCTCCCCAATTGCCTATTGTCTCACCTCTCTAGCCTATCACCTCATCCTGGTCACTACACTTGCGACTAGTACCTCCCCAACTACCCTTGCCACACTTGGTGTAGTCAATCACACTGGCCTGTGTGTCTGCTAGTACCTGTCATACTCTGGTAGTGTCCCTAGATCTGCTAGTCCTGAATCCTAGTCCCACCTCATTGGGACAAGTCCTCACAACTCTGTCAATGGTGTAGCCACTAGAATCTCTGCATCCTAGTCCCCTACCTCATGTGTGTCGCCTCTTCAACTAGCAACTCGTATGGTAGTATGAATTGTCTAAGTACCCACTCTGGCAGTTATCTCTCAATGGTATCTATCTACCTCCCAAACAAATATCAAGCCTGGCGGCAATACATAAGCTTCTTGTGCTCATCCTCCCACTCCTCACATAGTGGCTAATAGATCCCAGCCTGTGGTGTGTGATGACTCCCTCATATAGAAATGCATACGACTCCCCCCTCTCCTGACGGTGCTGTGTAAGAGGTCTGATTACTGGGATGTGCTCCCATGCCCACACCTATAGAAGAGTAACCCATGCTAAGAGACTCCAGCTTCTCCTGTAAACACAATCATGCATATCGCAATACAACTGTCCAAGCACACAAGGCCCCCATGCATACTATGTCCCATGTGTAAACAACCTAGATAGCACCATGCCCCATCCAACAGATAGTCCTTTGGATCACCTATCTGGGCATAGGAAACCACCAATTAGTGAAGCAACTATCCATCTGATCCTATCATAGAGTCTTGGGACATCTGCCCACTATATCTCGACATCTTCTATCCTACGGTCATCCATGTAGAATACTTCTACCAAGCCTGCCTCACCCCACGCTGGGTCAAAGTCCAATCACTCTCCATCAATCCAAATCCTGAGGATGTGATACACATCCTCTAGTGTCACTGTAGCCTCCCCTGTTGGAAAGTGAAACGAGAATGTCTCACTATGAAATCTCTCTACCACTGCTATGACTAGGGTGAGATTTGCCCTAATAGGTGTCAAGTGCACCACATGCCATAATCCCACATGCTCTAGAAATGCATCCTCCTCCCATGTCAGCTATACTACCTCGTGTGCTATGGGGTGGTGTCGCTCTCTTGACATCAATGGTGGCATAATCCTCTACATCCAAGAAACCACTTGTCAGTTCTTTTATACCATATCCCCCAAATCCTATGGACATCTATTCTATGCTGTGAACCCTCAGACCAAACTCTCCCCTTTTGTAACCTAGGGTAGTCAACCCTTTGGTCAACCCTAACTCTCGTGTTCTTCTACCTAACCAAAAGCACTTTGTTCTATACAAAGGCACTGCACTATCTCACTAAGCGTGCCACACTATCTATCCAGAAGTGTTGCACTATCCTATACCAAGGGCAACTTGTTTTACAAGTGTGCCTCACTATGCATCCAACCGTGCCTCACTGTACTACCAGAGGCGACCTGATTTTCTCTTTCCCCTTCCAACCGTGCTAACTTACCCTGCCACCCACACTACACTGCACTACCAGGGGTGCTATGGGACTCTACCAACCGCGCTGTAGCGTGATGACCTAAAAGCCAATGGCTTTGTGTTTTTACCAATAGCGTTGTACCTACCTACCAAATGTGCTTCGGCATGCTAAAAGCGCCTAAGACAACTACCAGATGTACTAAGCTATCCTGTAGCACTTTTGGCTGACTTAGAGACTGACCTAAAACTAGCCCTAAATTTTCCCTAGAATGTCAAATTACAAAGAAGTTTTCAGACAATTACCACTGCCAGAGCTCTAGCAGGCCTTCTATACGTCTACACCAACTCCACTCGATGCCTGTGCATGGGAATTGGCATCTCTCCTTGTTGTTAGCTCCTTCCACTCAACTCTCATACCCTAAAGCTAGGAGGCTCTACACTCTAGTTTAGCAAGTTCTTAGTGTGCAAATGAAGAGGGTGGTCCTCATGGGACCTATTTATAGTATCCCTCTCTCATGACTTTTTTGCCCACCCCATTCCTTTTTCTGCTACCTCATCGTACACTCTTCTACTCAACCATCAACCCAATTCTCCTATCACTTCCCTCTCTTCCCACTCGAGGGGGCATATGCTGGGGCAACTAGCTACACTGGGGCATCAAAAATTGTATCATGTATTCAACAACCATTTTCTTTGACGTAACACTATAAACTGCATTGCATCAAAGAGGGGCAAAATGTAGACACCCTAAAATGACCAAGTCGTCGCACCGCTTGCATTTCATCAAATCTGTCGAATCACCTGCATTTCAACATTAATTGAATAATCTAAATATTTAATTAATTTCATCAAATTCTTCCAAAACTCCAAAATTCAACATTAATTGAATAAATTGTATCTATTTAATTAATTAAATTAAATTCCTCTTTATTCTTCCAAAATTAAATAATGTTTATTATTTAATTAAATCATTATCCTTTTTTGAAATTCAAATCCACATTAATTAAATAAATCTAATGATTTAATTAATTCATCACAAATCCTCTCTTATCTACAATTAAATAATTCTACATTATTTAGTTAAATCACTTGTTCTTCTAAATTTAAATAAATCATGCAAATTTATTTAAATTATCTCAATCCCCTAAAAATAAATAAAATCAAATATTTTATTTATAATCTTCTGTTCCTCAATCATGCACAATCAATTAAATAAATTTATTTATTTAATTTCAGTTATCTTCCAATTCCTCTTAAAATATCTTGTTAACCAATGTGCACAATCAGTCTTATTTTTAGAACTCTAAAAAAGATAAAATTACAAGTTGAGTTATATATTCAATCAATCTTGTTTTCATCATATCTTAATAAAAATATCCTTATGGATTGACACATGTCATGTGCACATTCATAATGGTTATTTGTTTTATCTCCTTTGTTGATTCTTTTAAATTATCTAGACCATTGATCGATCTCTATTGAAACCTATATAAACCCCCCTCATCTCCTTCACAAATCCTCTTCAATCACTTATTCTCAGGCATCCTTTAACAACGCTTTGAGCATACATCGCATTGATTGAGCAGCTTCACGATCTTTTGACATTGATCTTTGAACACTTTGAGCACTCTACTTGCTTGTTGCAAACATGGGTTTGTAGCATTATTGAGCAATCCACATTCAACAAAGGGAACAACACAAATTTGGGTAAAAGCTTTCTTATTTCAATGGATTTATTGATAATGGATTTTATTTAGATTAGTTTTCTTTATGTTATGGGCTTTTGATTTAATTTAGTTTTGATTTAGTTGATTTTCCTCATACATAGACTCCACATGGGACCCCATTAGCACAGATGGTGGTATTGGAGGAGGTGAAGCAAACAACTCAGGAAGAAAAAGAAAGTAGCCTAGAAAGGGCAGCCCAACAATTTGGGCTTGACAAATTGGTCGATCAGGTGACTAGCCCTGTAGTTATAGATTTCACATACAGGGAGGATGTGAGCCCCAAAGACAAGGCAAACATGCCTAATGTGATAGAGAAAGTTGAAGTGGCCAAGCAGGTAGCAGAAGAGAACAATGCTCCAGATATGGGCCAGCAATAGCATGAGATACCCATTGAGCCAAAGATAGTGGAAGTCCAACAAAAGGGTGGGGGTGATAAAGATACATCAGGTGATGATGTTGCCTAGACTCAAGGAGATATAGGAGAAAAGGATAAATTAGGTCATGAGGACCTTGAGACTCAAGACATATGTGCATCAGGTATGGAACAAGAAGTGACCCAAGATTAGGGTGATGCACCAAGGCTAAACACTCAGACATTAGCCATGGATATTAACATGCCTCAAAATGAGGAAAATACTAAAGTGGATGAAACACAGAAAGAGGGAGTGCAGGATCAAGTGCAGGATCATCATGTGGACATTCCACAGGATCCTCCCCGATAGAAAGAGGCCCGTCAGCAATAAGAGATGCAACAAGATCCACCTCGTGAGGAATTCCATAAGGAAGAAACTAGGAAATCACCTTCTCCACAGAGAATAGAGGCAGATACTGGAGATCATGGTAGACATGATGATGACAAAGGAACTCAGGGATCTGGAGATGAAGTGCCTCAGTGGCTGGAGAAAGAAATAGGTATGGACCAAGTGTCTGAAATTCAAGAATTTGATGTTTCCACCTTGTTTGTAGAAACAATAATGAAGCCCAAGAGCAAAGTCATATTGACATTGGCCATCAGAAGAGATCCTGCTACAGGCAGAAGGACTGCCCAAGTAGCACTTCTCACTGTAGAGAAAGAGAAGGGCAAGATCACCCTTGAAGAGTTCTAAATCACAACTGTTGATTTGGGTTTCGCTAATGAGGACCAAGAAGGTCAAGAAGGGAAGAACATCATTGATTCTTTGACCCAAAGGGTAAAGAAGGAGAAAGAAAAAAATAAACAACATAAGGAGCACATTGCCCAACCATATTCATATATAAAGGGGTTGATTAACCCTAATAGTACACTAGTTGATCTGGCAGTCCCATTGACTGTCATATCCCAGGAGGAGGTCATCAAGATGGACCTCCTGAAGCATGAATCCATGATCATGGAGAAGTGGATGCTGTCAGCCCTCACAGGAGCTGAGGAAGTTTTGAGAACCTCTCTGCAAAGGTGGAATTCTTTAAGTAGTTTAAAGAGGAAAACAGGCAAAATGTAGAATAAAATAGGGAGACGGTCATTCCAATTGGAAAAGGACCTAACTACTTTGAGTGAGATGAGGAGGATTGATCCTCAAATCCTAATAAACAATCAAGTGTTCAATAATAATACTACCCTGCTGATAGATGTATGGTATGAAGATATCAGGTTCAAATGTGATATCCAAAAGAAATGCAGTGGCAAGCTTAGGGATATTAGTATAAAGCTTCACAGTATGATGGCCTATGAAGTAGAGATCCTTGAAGCTTTAGAAGGAAAAGTAGAGGGAAAGATCAAAAATCAAGATGTAGAATTTTCTGTCAAAGCTCTGCATGATAATTTCTAGTCAGTAGCTGATGACCCCCTCACCCACCTGATGGAAGAAGTGATGAACAAGATCATGAAGATCAAGGTTAGGGTGGAAACTTACAATGAGACTTTGAACAACAGAAAGGGTAAGATGGATGCAATCAAAGATAAATTCTAGTCTCATAAGCATGACATAACATAGGCAAAAGCCAATATGTTAGGGAGGTAGATAAAATAGTGCAGGCATATGAGAACATTAGGACAACAATGAAGGTCCATATACAGGATGATGTAAATCAGGGTGATAGAGATATAGAAAGCAATGAGGATGATGATAATGATGAAGAAGAAGAAAATGAAGAGGAGGAACCCAAAGAATGAATGAAGATGCATTATGAAGAACACACATGCATAAGGTACTAATAAGATAATGAGTCATCTAGAGGGTTATCAGCTGGCAACCTATGCCACGAAGGACGAGTTGACAAAGTCAAAGAGTGATTATCTACCATTGATCTTAATTTACTAATCCTTATCATAGGTCATTTGTAACTACTCCCTCACCTTATTCTATAAAAGGTGCAGGGGTGCCATATTTTGAATATTCAAAATTTAATTGAAATTTGATTGCTAAAATATCAGGATTCATTTCAAAGTTGTTGTAAATGTACATGTTATGCATACTGAATGAAAGAGAAGACAATTTAATTACAAATCATCATAAATCTAGAGTAATCTATGTTTGAAATCTTGATACATGCATTGATCACTTGCATCCCTTGGAGTGCTTGTCAGTATGCATGTGTTGTTTTTCATTCCTTATCCTTTGAAGTTAGCATCATCCATATCTAGTTGTGGAACATCCTGATGACATATGGTTTGATTCCTTCTCCTCACGAATGTATCTTGTATGTATGTGGTTCAGTGGCTAAAGATTCACCAAAATTAGAAGCATTCTTTTAAATTTCTTTCAATTTCATAACAGATCATCATCATAATTGCAAATAATAGAGAATTAAAAGTAAATAACATGAAATATGTTGATATCTCATAGATAATTGGAAATGCATAGCATATTTAGAGTAAAAGCTTGTTAAATTGATAAATATCATGCAAATTCATACATGAATCCATGAGATACATGTAAATCTCCACTTACAAACACAACATTTGAATAAATATACAATGTAGAAGAAAGAACAAGTTCATGATGATCAATAATCAGAAGAATTGATCAAACTTACAAATACATCATCTATCTTTAGAAATAGAATAGAAATAACCTCTCTATGGAGTAAATTTACAGGAAACAGAACAATAATGATCATCAAGACAAATGTAAGACCCCTTGAAATGGAAAACAACATGTCACATCAACTTCTGAGTAACGTCAGATGATCATGACCTGATCAACATAGACTTGGAGTCATTAACTTATCCTAAGTTGATCGTACTTTACAAGATAATAAAGGTTTGTTGTGCAAATTTTTATGCATGTTGTTATGACTAACAATCATCATCAATAGTACTCCTATTCACTAAATTATTATATGCAAAATCTTCTTGTGATAGAATCAAATCCCAATTTATTGCCTTTTCTCCAACCAAACATCTCAAGAAGTTTCCCAAACTCCTATTTACTACCTCTGTCTATCCATCAGTCTGTGGATGAAATGGTGAACTAAACTTGAAGTCTGTCTTCATCTTCTCTCAATATGTCTTCCAAAAGTATCCAAGAAATCATGTATCTCTATGTAAAATTATACTCTTAGGTAATCCATGCAATCTCATAATCTCCCTGAAAAATAGGTTAACTACATGAAGTGCATCAGTTGTCTTCTTACAAGGTATGAAATGTGCCATCTTTGAAAATCTATCCACAACTATAAATATTGAATCATGTCCTCTCTCTGTCTTTGGCAATCCCATTATGAAATACATGCTTGTGTCTTCCCAAGGTCTCTCCGGTATTGTCAAATATTTGTACAATCCAGTATTCTATATACTCCCTTTTGCAACTTGACAAACTTTACAACTTTGCACAAATTTCCTTACATCCTTATACATATGAGGCCAAAAGTAATTTTTACATACCAAAGCCACTATCTTATCAATGCCAAAATGTCCTGCTAATCCACCACTATGCTTCTCTTTGATCAAATTCTCTCTCATTGAACTCCTAGGTATGCATAACTAGTTTCCCTTGAATAACATATCCTCCTAAATAAAATAGTCCAACCACTTACTTATATTTGTCACAACAAGTTCCTTACATGCTTTCTAAGGTTCTACAAAATCAAGATCTTCTTCATACATGTTCTTCAACTCCTCAAAACCTAATACTTCAACTCTCATGTATGTCAGCAAGTTTCTTCTCCTACTCAATGCATATGCAACTTTGTTTGATTTTACACTCCTATGCTTCAACACAAAAGTATAACTCTACATTAACTCTACCCATCTCATATGTCTCTGATTTAACTTTCCTTGACTATTCAAATACTGCAAAGCTTGATGATCTATATACAACACAAATTCCTTAGGTAACAAATAATGTATCCACTTCTTCAAGGCTTGAATTATGGCATAGAACTCTTGATCATAAACTAAATATCTTCTCCATGCATCATTCAATTTCTCACTGAAATATACTACAGGTCAACCTTCTTGAATTAACACTCCTCGTATTGCATTTCTATTTGCATCACAATCTACTTGAAATACCTTATTGAAATCTGGTAATGCCAACATAGGTTGCTCTCTCACTTTCTACTTTAACAATTCAAAACTTTTGTCTACTCCTGATGTCCACTTAAAGTCTTTTCTATCACCTCTCATTATCTCTGTCATAGGGTTACATACTAAATTAAAATTTCTAATGAACTTCCAGTAGAAACTAGCTAATCCATGGAAAGATCTGACTTCCCCAATGCTCTTAGGTGTAGGCCACTCAACAATTGCTCTCACTTTCTCAAGGTCTAACTTCAATCCTTCCATAGAAATCACAAATACCAAGTATACCAGTTCTTCCTTCATGAAACCATACGTCTTGATGTTTATCAACAATTTCTCTTCCCTCAGTCTCTACAATAGTTGTCTCAGGTGCCATAAATGTTCTTCTCTTGTCTTACTAAAAATTAGAATATCATCCAAATATACAATAATAAACTTACCCAAGAATTTCTTCAAAAGTGTATTCATCAATCTCATGAAAGTACTTAGTGCATTTGTCAATCCAAAATGCATCACTAACTACTCATACAATCCTTCATTTGTCTTAAAAGTAGTCTTCCATTCATCTCCTTCTTTGATTTTGATTTGATGGTATCAACTCTTCAAGTCTATTTTTGTAAAATATTTTGCTCCACTCAAACAATCCATAATATCATCCATCCTAGGTAAAGGAAATCTATACTTAACTATGATCTTATTTATTGCTCTAGAGTCTATACACATTCTCCATTCTCCATCCTTCTTTAGTGCTAACATTGCAGGTATTGTACAAGGACTCAAGGTTTCTTTGATCAAAGCTTTCCTCAACAATTCATATATTTGTCTATTCAATTATTCATTCTCTGTCGATGTCATTCTATGTGCTACTTTGTTAGGCAAACTAGCTCCAGGTATAAGATCCATGTGATGACTGATACTCCTGATTGGTGGCAATCCTTCAGGTACATTATCTGATATGATGTCTTCATACTCTATCAACAACTCAGTTATCTCCTCTAGTTGTGATTCTTCAATCTTTAAATTTTTAGGCTTCTTAGGAATCAAAGCATAACACATATTCTCATATCTCAAACCATCCAGAAATTTGCTTCTATCTACCAAACAGATTCTAGCATTCCCACATACTTCACTCTTAGGATCATATTCTAAAGGAATCAAAGTAATTCACTTTCCATTTGATGTTATAGTATATGTATTCTTTCTCCCATCATGTAAAGCTTTCCTATCTTACTACCATGGTCTATCCAACAATATATGACATACATCCATAGGCATAATATCACACAATACTTCATCATGATAAGATCCAATATGAAATTCAACAAACATTGATCACTCACCAGTACTTTATGATCATCTTGAATCCATGCTATCTAATATGGCTTAGGGTGTTTAAATCTTTCCAACTTTAGCTTAGTCACCATCTCCTCTGAAAACAAATTATCTGAACTACCAATATCAATTACAACTTTACAACATTTACCTCCTGATTTATATCTAGTTCTAAACAACCTTTTCCTCTGTGGTGGTTCCTCATTTGTCTTTGCTTTAAATAGTACTCTCCTCATGACAAGTGATTCTCCTTTCTTAGGTTTACCAACTGAACTAGGCGATCCAATAGGTTCTTCTTCTACATAAGATTTTCTTCCACTATTCTATGTCCTCTTGATTGTACTTCCTTGATTACATTTAAATGCTCTATGTCCTTCACCTCCACATTTAAAATATGTTCCTCTAAATGTTCTCCTATCAGGTCCTCTTCCATCTCTTCTATATCCTTCACTTTGGTATGAACTAGGGTTTACTCTGTGGTAGAAAGTTTTGTCATCTCTTTGGTATGTATTGTTATCTCTGTCCTCCTTCTTGAATATGCTCTCTTGTCAGTTCTGCTCTGCATATCATCTTTCTCTAGAAAATGTCCTAAATAGATCCCAGCCTGTGGTGTGTGATGACTCCCTCATATAGAAATGCATACGGCTCCCCCCTCTCCCGACGGTGCTATGTAAGAGGTCTGATTACTGGGATGTGCTCCCATGCCTACACCTATAGAAGAGTAACCCATGCTAAGAGACTTCGGCTTCTCCTATAAACACAATCATGCATATCACAATACAACTATCTAAGCACACAAGGCCCCCATGCATACTATATCCCATGTGTAAACAACCTAGATAGCACCATGCCCCATCCAACAGATAGTCCTTTGGATCACCTGTCTGGGCATAGGAAACCACCAATTAGTGAAGCAACTATCCATCTGATCCTATCATAGAGTCTTGGGACATCTGCCCACTATGTCTCGCCATCGTCTATCCTCAGGTCATCCATGTAGAATACTTCTACCAAGCCTGCCTCACCCCACACTGGGTCAAAGTCCAATCACTCTCCATCAATCCAAATCTTGAGGATGCGATACACATCCTCTAGTGTCACTGTAGCCTCCCTTGTTGGAAAGTGAAATGAGCATGTCTCACTATGAAATCTCTCTACAACTGCTATGACTAGGGTGAGATTTGCCCTAATAGGTGTCAAGTGCACCGCATACCATAATCCCACATGCTCTAGAAATGCATCCTCCTCCCATGTCAGCTATACTACCTCGTGTGCTATGGGGTGGTGTCGCTCTCTTGACATCAATGGTGGCATAATCCTCTGCATCCAAGAAACCACTTGTCAGTTCTCTTATACCATATCCCGCAAATCCTATCGACATCTATTCTATGCTGTGAACCCTCAGACCAAACTCTCCCCTTTTGTAACCTAGGGTAGTCAACCCTTTGGTCAACCCTAACTCTCGTGTTCTTCTACCTAACCAAAAGCACTTTATTCTATACAAAGGCACTGCACTGTCTCACTAAGCATGCCACACTATCTATCCAGAAGTGTTGCACTACCCTATACCAAGGGCAACTTGTTTTACAGGTGTGCCTCACTATGCATCCAATCGTGCCTCACTGTACTACCAGAGGCGACCTGATTTTCTCTTTCCCCTTCCAACCGCGCTAACTTACCCTGCCACCCGCACTACACTACACTACCAGGGGCGCTATGGGACTCTACCAACCACGCTGTAGCGTGAAGACCTAAAAGCCAATGGCATTGTGTTTTTACCAATAGCATTGTACCTACCTACCAAATGTGCTTCAGCATGCTAAAAGCACCTAAGACAACTACCAGATGTACTAAGCTATCCTGCAGCACTTTTGGCTGACTTAGAGACCGACCTAAAACTAGCCCTAAATTTTCCCTAGAATGTCAAATTACAAAGAAGTTTTCAGACACTTACCACTGCCAGAGCTCTAGCAGGCCTCCTATATGTCTACACCAACTCCACCCGATGCCTGTGCATGGGAATTGGCATCTCTCCTTGTTGTTAGCTCCTTCCACACAACTCTCATACCCTAAAGCTAAGACGCTCTACACTCTAGTTTAGCAAATTCTTAGTGTGCAAATGAAGAGGGTGGTCCTCATGGGACCTATTTATAGTATCCCTCTCTCATGACTTTTTTGCCCACCCCATTCCTTTTTCTGCTACCTCATCGTACACTCTTCTACTCAACCATCAACCCAATTCTCCTATCACTTCCCTCTCTTCCCACTCGAGGGGGCATATGCTGGGGCAACTAGCTACACTGGGGCATCAAAAATTGTATCATGTATTCAACAACCTTTTTCTTTGACACAACACTATAAACTGCATTGCATCAAAGAGGGGCAAAATGTAGACACCCTAAAATGACCAAGTCATCGCACTGCTTGCATTTCATCAAATCTGTCGAATCACCTACATTTCAACATTAATTGAATAATCTAATTATTTAATTAATTTCATCAAATTCTTCCAAAACTCCAAAATTCAACTTTAATTGAATAAATTGTATCTATTTAATTAATTAAATTAAATTCCTCTTTATTCTTCCAAAATTAAATAATGTTTATTATTTAATTAAATCATTATAATTTTTTGAAATTCAAATCCACATTAATTAAATAAATCCAATTATTTAATTAATTCATCACAAATCCTCTCTTATCTACAATTAAATAATTCTACAATATTTAATTAAATCACTTGTTCTTCTAAATTTAAATAAATCATGCAAATTTATTTAAATTATCTCAATCCCCTAAAAATAAATAAACTAAAATATTTTATTTATAATCTTCTATTCCTCAATCATGCACAATTAATTAAATAATTTTTTTTATTTAATTTCAGTTATCTTCCAATTCCTCTTAAAATATCTTGTTAACTCATGTGCACAATCAGTCTTATTTTTAGAACTCTAAAAAAGATAAAATTACAAGTTGAGTTATATATTCAATCAATCTTATTTTCATCATATCTTAATAAAAATATCCTTATGGATTGACACATGTCATGTGCACATTCATAATGGTTATTTGTTTTATCTCCTTTGTTGATTCTTTTAAATTATCTAGACCATTGATCAATCTCTATTGAAACCTATATAAATCCCCCTCATCTCCTTCACAAATCCTCTTCAATCACTTATTCTCAGGCATCCTTTAACAACGCTTTGAGCATACATCGCATTGATTGAGCAACTTCATGATCTTTTGACATTGTTCTTTGAGCACTTTGAGCACTCTACTTGCTTGTTGCAAACATGGTTTTGTAGCATTATTGAGCAATCCACATTCAACAAAGGGAACAACACAAATTTGGGTAAAAGCTTTCTTATTTCAATGGATTTATTGATAATGGATTTTATTTAGATTAGTTTTCTTTATGTTATGGGCTTTTGATTTAATTTAGTTTTGATTTAGTTGATTTTCCTCATACATAGACTCCACATGGGACCCTATTAGCACAGATGGTGGTATTGGAGGAGGTGAAGCAAACAGCTCAGGAAGAAAAAGAAAGTAGCCTAGAAAGGGCAGCCCAACAATTTGGGCTTGACAAATTGGTCGATCAGGTGACTAGCCCTGTAGTTATAGATTTAACATACAGGGAGGATGTGAGCCCCAAAGACAAGGTAGACACGCCTAATGTGATAGAGAAAGTTGAAGTGGCCAAGCAGGTAGCAGAAGAGAACAATGCTCCAGATATGGGCCAGCAACAGCATGAGATACCCATTGAGCCAAAGATAGTGGAAGTCCAACAAAAGGGTGGGGGTGATAAAGATACATCAGGTGATGATGTTGCCTGGACTCAAGGAGATACAGGAGAAAAGGATTAATTAGGTCATGAGGACCTTGAGACTCAAGACATATGTGCATCAGGTATGGAACAAGAAGTGACCCAAGATTAGGGTGATGCACCAAGGCTAAACACTCAGACATCAGCCATGGATATTAACATGCCTCAAAATGAGGAAAATACTAAAGTGGATGAAACATAGAAAGAGGGAGTGTAGGATCAAGTGCAGGATCATCATGTGGACATTCCACAGGATCCTCCCCCATAGAAAGAGGCCCATCAGCAATAAGAGATGCAACAAGATCCACCTCATGAGCAATTCCATGAGGAAGAAACTAGGAAATCACTTTCTCCTCAGAGAATAGAGGCAGATACTGGAGATCATGGTAGACATGATGATGACAAAGGAACTCAGGGATCTAGAGATGAAGTGCCTCAGTGGCTGGAGAAAGAAATAGGTATGGACCAAGGGTCTGAAATTCAAGAATTTGATGTTTCCACCTTGTTTGTAGAAACAATAATGAAGCCCAAGAGGAAAGTCATATTGACATTGGCTATCAGAAGAGATCCTAGTACAGGCAGAAGGACTGCCCAAGTAGCACTTCTCACTGTAGAGAAAGAGAAGGGCAAGATCACCCTTGAAGAGTTCCAAATCACAACTGTTGATTTGGGTTTCACTAATGAAGACCAAGAAGGTCAGGAAGGGAAGAACATCATTGATTCTTTGACCCAAAGGCTAAAGAAGGAGAAAGAAAAAAATAAACAACATAAGGAGCACATTGCCCAACCGCATTCATATATAAAGGGGTTGATTAACCCTAATAGTACACTAGTTGATCTGGCAGTCCCATTGACTATCATATCCCAGGAGGAGGTCATCAAGCTGGACCTCCTGAAGCATGAATCCATGATCATGGAGAAGTGGATGCTGTCAGCCCTCACAGGAGCTGAGGAAGTTTTGAGAACCTCTCTGTAAAGGTGGAATTCTTTAAGTAGTTTAAAGAGGAAAATAGACAAAATGTAGAATAAAACAGGGAGACGATCATTCCAATTGGAAAAGGACCTAACTACTTTGAGTGAGATGAGGAGGATTGATCCTCAAATCCTAATAAACAATCAAGTGTTCAATAATAATACTGCCCTGCTGATAGATGTATGGTATGAAGATATCAGGTTCGAATGTGATATCCAAAAGAAATGCAGTGGCAAGCTCAGGGATATTAGTATAAAGCTTCATAGTATGATGGCCTATGAAGTAGAGATCCTTGAAGCTTTAGAAGGAAAAGTAGAGGGAAAGATCAAAAATCAAGATGTAGAATTTTCTATCAAAGCTCTGCATGATAATTTCCAGTCGGTAGCTGATGACCCCCTCACCCACCTGATGGAAGAAGTGATGAACGAGATCATGAGGATCAAGGTCAGGGTGGAAACTTACAATGAGACTTTGAACAATAGAAAGGGTAAGATGGATGCAATCAAAGATAAATTCTAGTCTCATAAGCATGACATAACAAAGGCAAAAGCCAAGATGTTAGGGAGGTAGATAAAATAGTGCAGGCATATGAGAACATTAGGACAACAATGAAGGTCCATATACAGGATGATGTAAATCAGGGTGATAGAGATATAGAAAGCAATGAGGATGATGATAATGATGAAGAAGAAGAAAATAAAGAGGAGGAACCCAAAGAATGAATGAAGATGCATTATGAAGAACACACATGCATAAGGTACTTATAAGATAATGAGTCATCTAGAGGGTTATCTGCTGGCAACCTATGCCACGAAGGACGAGTTGACAAAGTCAAAGAGTGATTATCTACCATTGATCTTAATTGACTAATCCTTATCATAGGTCATTTGTAACTGCTCCCTCACCTTATTCTATAAAAGGTGTAGGGGTGCCATATTTTGAATATTCAAAATTTAATTGAAATTTGATTGCTAAAATATTAGGATTCATTTCAAAGTTGTTGTAAATGTACATGTTATGCATACTGAATGAAAGAGAAGACAATTTAATTACAAATCATCATAAATCTAGAGTAATCTATGTTTGAAATCTTGATACATGCATTGATCACTTGCGTCCCTTGGAGTGCTTATCAGTATGCATGTGTTGTTTTTCATTCCTTATCCTTTGAAGTTAGCATCATCCATATCTAGTTGTGGAACATCCTGGTGACATATGGTTTGATTCCTTCTCCTCATGAATGTATCTTGTATGTATGTGGTTCAGTGGCTAAAGATTCACCAAAATTAGAAGCATTCTTTTAAATTTCTTTCAATTTCATAACAGAGCATCATCATAATTGCAAATAATAGAGAATTAAAAGTAAATAACATGAAATATGTTGATATCTCATAGATAATTGGAAATACATAGCATATTTAGAGTAAAAGCTTGTTAAATTGATAAATATCATGCAAATTCATACATGAATCCATGAGATACATGTAAATCTCCACTTACAAACACAACATTTGAATAAATATACAATGTAGAAGAAAGAACAAGTTCATGATGATCAATAATCAGAAGAATTGATCAAACTTACAAATGCATCATCTATCTTTAGAAATAGAATAGAAATAACCTCTCTATGGAGTAAATTTACAGGAAGTAGAACAATAATGATCATCAAGACAAATGTAAGACCCCTTGAAATGGAAAACAACATGTCACATCAACTTCTGAGTAATGTCAGATGATCATGACCTGATCAACATAGACTTGGAGTCATCAACTTATCCTAAGTTGATCGTACTTTACAAGATAATAAAGGTTTGTTGTGCAAATTTTTATGCATGTTGTTATGACTAACAATCATCATCAATAGTACTCCTATTCACTAAATTATTATATTCAAACTCTTCTTGTGATAGAATCAAATCCCAATTTCTTGCCTTTTCTCCAACCAAACATCTCAATAAGTTTCCCAAACTCCTATTTACTACCTCTGTCTATCCATCAGTCTGTGGATGAAATGGTGAACTGAACTTCAAGTCTGTCTTCATCTTCTTTCAATATGTCTTCCAAAAGTATCCAAGAAATCATGTATCTCTATGTAAAATTATACTCTTAGGTAATCCATGCAATCTCATAATCTCCCTGAAAAATAGGTTAACTACATGAAGTGCATCAGTTGTCTTCTTACAAGGTATGAAATGTGCCATCTTTGAAAATCTATCCACAACTATAAATATTGAATCATGTCCTCTATCTGTCTTTGGCAATCCCATTATGAAATACATGCTTGTGTCTTCCCAAGGTCTCTCTGGTATTGTCAAATATTTGTACAATCCAGTATTCTAAATACTCCCTTTTGCAACTTGACAAACTTTACAACTTTGCACAAATTTCCTTACATCCTTATACATATGAGGCCAAAAGTAATTTTTACATACCAAAGCCACTATCTTATCAATGCCAAAATGTCCTGCTAATCCACCACTATGCTTCTCTTTGATCAGATTCTCTCTCATTGAACTCCTAGGTATGCATAACTAGTTTCCTTTGAATAACATATCCTCCTAAATGAAATAGTCCAACCACTTACTTATATTTGTCACAACAGGTTCCTTCCATGCTTTCTAAGGTTCTACAAAATCAAGATCTTCTTCATACATGTTCTTCAACTCCTCAAAACCTAATACTTCAACTCTCATCTATGTCAGCAAGTTTCTTCTCCTACTCAATGCATATGCAACTTTGTTTGATTTTCCACTCCTATGCTTCAACACAAAAGTATAACTTTGCATTAACTCTACCCATCTCATATGTCTCTGATTTAACTTTCCTTGACTATTCAAATACTGCAAAGCTTGATGATCTATATACAACACAAATTCCTTAGGTAACAAATAATGTATCCACTTCTTCAAGGCTTGAATTATGGCATAGAAATCTTGATCATAAACTAAATATCTTCTCTATGCATCATTCAATTTCTCACTGAAATATACTACAGGTCTACCTTCTTGACTTAACACTCCTCGTATTGCATTTCTACTTGCATCACAATCTACTTGAAATACCTTATTAAAATATGGTAATGCCAACATAGGTTGCTCTCTCACTTTCTACTTTAACAATTCAAAACTTTTGTCTACTCCTGATGTCCACTTAAAGTCTTTTCTATCACCTCTCATTATCTCTGTCATAGGGTTACATACTAAACTAAAATTTCTAATGAACTTCTAGTAGAAACTAGCTAATCCGTGGAAAGATTTGACTTCCCCAATGCTCTTAGGTGTAGGCCACTCAACAATTGCTCTCACTTTCTCAAGGTCTAACTTCAATCCTTCCATAGAAATCACAAATACCAAGTATACCAGTTCTTCCTTCATGAAACCATACTTCTTGATGTTTATCAACAATTTCTCTTCCCTCAGTCTCTACAATAGTTTTCTCAGGTGCCATAAATGTTCTTCTCTTGTCTTACTAAAAATTAGAATATCATCCAAATATACAATAATAAACTTACCCAAGAATTTCTTCAGAAGTGTATTCATCAATCTCATGAAAGTACTTAGTGCATTTGTCAATCCAAAATGCATCACTAACTACTCATACAATCCTGCATTTGTCTTAAAAGCAGTTTTCCATTCATCTCGTTCTTTGATTTTGATTTGATGGTATCCACTCTTCAAGTCTATTTTGTAAAATATTTTGCTCCACTCAAACAATCCATAATATCATCCATCCTAGGTAAAGGAAATCTATACTTAACTGTGATCTTATTTATTGCTCTAGAGTTTATACACATTTTCCATTCTCCATCCATCTTTAGTGCTAACATTGCAGGTATTGTACAAGGACTCAAGCTTTCTTTGATCAAAACTTTCCTCAACAATTCATGTATTTGTCTATTCAATTATTCATTCTCTGTCGATGTCATTCTATGTGCTACTTTGTTAGCCAAACTAGCTCCAGTTATAAGATCCATGTGATGACTGATACTCCTGATTGGTGGCAATCCTTCAGGTACATTATCTGATATGATGTCTTCATACTCTATCAACAACTCAGTTATCTCCTCTAGTTGTGATTCTTCAGTCTTTAAATTTTCAGGCTTCTTAGGAATCAAAGCATAACACATATTCTCATGTCTCAAACCATCCAGAAATTTGCTTCTATCTACCAAACAGATTCTAGCATTCCCACATACTTCACTCTTAGGATCATATTCTAAAGGAATCAAAGTAATTCACTTTCCATTTGATGTTATAGTATATGTATTCTTTCTCCCATCATGTAAAGCTTTCCTATCTTACTACCATGGTCTATCCAACAATATATGACATACATCCATAGGCATAATATCACACAATACTTCATCATGATAAGATCCAATATGAAATTCAACAAACATTGATCACTCACCAGTACTTTATGATCATCTTGAATCCATGCTATCTGATATGGCTTAGGGTGTTTCAATCTTTCCAACTTTAGCTTAGTCACCATCTCCTCTAAAAACAAATTATCTGAACTACCAATATCAATTACAACTTTACAACATTTACCTCCTGATTTATATCTAGTTCTAAACAACCTTTTCCTCTGTGGTGGTTCCTCATTTGTCTCTGCTTTAAATAGGTTCTTCTTCTACATAGGATGTTCTTCCACTATTCTATGTCCTTTTGAGTGTACTTCCTTGATTACATTTAAATGCTCTATGTCCTTCACCTCCACGTTTAAAATATGTTCCTCTAAATGTTCTCCTATCAGGTCCTCTTCCATCTCTTCTATATCCTTCACTTTGGTATGAACTAGGGTTTACTCTGTGGTAGAAAGTTTTGTCATCTTTTTGGTATGTATTGTTATCTCTATCCTCCTTCTTGAATATGCTCTCTTGTCAGTTCTGCTCTGCATATGATCTTTCTCTGGAAAATGTCCTACCTATCTAAAATTTACCTCCTTTACCTCTCTATCTTTGCTCATGCTTCTTGTTTAACTTTTCTTCAACTTTTAGAGCAAACTGATATGCTTCTTCCTAGGTTGTCATCCTCACCAAACTTAGTTCTTCTTGAATGTTCAATCTTAGTCCATTGATATATCTAGCCACTTTCTCCTTACTTTCTTCACTATGTCCTATCCTTATGGTCATCTTATGAAATTCTTTAGTGTACTCCACATATTTCTCCTTTTGTCTCAAGGTTTACAATCTCTTCAACAATTCCAACTCATAGTCAGCAGGTATAAAATGGTTCTTCAATTTTGTCACAATTCTATCCCACTTTGTAATCTTCTATTTTCCTCTTCTGTTTCTATCCAATTGAACTTATTTCCATGATATAGCAGCATGTCCTTTGAACTTTGTATTTGCAAATTTCACCTTCTCTAGATCTTCAAGTTCTTCATATTCAAAGTATTCTTCTAGGTCATTTATCCAATTAGTCAATTCCTTGGAATTCAAATTTCTAGTACAGTTCAGTACATCAACTCTAGTTCTTTTCTCAATCTTTGAAATAGCTTGCAACATCTTGAATTGATCTAATTCTTCTTCTTTTTCTCCTAGGGTTTCACCATTTTAATCAGTAGATTGAAATTCTTCATCATCATCACTTTCAACATTAGGTCAAAGTGTCAATCCTTTTTTCCTATCTTCTTCAATAGAATCTAATCAAACTCGCATCATTTTCATCGTTTTCATCATCTCATCCATTCTTCCAAACATAGTACCAATAGTAGGTATTCTCCTCGGCAGTATCTCTTCCTCCAATCAAGTGTAACTACCTCACAATCGGTGATTAGTTGAAAACACTAGTCTGCCTTAAATTCGGCAATCTATTCACAACAAGATCTTATGGATTTCCTTCACCAATTTCACTCACTTCACTGCAAAGGATTCAAACTTTAATCTGATACCACTTGGTGCAGTCACGGCTAGGAGGGTCCACAAAGTGAATAGTCCATACCGTGTAGCAAGAGTAAACACAACAAAAATAACTCAAAGATAGGATACAAATGTAGATCCAGTCATTCAATATATCATAGACTCAAAATACAAATAGGTCAACAATGTGGCCTTACAATTAGGGCTTATAGGCTTAATTCCTCAATTATAGTTTATGTACAAGATACAACTTTGAAGCACTTTTACAAAACAATTCAAACTATCAACTATCTCTATGTGATTCACTATCAAGGACTACTTTCCTATTCATCTATTACATGATTATATATGGTGCAGTCACTGTAGGAGGGTTCACAAAATAAACTACCTAAATCATGCAACAAGAGTAAACACAATGGAAACAACTCAAATAAATAAAGCAAATGTAGATTCAGTCATTCAGTATATCATAGACTTCAAATAGAGATCGGTCGGCAACATGTGGGCGTAGAATTAGGGCTCACATGCCTTATTACATACATGCACAAGTTAAAGCTTTGAAGTCCTCTCGTGAAGGAGCAAACTATCTATCTTCTAAATCATGAGAACTATGTTAACTACTTTCCTAAGGATCTATTACATCAATATATATCAAATCCAAATCAATAGATTCCTCAGCGTCGGCCAAGGAAGATCACAAATTCCAAAGAAGAGATGTAACATGTGTACACAAATAGGTCAGACCTAAATGCATAGAACACTTCCAGAAAATGAATGGAATGAGGTATGGATCTCCAAGGAAGGTTGACCACAAACAAAAGATCATTGAATGATGTGTCATTAGGCTCTAAAGATTAGGAAATGCTTCTACAAGTTTCTCCTTTAGCTAATTGTCAGTGATTATCTGGATGCTCTATTCTAAGAAATAATCATCTTCTGATAGTGATATCTTTCTGGTATTGAAGTACGGATCTTTGAATTCTAGATATGATGTAAATGAATGAATGTAGATGCTAAGTCCAACTCCACAAGATCTAAAAATAGTACTGGACCAAAATATAGAATTTGCTTCTGACTAAACTGTCTAAACTGAACTGGAAAATGTAAAGAAATAAACTGAACTAAAACAAATTGAAATGCCAATGTTTTTGGTTGATGCAAGATTGCTCTTGAACCAGGGATGCTTCTACATCAAACATTCGGGGTGATTGAAAAAGTGAGTCCCTCACTTTGCTGGGGCTAGGGGAGAACCAAGACGGTACACCTTAGCCTAAGAAATCCATGATGAATGTTCTTTTGGTCTTCCTTTCCACTTCACAAGATATTCTTTGTATTGTCTTCCTCTAGTTCTACATCCAACTCTACTGTACAAAATGTCTTCAATCTACTCTGGTACCTGTTGTGGTAACTTCTTCTTCAAGTCTTCTTCCATGTTGTCACTGAACTCAACTTCATGATATTGATATAAGTCTGCAATGTTGAAAATAGGTGATATACCCAATGTCTCTGATAACTCCATTTCATATGCATTTCCTGAATCAAATTTCTTGACTATTTTACAAGGTCCAAACTTCTTCATCTTCAACTTGTTATATGTCCCAACTGGAAATCTTTCTTTTCTCAAGTACACCATCACTTCATCTCCAACTTCAAATTCCTTATGTCTTCTCTTCTCATCTACCTTTTCCTTATACTTACTGTTCATATCCTCCAAATGCTTCTTGACCTGATTATGCATTGTCTTCATGTGATCTACAAATTCTTCTACTTCTACACTCCTCTTTTCCTCTGTACTGATATCTCTCAATTCTGCAACTCCTCTAGGATTCATTCTGATAATAATCTCAAAAGGTGTTCTTCCAGTGCTCCTGTTCACTAAATTATTATATGCAAACTCTTCTTGTGAAATAATCAAATCCCAACTTCCTATCTTCTCTCCAACCAAACATCTCAACAAATTTCTCAAACTCCTATTTACTACGTCTGTCTATCCATCAGTCTATGGATGAAAAGTTGAACTGAACTTCAAATCTATCTTCATCTTCTTCCAAAGCATCCTCCAAAAGTATCCAACAAACTATGTATCTCTGTCTGAATCTATACTCTTAGGTAATCCATGCAATCTCACAATCTCCTTGAAAAATAGGTCAGCTACATATATTGCATCAATTATCTTATTACAAGGTATGAAATGAGCCATCTTTGAAAATCTAACCACTACAAATATTGAGTCATGTCCTCTTTGTGTCTTAGGCAATCCCATTACAAAATCCATGCTTATGTCTTCCCAATATCTCTCCAGTACTGTTAAAGGTTTATACAATCTAGTGTTTTGACTACTTCCTTTTGAAACTTGACAAACTCTACAACTTTGTACAAATTTCTCAACATCCTTATGTATCTAAGGCCAAAAGTAGTTTTCACTCACCAAGGCCACTATTTTATCAATGCCAAAATGTCATGTCAATCCACCACTATGCTTCTCCTTGATCAAATTATCTCTCATCAAACTTCTAGGTATACATAACTAAATTCCTTTGAACAACATATCTTCTTGAATGAAATAGTCCAACCATATTCTCCTATCTATCACAATAGGTTCCTTACATGCTTTCCAAGGTTCTGTAAAATTTGTGTCTCCTTCATACATGTTCATCAATTCATCAAAACCCAACACCTTAACTCTCATCTCTGTTAACAAGTTTCTTCTCCTACTCAATGCATCAGCAACTTTGTTTGATTTCCCACTCCTATCCTTCAACACAAAAGTATAACTCTACATGAACTCTACCCATCTCATATGTCTTTGATTCAACTTACTTTGACTATTCGAATATTGTAAAGATTGATGACCTATATACAACACGGACTCCTTAGGCAATAAGTAATGTATCCACTTCTTCAAGGCTCAAATTATGGCATAGAACTCTTGATCATAGACTAAATATCTTCTCCTTACAACATTCAACTTCTCACTAAAATGTGCTACAGGTCTACCTTCTTGACTTAATACTGCTCCAATTGTGTTTCCACTTGCATCACAATCAACTTGAAATACCTTATTGAAATCTGGTAATGCCAAAACAAGTTGCTCAGTCACTTTCTGCTTCAACAACTCAAAATTTTTATCTTCTCCTAATGTCCACTTAAAATATTTTGTCACCTCTCATTGTCTCTTTCATAGGGTTGTAAACTGAACTGAAATTTCTGATGAACTTCTAGTAGAAACTCGCCAATCCATGAAATGATTTAACTTCTCCAATGCTCACTAGTGTAGGCCATTCAACACTTGCTTTCACTTTCTCAGGGTCCATCTTCAATCCTTCCATAGAAATCACAAATCCAAAATATACTAGCTCTTCCTTCATGAAACTACACGTCTTGATGTTTATTAGCAATTTCTCTTATCTCAAACTTTGCAAAATTTATCTAATATGCCACAAATGTTCCTCCTTTGTCTTACTAAAAATTAGAATATCATCCAAGTACACAATCACAAACTTACCTGAGAATTTCTTCAAGACTTCATTCTTCAACCTCATGAAAGTACTCAGTGCATTTGTCAGTCCAAAAGGCATCACTAACCACTCATACAATCCTTCATTTGTCTTAAAAGTAGTCTTCCATTCATTACCTTCTCTGATTCTAATCTGATGGTATCCACTCTTCAAATCTATCTTTGTGAAATATCTTGCTCCACTCAAACAATCCATAATATCATCCATCCTAGGTAAAGGAAATCTATACTTAACTGTGATCTTATTTATTTCTCTGGAATCAGTACACATTCTCCATTCTCCATCCTTCTTCGGTCCTAACACAGTAGGTACTACATAAGCACTCAAACTTTCTTCAATCAAACCTCTTCTCAATAACTCTTATATCCATCTATTCAATTTTTCATTCTCTACCAGTGTCATCTGGTGTGCTGCTTTATTAGGCAAACTTGCTCCAGTTATAAGTTCCATGTGATGACTAATACTAATTATAGTTGGCAATCCATCAAGCACATTATCTGATATGATGTCTTCATACTTTGTTAGCAACTCTCTTATCTCCTCCAATTGTGATTCTTTAGTTTCTTTCTTCAATATTTTAGGCTTCTTAGGAATCAAGGCATAACACATATTCTCATGTCTCAAACCATCCAGAAATTTTTTTCCATCTACTAAATAGATTCTAACATTTCCACATACTTCATTCTTAGGATCATCCTCCAAAGGGATCAAAGTAATTCTTTTCCCATTTGTTGTTATAGTATATAGCTTTTCTATCATACTGCCAAGGTCTACCCAACAAGATATGACAAACATTCATAGGCATAATATCACACAAGACTTCATCATGATAAGATCCGATATGAAATTTCACCAAACATTGTTCACTCACTAGTACCTTATGATCATCCTAAATCCATGCTATCTAATATGGCTTAGGGTGTTTCAATCTTTCCAACTTCAGCTTAGTCACCATCTCCTCTGAAACTAGGTTATCTAAACTACCACTGTCAATTACAACTTTACAACACTTACCTCTGGATTTGCATCTAGTTCTAAACAAGATCTTCCTCTACGGTGATTCCTCATTTGTCTCTATTTGAAATAGTACTCTCTTCATCACTAATGATTCTACTTTCTCTAGTTTACCAACAAAACAGGGTGATTCAGCAGGTTCTTCTTCAACATAGGCTACTCTTTATTTTTTCTATCCTCTTACTTGTACTACCCTGATTACATTCAAATTCTCTATGTCCTTCACCTCCACACTTGAAACAAGTACCTCTGAATGTTCTCTTATCCAATCCTCTTCCTTCTCTTCTGTATCCTTCATTCTGGTATGCACTAGGGTTTCCTCTCTAGTAAATTTTTTTTTCATCTCTCTGGTAAGCATTGTTATCTCTGTCATCCTCCTTCAATAGGCTGTCAAACTTTTTCTGCTCCAGATATGATCTGTCTCCTCTAGAAAACATCCTACTTCTCTGAAATTTAACTCCTCTTCCTCTCTATCTCTAATCATGTCTCTTATTCAGCTTCTCTTCAACCTTCAAGGCAAACTGATATGCTTCTTCCAAAGATGTCATCCTTACCAAGCTTAGTTCCTCTTGAATGTTCAATCTTAGTCCATTGATATGTCTAGCCACTTTCTCCTTGATTTCTTCACTATGTCATGTCCTTATAATTATTTTATGAAATTCTTTAGTATACTCTTTCACACATTTCTCCTTTTGTCTTAGGTTTTGCAATCTTTTCAAAAGTTCAAATTCATAGTCAGCAGGTATAAACTGGTTCTTCAACTTTGTCACCATTCTATCCCATTTTGTAATATTTTATTTTCCTCTTCTATTTATTTCCAAATGAACTTCTTTCCACCATATAGCACCATGTCATTTCAACTTTGTCTTTGCAAATTTCACCTTCTCCAGATCTTCAATTTCCTCATATTCAAAATATTCTTCTATGTCATTTATCCAATCAATCAGTTCTTCAGGGTTCAGATTACCAATATAGTTCGGCACATCAACTCTAGGTCTCTTTCCAATCTTTGAAATAGCTCACAACATCTTTACTTGATCTGATTCTTCTTCTACATCACCTCCTAGGGTTTCACCAATTTGTTCAATAGAATCAAATTTTTCTTCATCATTGCTTTCAACATTAGGTCTCAGTGTCAATCCTCTTCACCTATCTTCTTCAACAACATCCAAATGAATTTGCATTATTTTCATTATCTCCATCATCTTATCTATTCTACTAGCCATTGTTCCAACAACAGCAACTCTCCTTGATGGCATTCTTCTTAGGATCAAGTGTAAACTGCCTCATGTTCAGCGATCAGGTTACAAGGTGACAGCTACCTCACAATCAGTGATCAGTTGTAACATAGGTAACTTGCCTCAATTTGGTGATCTGTCCACAGCAAGATCTTACAAAATTCCCTCGCCAACTTTGCTCCATTCACTCCCAAAAATTCAAACTTTCACTCTGATACCACTTGGTGTAGTCACGGTTAGAGGTTTCACAGAATGAACTATCTAGACCATGTAGCAAGAGTAAACACAACGGAAACAACTTAGAGAAATAAAGAAAATGCAGATTCAATCATTTAGTATATCATAGAATTCAAATAGGGATTGATCGACAACATGCAGGCTTACAATTAGGGCTAACAAGCCTGGTGCAGGAGCACCTACCTAACAGCTGGCCTTCATGAGGCAGTTAGTAGTTTTAGGTCTTGTTTGTGTTTCCAAGAAGGTCTGTTAAGACCAAATGCATGTAATAAGGTCATGCTGATCATGATAAGATCATGCTGACCAGGCTTTTGCTATTTTTAGTTAGTTGGTTATAACAGCTGTCATGCTGTAGGGTCCGGTTGGATCTCCCAGCCGCTTGGAGAGTTCCCAGCCGCTTGGAGTCGGGTCAGTAGTACTCGTAGGGAAATCTATTTAAGCATGAGGATCGGTTGATATTGGAGATACAGACAGATATCATCGATCAAGCTAGGTTGCACAGAGTGAGACAGAGAGAGAGAGACTGATCATTGTAATTGCATCTTGTGAAATCAATAAAGAGATCCTGTTTGTGTTCTTTCTCTGGTTGGATTCCATTGTTAAATCGGTTTGCTGGTTTGAGAGGTTTCATGGATTTGCTGATCCATTCCACCGGTTGATCCGTCTGATCGGTGGAATGGTAATGTACAGTAGGTTAGATTGTAGTTTGTTTGTTTGCATGCAGGTGTGCAGGATCGCGACTGAAAGGTGTTGAAGACCCTAGCATGGGTATGTGCTAGGTCAAACTGATAAGATAGAGTGTGGAAGATCACCCTGAGGTTGGATCGGGTCATCCCTGGAGGATCGGCGAAGTGAAATTTCGCTAAGTGAAGAAGTTCACTAAAACGGCATCATCAGGATATCTTGGTGAATATCCTGCAGACAGTTCGGATATCGTCATCCGGATAAGTGAAGGAGAGCATGATGCTTTTGAGTGCATGAAGTGCAAGTGCGTCAGGGTGATCATCATCATCTGGAGGAGCCGAGGAGGAGTGCATCAGCATCAGGATCATCTTCTGTGAGTGCCCATCATCCGCATATCGCTAACAGATGCGGGAGTGAAAGTTCAGTTTTTTTGGCTAAGTGTTGAAGAGGTCATTAGGATATTGTGTGACGTCATCGTCATCAGGATATGACGTCATCGTCATCAGGATATTGAGATATCCCCCTATGCGAGTTTATCCTGCCGTTGTTAAGGGTTTAGGTATCGGCAGAAGGCTATATTAACATCATCAGGAGGTTTCGAGAGAACCGGATAAACCATATCATGATGCTGTTGCTTGTGTCGTCAGCTAGTAGAGCATCGAAGGGAAGGTGCTGAAGTGGTCGTCATCAGGATATTTGAAGCAACCGGATATTTGATATCCTGCTAACGAAGGAAGTGTTGCATATCATGATGATGCCGAAGGAGCTTGACGCCCGATGAACAGTGCAACAGGAGGATGTTTGCGCCCGTTGAACATCATGATGATGATGATAGGCGGAAGACGGAAGAAGTGAATAGTAGTCGGCAGGAGGACAATTGCGTTCGTCTGAAATATGATGATGCTGTTGGTGTTTTTAGGAAACATGATGATGATGCTGATAGAGTAAAGCGAAATATGATGATGATGGTGATGATGATGACGATGAGGATGGGCTGCAGACATCCATGCTATATGCGAAGGGTATAGTGTGGATGCCTCTGCATCAAAGCCTAATTTCATACATGCACAAGTTAAAGATTTAAAACACTCTCACAAAGGAGACAACTATCTATCTTCTAAATCATGAGAAATATGTTAACTACTTTCCTAAGGATCTATTACATCAATATATATCAAATCTGGATCAATAGATTCCTCAGCGTCGGCTAAGGAAGATCACAAATTCCAAAGAAGAGATGTAACATGTGTACACAGATAGGTTAGACCTAAATGCATAGAACACTTCCAGAAAATGAATAGAATGAGGTGTGGATCTCCGACGAAGATCAGACATGAACAAAAGATCATTGAATGATGTGTCATTAGGCTCCAAAGATTAGGAAATGCTTCCGCAAGTTTCTCCTTCAGCTGATTATCAGTGATTATCTGGATGCTCTGCTCTAAGAAATAGTCATCTTCTGATAGCGATATCTTTCTGGTATTGAAGTGTGGATCTTTGAATTCTAGATATGATGTAAATGAATGAATGTAGATGCTAAGTCTAGCTCCACAAGATCTAAAAATGCTACTGAACCAAAATATAGAATCTACTTCTAACTAAACTGTCTAAATTGAATTGGAAAATAAAAAGAAACAAAATAAACTGAAAACAAATTGAAATGCAAATGTTTTTGGTTGATGCAAGATTGCTCTTGAACTAGGGATGCTCCTGCATCAATATATCATCTCTAGAACACAAGATTCTTCCACGTTGACCAAGGATGATTACAAACTCCAATGAAAGAGATGTAATGTGTGTACACAGATAGGTCAGACCTAAACAGATGGGAATCCTTTGCAAGTGAATAGAATAGTGTGAGGATCTTTGGGAAGGTCTATCATGAGAAAAAGTTCCTTGAATGATGTTTCATTTAGCTTCTCAGGTCATGAAATGCTCCACAGGTCTTCTCCTTTAGCTGATTGTCTGAGACCATTAGGATGCTCTGCTCTGAGAAAATAGTTAGTCTTTTGATAGCGATATATTTCTAAAAACTGATCCAAATGATTTGAATTTTAGATATGATGTGCATGAAGGTGTCTATATGCTAGGTCTAGCTCTGCAAGGTCTGAAATAAAATTGCAATAGAATGCGGACCAAAATATAGAAACTACTACTAACTGGAATGGACTAGAAAATGAAAGAAAACAAACTGAAATGCAAATGTTTTTGGTTGATGCAAGATTGCTCTTGAACTAAGAATGCTCTTGCATTAGATATGAATGTTTGAGTTCCTCAAACCCAAAAACTTCAATTCTTATCTATACCAACAAATTTTGCCTCCTACTCAAGGCATCTACAACTCTGTTAAACTTCCCACTTCTATTCTTCAACATAAATGTATAGGTTTACAAAAATTGAACCCATTTCAAATGTCTTTCAAATACTTGGCTATTCAAATACTATAAATCTTGATGATTAGTGTACAAAACAAATTTCTTATGAAAAATATCATTTCTTCATTTCTTTAATGCTTGAACAATAGAATAAAATTCTTGATCATAAACAAAATAATTTTTCCTATCATCATTGAGTTTTTCACTAAAATATGTAATGGGTCTTCCTTCTTTACTTAATACAACTCTTGATGCAGTCATGGTTAGGAGGTCCACAAAGTGAACAATCCAAGCCATGCATCTAGAGTAAACACAATGAAATCAACTCAATTATAGGATCCAAATGCAGATTTAGTCATTCAGTATATCATATATTCAAAATACAAATATGCCAGCAATATGCGGGCTTACAGATTAGGGCTGACAGGCCTGACTCTCTAGTTACAACACATGCACAAGATATAGCTTTGAATATCCTTACAAAATAATTCAAACTATAAACTATCTCTAATCATAAACTACTTTCCTAGGTATCTATTAAATGATTATATATCATTTCTTGATCACAAGATTCCTCCGTGTCAGCCAAATAGATTACAAACTCTAATGAAAAAGATGTAACGTGTGTGCATGGATAGGTTGGACCTAAACATATGGGAACCTTCTGCAAATGAATGAAATAACATATGGATCTCAAGGAAGGTTGACCATGTTGAAAATTTCCTTGAATAATGTGTCTTTTATCTCTGCAAGTCTTCTCCTTCAACTGAATGTCTAAGACTCTCTGAATGCTCTACTCTAAGAAAATAATCAATCTTCTAATAGTGATATCTTTCTGGAAACTGATCCAAATAATCTAAATTTTGGATATGATGTGCTTGAAGATGTCTAGATACTAATTCCAACTCTGCAAGGTAAAAAATGATACTACGATAGAATACAAACCAATCTACTGAGGCTACTACTAACTAAACTAACTATACTGAACTAGGAAAATGAAAGAAACAAAATTAAATGCAAATATTTTTGGTTGATGAAAGATTGCCCTTGAACTAGGGATGCTCCTACATCAGATGCCCAGGGTTGTTGAAAAAGTGAGTCCCTCACTTTGTTGGGCTAGAGGAAAACCAAGATGATCCACCTTAGCCTGAGAAATCCAAGATGAGTCTTCTTCTTGTCTTCCTTTCCACTTTACCAAATATTCCTTGTATTACTTTCCTCTCATGTTGCATCTAATTTTGTTGTCCAAGATGTCTTCAATCTACTTCAGTGCTTGTTATGGTAACTACTTCTTCAAGTCTTCTTCAATGTTGTCACTGAACTCTACTTCATATTACTAATATAGTTCTACAATGTTGAAAATAGGTGATATGCCCAATGTCTTTAGCATCTCTACTTCATATACATTTCCTGAATCAAACATTTTAAGTATCCTACATGGTCCAAATTTCTTCATCTTCAACTTGTTATATGTCCCAACTGGAAATATATCTTTTCTTAGAGGTACCATTATTGTTACAAGTATGGGCCTAACTGGTGTTGTCATTGATGTCAATATACTCTTATTGTATTGATGTCAAGGATTGGATGAGCTATGTGCTAAGGATATTCAGATAATTAGTCCTATCAGAAATAGAGAAGAACAGTGAAGACAATGAAACTCTATGAAGTTAAGATCCCAACTAAGATGAAGATCAAAGGATGTGCATCAAAGGGTTTGTAGATATGTGTCTAAATATGATCTAGTTAAGATTTGAGAGGTCCACATGAAGATTTGAAGAAGTCATAATCATATGAGTAAAACTAGATCTGGTAGATGTTCAAAGGTGACAGAGTGACACAAATAGGTTTGATGAGATTTGGAAATGCAATATCTTATTCTGCTGATTTGGTGGAGTGTTTAGGAAGTCAATGTGAATTGACAACTCAATTGGTTCGTGGTCTGGAGGTCTGCAAGAATTTATTCCAATATAAAAGTGATGATAGACTATGTTCTTGAGGTTTTGGATGAAGAAGAGAATGATTTCAGTAAGTAGAAGTGGTGTGGATATTCTTGGTGATTTAGGGAAGCTTGTGGGGGTCTCTAGATTGTGTCTAGTTCATGTTGGTGGTCCACATTGAAGATTGAGCTCATAATTGAAGAATTACATCCGGATGATGATGTTCTTCCTAAACTTGGCCAACCGGATGTTTTACACATCTTGCAAATGATCTTGAAGATATTCTGTGAAGCATGGTGTGTTCCTCTAAGAAGATTGAAGTCCTAGATATATGTGGCTGATAGCATAGTGATATGCATGAAGTTTTGTAATAAGTCAAGTTATAGTTGTGTATTTGCTTTGTAATAAAATAAAGTATGTATTGTGCTGACTTTGATGATTATCACAAAGTCAATGTCTTGTGTAAATAAGAGTTGTGAAGTCATTTCAAAGTATCTTGGTGAAGATGAGAGTGTGGTAGGGATGAGAAGAGTGAAAGGTAGAGCATAAGTGTTGAGCTTAAATGGAACTAATTCAAGCATGGTGAAGATGCTAATCTTTAGTTTAAGTATGTAATATTTATTATTCTATAGAGAGTGTGTCTCCTGTAGGTAGTGGGCCTCTTGTGAGCAGTGTGCTCGGGTAGTGAGCCCTAATTGGCATGTACCATTTTGTTCTTCTTATTCTTTTCACAGAGAATACAATCTTGGGTTAGTCACCCCATGGTTTTTCCCTTAATCAAGTTTTCCACATTAAAATCTTGGTGTCATATGTGTTAATACGTCTCTTCTCTTGAATTATTGCATTATGCTTCCATGATAAATGTATTATTATGCTATTGAATTACAAGAAGGATTTAAGTGTTTAAAGAATAGAAAGTTTTGGGGCAATTGATTCACCCCCCTCTCAGTTATTTGTCCTAAATCTAACAATTGGTATCAGAGCTAGGTTCTTCTAAAAGAGATTAACCACTTGAGGAGATATAGGATGTCTTCCTACAAGAAGGATAGCCTGAGGTTTGATGGAACCAATTACACTCTTTGGAAAAGCCACATGGAATGTCACTTGCAATGTATGGGAATACAATATTGGACCATAACTTCAAAGAAGTATGTTCCTCCAAAGAATGGTTTGACAACTGTAGATGAAATCAAAGATGCTGAAGATAATCTTCAAGCTAAAGAAGCTTTATTAAGTGCCTTATCTAATTCAGAGCTAACAAATGTTATAGATTTAAAAACTACATATGAGATTTGGGAAAAATTGCAACTTCTGCATGAAGGAGACAAATATGTTAAATGTGTCAAGCTATAGAGTCTGAAAGGAAAATTCAAAAACCTAAAGATGAATGAAGATGAGAATATCACTACATTTATACCAAAAGTAAATGAGCATGTTTGTGGCATTAGGTGTGCTAGTGGAATCTTGGATGAAGATGAGATTATTACCAAAGTGCTAAGATCCCTACATCCTATTTACAAACACAAGGTTTCTGCTATTGAGGAATTTAGATCTTTTTCAAATATCACAAGAGATCAATTGGTTGGAAAATCAGATGCATTTGAATTGGCCAAGTTTGGAGATGTACCCCCCAAGACTAAATCTACATTCAAAGATAGTGCCTCTGTAAAAGGTAAACAAAGGTTTGATCTAGGAGAGAACTCCTCAAAGAAACTATCATGGTATGAAAAAGAAAGAAAAGATCAAGAAGAAGATGAAGTAGAAGCTACTCAACTTGAAGCCCTTATTGCAAAAAGAATACCAAGAGGATCTGGTAAGTATGAAGGAAAATTGCCCTTCAAATTTTTCAACTGCAACAAGATTGGTCATTTTTCCTCAAGGTGTCTGGAAAGATTTTTAAGGGCAAATCCAAACAGATCAAGATTCCAAAAGAAATGTTACTATGTTCATGAAGATGATGATGATGGAGTAATAGATGATGAATCAGAGATAGGAAATAAATTTGAAAGTGACTGGGTGTTTATTACCATCAAGGAAGAAGATCCAATGCCCTCTGAATCTATCAATCATAAAATGATAGAAAGAGCTCTGGCTTACCAAGTTGAAGAAGAGGATGATTGGGTCATTGAAAGTGGATGCTCCCACCATATGAATTGTGACAAAAATAAGTTCATAGATTTGGAAATATATGAAGGAGGAGTTGTAAAATTTGGTGATAATTCTGCTAGCAAAATCAGAGGTAAAGGAACTATTTATTTTGATGGAAAGAATAAAACCAGTGATGTACTGTATGTTGAAGGTATGAAGTACAATCTTCTCAGTGTTGGACAGTTGGTGGACAAAGGCTATGATCTCTGACTCAAAAATGGAAACTGTGAGATCTTTGAAAGTTCTGGAATGAAGATTATAACTGGTACTCAAACAAAAGGTAACATCTTCCACTTGGTTGGTATTGGCAAAAACTATTTATTTGTTCAAATTGATCAGAGTTGGTTGTGGCATAGGAGAATGTGTCATGTGAATTTTGATAATATCATCAAGATAAGAAACACTTAGGCTGTAAGAGATCATCCAAGACTGGTGAAACCTACTAATAGTTTGTGCAAAGAATGTCAGTTGGATAAGTAGAGCAGAGTCATATTCAAAAGTAAGGAATAATCTTCTACTAGATTGTTGGACTTACTACATACTGATCTATGTGGACCGGCAAGAATCAAGAGTTTGCAAGGTGATAGATATTTCATGTTATTAATTGACAACCACCCCCAGATGATGTGGGTGAATTTTTTGAAAGAGAAATCTAAGGCTCTTGAGAAATACAAAATATTTAAGGCCATGGTAGAAAATGAAACTGGATTAAACATAAAATGTCTCAGGTCTGATAGAGGTGGAGAATTCACATCCAGAGAGTTCATAGAATTTTGTGAGAAATATGGGATAAAAAGATAGTTATCTGCTCCAAGCACTCCACAACAAAATGGAGTAGTGGAGAGAAAGAACCAGACCATCCAGGAAGTAGCTAGAACCATGATGATGGAAGTAAATGTTCCTAAAATCTACTAGAGAGAAGTTGTAAGTACTGCTATCTATACTCTTAATCGAGTACAAATCAGTAGCAATACTGGTAAGACCCCTTATGAACTCTGGTTTGGCATCACTCCCACTGTGAAGTATTTCAAAGTCTTTGGTAGCAAATGTTACATTAAAAGAGATGAAGACCATGGCAAATTTGATGCTAGAAGTGGTGAAAGAATATTCTTGGGCTATTCTACTTAAAGCAAAGCATACTAGTGTTATAACAAGAGATTGAGAAAGATTATAGAAAGTACAAATGTGAAGGTTGATGAAGGCATTGAAAAACACTCAAGGTTTAATGAATATGAAGAAGATGATTAGAATGATGTTTTAGTCCAAGAAGTCCAAGCCCCTTCTAAAATTTAGATCCAAACTGATCTGGAGAATCATAAAATACAGGAAGAAGAGATAAGTTTGAATGAACCTGTCCAAGAAATAGAAGTGCAAGAAATTCCCAAAACTCCCAGGTATGTAAGATTGAATCATTCTAAAGATTAGATCATAGGTGATAAAAGCAAAGGTGTTCAAATAAGAAGAAAGATTGCTCAAGACTCAGAAACGTATTGTCTAATTTCAAAAATTGAACCAAAAATAGTAAGTGAAGCATTCAATGATGAAAGCTAGACTAAAGAAATGAAGGAAGAGTTGATGCAAATTGAAAAAAATCACACTTGGGATCTTGCTCCTAGACCTAGAAACAAAAATGTGATTAGAACCAAATGGGTCTTCCAAAATAAACTGAATGAAGATGGTGAAGTAGTAAAAAACAAAGCCAAATTGGTCTACAAGGGTTATTCTCAAGTAGAATGAGTTGATTTTGAAGAAACTTTTGCTTCAGTGGCAAGAATTGAGGCAATTAGATTATTTCTTGTCTTTGCTACATTCAAGGATTTCAAAGTATATCAAATGGATGTCAATTCTTCCTTCCTGAATGGTGACTTGGAAGAAGTATACATTAAGAAACTAGATGGATTTCAATTGTCTGATCATGGTGATATGGTCTGCAAGTTGAAGAAAGCACTATATGGACTCAAACATGCCCCCAAGAGCCTGGTATGAAAGACTAGATCAGCATCTTTTGAAGATTGGCTTCAACAAAGGTACTACTGATAGTAACTTGTACTTCAAAATTGATTATGAAAATATCTTGATTGTTGAAGTATTTGTTGATGATATCATTTTTAGAGGAAGAGATAGTATGTGCAAAACTTTTGCAAATCAAATGAAAAGTGAATTTGAGACATCCATGTTTGGGGAAATAAATTTCTTCTTGGGTCTGCAAATCACTCAAACAAAGAAAGGAATCTTCATTTCATAGACCAAAATATGTGAAAGAATTGTTGAAGAAATTTGGGATGGAAGACTCAAAACCAATGAATACTCCCATGGCAACTAAATGTAAACTAAGCAAAGATGATGACTCTCTTAAGGCTAATTAAAAAAAGTATAAGTCAATGATTGGAGGACTACTGTATCTTACTCAAACTAGACCTAAAATTATGAATGTTGTTGGTCTTGTTGCCAAATTCCAAGCTGATCCTAGAGAATCTCATGTCATGGCAATCGAGAGGATTCTCAGATATCTAAAAGGAATAGTTGAGTATGGTTTATGGTATCCTAGAGATCATGGTTTCTCTCTTTATGCATATATAGATGCAGATTGGGCAGGAGATGTGGATGACCGGAATAGTACCAGTGGTGGAGCATTCTTTTTAGGGAAAAGATTAGTTTCTTGGCAAAGCAAGAAACAAGAGGCAATATCTCTATCCATTGTAGAAGCAAAATATATTGCAGCAGTAGGTAGTTGCACTCAAGTATTGTGAATGAAGCAAATGCTAAGAGACATCAGAGTGGAGTATGAGGAACCTATCACAATCTTCTGTGATAACTCAAGTGCAATAAATATATCAAAAAATCTAGTGTTGCATTCAAAGACAAAACATATATCCATCAAGTTTCACTTTTTGAGAGAGTAGGTGAACAAGAATCAATTCAAATTAGAATTTGTGCCCTCTAAGGATCAGATTGTAGACATCTTTACTAAACCTCTACCTAAGGACTCTTTTGAGTATCCCAAGGAGAAGTTAGGGGTTATTACCCCTCTAGTTCTGAATTAAGGTGCACTGATGTACATTAGTCTGATGGATATCATAGTCATATCTTGTGATCTAGATTGATGATAGGAAGCTACTACTCAGGGGGAGTAATTTGTATGATTCTGATTAATACAAGTATGTGCCCTTTGCCATTGATGTCAAAGGGGGAGAGAAGACATGTGAAAAACAAAAATGGTTGCTAATCAAATGGAGAGTAGTAAAGAAAGAGAAGACATATGAATGATTGTTGTTGATAGGGCAAGCTATGTCAGTCAATGAGGAGAAGTTCTTGTCTTGATGGTTAAAATAGTTTTTCACATGATATGTTGCCATCAATGACAAAGGGGGAGATTGTTGCAAGTATGGGCCTAAACGGTGTTGTCATTGATGTCAACATACTCCTATTGCATTGATGTCAAGGATTGGATGAGCTGTGTGCTAAGGATATTGAGAAAATTAGTCCTATTAGAAATAGAGAAGAATAGTGAAGATAGTGGAACTCTATGAAGTGAAGATCCCAGTTAAGATGAAGATCAGAGGATGCGCATCAAATGGTTTGTAGATATGTGTCTAAATATGATCTAGTTAAGATTTGAGAGGTCCACATGAAGATTTGAATAAGTTATGACCATATGAGTAAAACTAGTTCTGGTAGATGTTCAAAGGTGATAGAGTGACACAAATAGGTCTGGTGAGATCCAAAAATGCAATATCTTGTTCTATAGATTTGGTGGAGTGTTTAGGAAATCAATGTGAATTGACAACTCAATTGGTTCATGGTCTGAAGGTCCGCAAGCATTTATTTCAATATGACAATGATGATAGACTATGTTCTTGAGGTTCTAGATGAAGAAGAGAATGAATTTAATAAGTAGAAGTGGTGTGGATGTTCTTGGTGATTAAGGCAAGCTTGTGGGGGTCTCTAGATTGTGTCCAGTTTGTGTTGGTGGTCCACATTGAATATTGAGCTCATAATTGAAGAATTACTTCCAGATGATGATGTTCTTCCTAAACGTGGCCGACTGAATGTTTTACACATCTTGCGGATGATCTTGAAGATATTCTGCGAAGCATGGTGTGTTCCTCTAAGAAAATTGAAGTCCTAGATATAGGTGGTTGATAGTGTGGTGATACGCATGAAGTTTTGTAATAAGTCAAGTTATAGTTGTGTATATTCTCTATAATAAAATAAAGTATGTATTGTGCTGACTTTGATGATTATCCCAAAGTCAATGTCTTGTATAAATAAGAGTTGTGAAGTCATTTCAAAGTATCTTGGCGAAGATGAGAGTGTGGCAGAGAGGAGAAGAGTGAAAGGTAGAGAAGAAGTGTTGGGCTTAAATGGAACTGACTCAAGCATGGTGAAGATGCTAATCTTCAGTTCAAATATGTAATATTTATTATTCTGTAGACAGTGTGTCTCTTGTAGGTAGTGGGCCTCTTGTGAGCAGTGTGCTCGGGCAGTGAGCCCTAATTGGCATTTGTCATTTTGTTCTTCTTATTCTTTTAACAGAGAATACAATCTTGGGTTATTCACCCCGTGGTTTTTCCCTTAATCAAGTTTTCCATGTTAAAATATTGGTGTCATATGTGTTAATATGTCTCTGCTCTTGAATTATTGCATTGTGCTTCCATGATTAATTTATTATTATGTTGTTGAATTACAAGAAGGATTTAAGTGTTTAAAGAATAAAAAGTTTTGGGACAACTGATTCACCCCCCCTCTCAGTTGTCTGTCCTACATCTAAGAATTACCTCATCTCAAACTACAAATTCTTTGTGTCTTCTCTTCTCATCTTCTTGCTCCTTATACTTACTGTTCATCTCCTCCAAATGTTTCTTAACCAGATTATGCATTGTCTCCATGTGTCCAAATTCTTCTGCTTCTACACTCCTCTTGTCCTCCATTATGATATCTCTCAACTCTTCTACTCCTATAGGGTTAGTTCCTATCACAATCTCAATTGGTGTTCTCCCTATACTCCTATTCACTTAATTATTATATGAAAACTTTGCTTGTGATAGTATTAAATCCCAATTTCCTACCTTCTCTCCAACCAAGCATCTCAACGAGTTACCCAAACACCTATTTATTACTTCTGTCTATCCATAAGTCTGTGGATGAAATGTTGAACTAAACTTAAAGTCTATCTTCATCTTCTTCCAAACTGTCCTCAAAATATCCAATGAATCTTGTATCCCTATCTAAAATTATGCTCAATCTCTTTGAAAAAAAGGTCATCCACATGAATTGCATTGGTTGTCTTCTTACAAGGTATGAAATGTGCCATCTTTGAAAATATATCCACCACTACAAATATAGAATCATGTCCTCTCTATGTCTTCATCTTCATAAATTCCAATATGAAATCCATGCTTATGTCTTCCCAAGGTCTCTCTAGTACTGTCAAAGATTTGTACAATCTAGTATTTTGACTACTTCCCTTTGTAACTTGACATACTCTACAACTTTGTACAAACTTCCTAACATCCTTATATATCTGAGGCCAAAAGTAAATTTCACTCACCAAAGTCACTGTCTTGTTAATTCCAAAATGTCCTTCCAATCCACTGTTATGCTTCTCTTTTATCAGATTATCTCTCATTGAACTCCTAGGTATGTATAACCGATTTCCCTTGAATAACATATCCTCCTAAATGAAATAATCCAACCACTTACTTCTATATGTCACAATAGGTTCCTTGCATGCTTTCCAAGGTTTTGCAGAATCAAGATCTTCCTCATACATGTTGGTATAGTCATGGTAAGAGGGTTCACAGAATGAACTATTTGGACCATGCAGCAAGAGTAAACACAATAGAAACAACTCAAAGAAATAGAACAAATACAGATTGAGTCATTCAGTATATCATAGAATTCAAATAGAGATCGACCAGCAACATGCGGGCTTGCAATTAGGGCTCACAGGCCTGATTACATACATGTGCAAGACAAATCTTTTAAGCTCCTTCGCACAAAATCTAAACTATCAAATATTACAATGTGAACTTTTGCTTTTCTAAGGATCTATTATATCAATATATATCAAATTTGGATCAATAGATTCCTCCACATCAGCCAAGGAGATCACAAATTCCAAAGAAGAGATGTAATGTGTGTACACAGATAGGTCGAACCTAAATGCATAAAACACTTCTAGAAAATGAATGGAATGAGGTATTGATCTTTGAGGAATGTCAGCCATGAACCAAAGATCATTGAATGATGTGTCATTAGGCTCCAAAGATCAGGAAATACTTCCACAAGTTTCCTCTTCAACTAGTTGCCATTGAATATTAGGATGCTTTGCTCTAAGAAATAGTCAACTTCTGATAGCGATATCTTTCTAGTATTGACATACAGATTAATGAATTTTGGATATGATGTAGATGAATGAATGTAAAAGCTAAATCTAGCTCCATGGGATCTAAAATACAATTGTGGAGAAATATTGGACCAAAAGCAAGGACTGCTTCTGATTGAACTGCCTAAACTGAACTAGAAATGAGAAAGAAACAAATTGAGCTGCAAACAAGTTGAAATGCAAATGTTTTTGGTTGATACAAGATTTCTCTTGAACCAGGGATGCTCCTGCATCAGACATCTGGGGTTGTTGAAAAAAAGTGAGTCCCTCACTTTCCTGGGGCTAGGGGAGAACCAAGATGGTCCACCTCAGCCTGAGAAATCCATGATGAATCTTCTTCTAGTCTGCCTTTCCACTTCATAAGATATTCTTTGTATTTTCTTCCTCTAGTGCTACGTCCAACTCTACTATCTAATATGTCTTCAATCTGCTCTGGTACTTGTTGTAGTAACTGCTTCTATAAGTCTTCTTCCATGGTGTCACTAAACTCTGCTTCATGATACTAATATTGGTCTACAATGTTGAAAATAGGTGATATACCCAATGTCTCTGGTAACTCCACTTCTAATGCATTTCCTAAATCAAATTTTCTAAGTATCCTACAAGGTCCAAACTTCTTCATCTTCAACTTGTTATATGCTCCAACTGGAAATCTTTTGTTTCTCAAGTACACCATCACTTCATCTCCAACTTCAAATTCCTTATGTCTTCTCTTCTTATCAGCCTTCTCTTTGTACTTACTATTCATATTCTCCAAATGCTTTTTAACCAGATTATGCACTGTCTTCATGTGATCTACAAATTCTTTTGCTTCTGCACTTCTCTTTTCTTTCATACAAATGTCCCTCAGTTCTATAATTCCTCTAGGATTCAATGCAGTCACAATCTCAAAAGGTGTTCTTCTGGTACTCCTATTTAGTAAATTATTGTATGCAAACTCTACTTGTGAAATAATCAAATCCCAACTTCTTGTCTTCTCTCTAACCAAACATCTCAACAAGTTTCCCAAAATCCTATTCACTACCTATGTCTATCCATCTGTCTGTGGATGAAAAGTTGAACTAAACTTCAACTCTATCTTCATATTCTTCCAAAGTGTCTTCCAAAAGTACCCAACGAACTTTGTGTCTTTGTTTGAAACTATACTCATAGGTAATCCATGCAATCTCACAATCTCCTTGAAAAATGGGTCTGCTACATGTAGTACATTATTTGTCTTCTTACAAGGTATGAAATGAGCCATCTTTGAAAATCTGTCAACCACTACAAATATTGAGACATGTCCTCTCTGTGTCTTAGGAAATCCCATTACAAAATCCATGCTTATGTCTTCCCAAGGTCTCTCTAGTACTGTCAAAGTTTTATACAATCCAATGTTCTGACTACTTCCTTTTGCAACTTGACAAACTCTACAAATCTACACAAATCTCCAAACATCCTTATGTATCTAAGGCCAAAAGTAATTTTCACTCACCAAAGCCATTGTCTTATCAATGCCAAAATGTCCTACTAATCCACCATTATGCTTCTCCTTGATCAAACTATCTCTCATGGAACTTCTAGGTATGCACAACTAATTTCCTTTGAGCAACATATCTTCTTGAATGAAATAATCCAACCACTTACTCCTATCTATCACAACAGGTTCCTTACATTCTTTCCAAGGTTCTACAAAATTAGTGTCTCCCTCATACATGTTCTTCAATTCATCAAAACCCAACACTTCAACTCTCATCTATGTCAACAAGTTTCTTCTTCTACTTAAGGCATCAACAACTTTGTTTGATTTACCACTCCTATGCTTCAACAAAAATGTATAACTCTACATGAACTCTACCCATCTCATATGTCTCTGATTCAACTTACCTTGACTGTTCAAATATTGTAAAGCTTGATGATCTGCATACAACATAAACTCCTTAGGTAACAATTAGTGTCTCCACTTCTTCAAGGCTTGAATTATGGCATAGAACTCTTGATCATTGACTGAATATCTTCTCCTTGCATCATTTAACTTCTCATTGAAATATGCTACAAGTCTACCTTCTTGACTTAACATTGCTCCAATTGCATTTCCACTAGCATCACAATCAACTTGAAATACCTTATTGAAATCCGGTAATGCCAAAACAAGTTGTTCTATCACCTTCTACTTCAATAACTTAAAACTCTTATCTGCTCCAGATGTCCACTTGAAATCCTTTCTATCACCTCTCATTGTCTCAGTCATACGGTTACAAACTAAATTGAAATTTCTGATGAACTTCTAGTAGAAACTAGCCAATCCATGAAATAATCTAACTATGTATGCCTAAAGATGACACTACTCTATCCAAATAAATATTCTTAACATTTATTTAAGTCAAATTCCTCTATAAATAAATAAATTTATTTAGTTGATTCATATTTTACCAGCAATTAAATAAAATCAATTTATTTAATTAAATTCCTAAATTCTTCTAATTCCTCCAACAAATTAAATAATACCAATTATTTAATTAGTTCTTCCAAATTCATTCTAAATTAAATAATATCAATTATTTAATTGTTTCTTCCAATAATATCTTCTCTAAATTTAAATAAATTAAATATTTATTTAAGTTGTCCATTTCTTCTAAATTGAGTTATCTCTAAATATAATTCAATCCTCATGCACATGCAATTGAATATTCTAAATATTTAATTAGCTAAAATATCCTCTCATCCTCATTAAATTTTCATTCTCTAGTTCTATTCCCTTAACTGATTGATCTAATCTTTTAAGTGATTTATCTCTTCAGTTAACTCATTATTCTATTTTATTAGTTCCTCTCATGCAAAATATAGCAAGACACATGTCTTCTCATTCATGCATGTTCCTCAAGGTTTCTATACTATTGATCTTCTCATTCTTTCTATACCGTTGATCTTCTCTCTCATGAGTCTATAAGTACAACCTTGTTCTTCCATTTCATTCATCCAAACTTTTAGTATTGTTACTCTATAGGAATTATAGCATGCCTTTGGCACCCACGTCATTCTTTTTGCTTGTGATCAACTCGTTACCATATCACTACCATTGTTGTGAAGCTCATCTTCATTATAGAGCACTATCATGGCCATTCTCCATTGATAATCTTGGAATAGCAAGGAAGTGCACTCTCTGAGGGCCTTAGTCATACATGCAAGATCGATTGATATAGGCAATCAATAGAAGCCATGAAGCTTTGAGGTTTGCAAAGGCTTTTGAAGTTCTTTCTTTGATTGATCTGTTTGTTTCTATATTTCATTGAGTTTTGGGTATTATTGATATTGATATATTAATTATTCATATTTACTCCAATTTTACCTTAACACTAACTTGTCCAATGCTCCCCAGTGTAGGCCATTCAACAATTGATCTCACTTTCTTAGGGTCCATCTTCAATCCTTCCGTAGAAAACACAAATCCCAAGTATACCAACTCTTTCTTCATGAAACTACACTTCTTGATGTTTATCAGCAATTTCTCTTGTCTCAATCTTTGCAAAACTTGTCTAATATGCCACAAATGTTCCTCCTTTGTCTTACTAAAAATTAGAATATCATCCAAGTATACAATCACAAATTTACCCAAGAATTTCTTCAAGACTTCATTCATCAATCTCATGAAAGTACTTGGTGCATTTGTCAATCTCAAGGGCATCACTAACCACTCATATAGTCCTTCATTTGTCTTAAAAGTAGTCTTCCATTCATCACCTTCTTTGATTCTGATCTAATGGTATCCACTCTTCAAAACTATCTTTGTGAAATATCTAGCTGCACTCAAACAATCCATGATATCATCCATCCTAGGTAAAGGAAATCTATAATTAACTGTGATCTTGTTTATTACTCTAGAGTCAATACAAATTCTTCATTCTCCATCCTTCTTAGCTCTAAGCACTGCGGATCTTGCACAAGGACTCAAGCTTTTTCTGATCAAACATTTCCTCAACAACTCTTGTATCTATCTATTCAATTCTTCATTCTCTGTCAGTGTCATCCGGTGTGCTGCTTTATTAGGCAAAATTGCTCTCGGTATAAGATCCATGTGATGACTAATAATCCTTATAGGTGGTAATCCATTAGGCACATTATCTGATATGATGCCTTCATACTCTATCAGTAATTCTCTTATCTCCTCTGGTTGTGATTCTTCAATTTCCTTCTTCAATGTTTCAGGCTTCTTAGGAATCAAGGCATAATACATATTCTCATGTCTCAAACCATCCAGAAATTTTCTTCCATTTGCCAAACAGATTCTAGTATTCCCACATACTTCACTCTTAGGGTCATCTTCTAAAGGAATCAAGGTAATTATATTTCCATTTTCTATTATAGTATATGTATTCTTTCTCCCATCATGTATATCTTTTCTATCATACTGCCAAGGTCTACCCAACAAGATATGACATAGATCCATAGGCATAATATCACATGAGACTTCATCATGATAAGATCCTATATGAAATTTCACCAAACATTGTTCATTCACCAGTACCTTATGATCATCCTAAATCCATGCTATTTGATAGGGCTTATGGTGTTTCAATCTTTCCAACTACAGCTTAGTCACCATCTCCTCTGAAACTAGGTTATCTAAACTATCACTATCAATCATAAGTTTACAACACTTACCTCTGGATTTGCATCTGGTTCTAAATAGACTCTTCCTCTACGGTGGTTCCTCATTTGTCTCTACTTGAAATAGTGCTCTCCTCATCACCAATGATTCTCCTTTCTCTAGTTTACAAATAGAATAGGGGTCACTTAGTTCAACAGGTTCTTCTTCAACATAGGCTGCTCTTCCGTTGTTTTTGTCCTCTTACTTGTACTACCCTGATTTCATTCAAATGCTTTATGTCCTTCACCTCCATAGTTGAAATAGGTACCTCTAAATGTTCTCTTATCAAATCCTCTTCCTTCTCTTCTGTATCCTTCATTTCGATATGCACTAGGGTTTCCTCTCTGGTAAAAACTTTTGTCATCTCTTCGATAAGCACTATTATCTCTATCATCCTTCATAACTAGGTTGTCAAACTTGTTTTGGTCTGGATATGATCTGTCTCCTCCAAAAAATATCCTACCTCTCTGAAATTTACCTCCTCTTTCTCTCTATTTCTGATCATGTCTCTTATTCAGCTTCTCTTCAACTTTTAGGGTAAACTTATATTCTTCTTCCAAAGATGTTATCCTTACCAAATGTAGTTCCTCTTGAATGTTTAATCTTCATCCATTGATGTATCTAGCCACTTTCTCCTTGCTTGCTTCACTATGTCCAGTCCTTATGATCATTTTATAAAATTCTTTAGTGTATTCCTTCACAGATTTATCCTTTTGTCTTAGGTTTTGCAATCTTTTCAATAGCTCCAACTCATAGTCAGTAGGTGTAAACTGATTCTTCAACTTTGTCACCATCCTATCCCATTTTGTAATTTTTTCTTTCCTCTTATGTTTCTTTCCAATTGAACTTCTTTCCACCATATAGCAGCATGTCCTTTCAGCTTAGTCTTTACAAATTTCAACTTCTTCAGATCTTTAATTTCTTCATATTCAAAGTATTCCTCCATATCATTTATCTAGTCAATCAGTTCTTTAGGGTTCAAATTACCAATATAGTTTGGCACATCAACTCTAGGTCTCTTTCCAATCTTTAAAATAGCTTGCGACATCTTTACTTGATTTGATTCTTCTTCTTCATCACCTTCTAGGGTTTTGCCAATTTGTTCAACAGATTGAAATTCTTCTTCTTTATTGCTTTCAACATTAGGACTTAGTGTCAATCCTCTTCACCTATCTTCTTCAATAACATCCAAATGAATTCACATTATTTTCATTATCTCCATCATCTCATCTATTCTACTAGCCATTGTTCCAACAACAACAACTCTCCTCGGTGGCATTCTTCCTAGGATCAAGTGTAAACTACCTCAGGTTTAGCACTTGGGCTACAAGGTGACAACTACCTCACAATCAGAGATCAGTTGCAACACAAGTAACCTACTCAATTCAATGATCTATCAACAACAAGATCTTATAGAATTCCTTCGCCAACTTCACTCAATTCGCTCCCAAAGATTGAAACTTTCACTCTAATACCACTTGGTGTAGTCATGGTAGGAGGATTCATAGAATGAACTTTTCAAACCATGTACCAAGAGTAAACATGATGTAGAGACACTAGGATAGTTGGAGGATAGCATAAATAGACAAGGTTTTCACTACACTCTAAAACCCAAATTCAAAGGTCAATATATAAAAGTAGGAACAACAATTAGTGGTTCTAAAATCTTCATTGAAAGGTTGATTTAGCATGCCATGGGACCCATCCAAACCATTGGCAAAGGTAGAATAAACATGGGTTTAGTACTTCTTTCTTTAGGCCTCCAAATCCCTTGTAGCCCTCCAAACATGAACAGTCAGCAATATCTTCCTATATAGACCTGCAAACTCAGAACTTAGACAATCTGGAGATACCCATTTGGACTCCCTATGACATATTTCAAAATGGGTATTGGTTGTTTTGGACAGTATGGTCCAACCTATAACCCCTCCTAGTGACCTAGAGCCCTAATTAGGCCAAATTTGTGAAGAAACCACCCTTTCAGAGACTCATAGAACTAAACCAATCAGTTGGACACCTCAATCTCATGCCCAAATTGAGACTTTTCTAGGTTTTGAACTTCTACAATCATTTGTTCCCTCAAATGCATCTATGGTTCCTCAAATTGGCTTAATACATAGACATATTAAGCCTTCTCCATCAAATCTTGCAAATACCAACTCGCTCTCCTCTACAAACACCCAAATCAATTGAAATACAATTAGACACATCCATCCCACTGGTCTTATGGCCCTAAAAGATAGTGGGATGGTCAATCTTCCATCGTTTGGAGCAAACCCTAGATTAGGTTTTGATAGGATAGTTTTTGAAAAAAACCTTATATCTCCCTACAACAGAAGTATCAAAGCACCTAACTCACTTCAAATGAAAGTCAACTCAATCCTTCAACAAATTAGATCATGAGGAGAAGTAGACAGTACGGAACCTGTACAATGTATGACATGTAGTAGCGTTATACTTCAAGAAAATAGAGTTTTTGGTGAGCAGTCCCAAAAAAATGGATATAAAACACTTCCTATGTAATATCAAGACACCAAAATGGATTCAATTGAAAGATAAGCCATTACCCTACTCATCCCACATACTTGGGGCTCATGACTATTCCATACATGTGAATGGTACGAACTGTTTTAACATCAAACACAGAAAACTACAGAGAATCAGTTATCTTCTTGTTTGAAACTCCCTCCACACTTCAAAATTCTCTTCTACTCCTCAATGATCAATGTCCAAGGCCTTTTAATCCTGTACATCCTTTGACAAACCACTTGGAGGTAGTTTTGGTTGATGGGAAGGTTTGTAACTATCCTTCAACCATCAACTGCAACTAATTACATGCTTAGCATTTGTCATGGTTTGTGTTGTGATTACAAATGTATTACCCCTGTTTGGGATGTGTATACTATTTTTTCAAAAATGACAAGCATTTAACAAGGCATGGAACTCATGACTACCTCCTACCTACCTTAGAAAGGCTTACAAATGTGACTGCCTCCTAGATGACAGCAATATGAAGAAATTTGGACATAGTCCTTATTACAATCAAGTGAATGGTCTTCTAGGACCTTATTGAAGAAAGACAACATGAACAACAAACATGAAGACAAACATGAAAACAAGACATATATGATCTCCTTGGTGCTCCTGCACCAAACGACAATATAAACAACTCAAAGAAATAGAACAAATGCAGATTTAGTCATTCAGTATATCATGGAATTCAAATAGAGATTGACCAGCAACATGCAGGCTTACAATTAGGGCTAACAAGCTTGATTACATACATGTGTAAGATAAATATTTTAAGCTCCTTCGCACAAAATCTAAACTATTAAATATTATTATGTGAACTTCTACTTTCCTAAAGATCTATTACATCAATATATATCAAATCCAAATCAATAGATTCCTCTGCATCAGCCAAGGAGATCACAAATTCTAAAGAATAGATGTAATGTGTGTACATAGGTAGGTTAGACCTAAATGCATAGAACACTTCCAAAAAATGAATGGAATGAGGTGTAGATCTTTGAGGAATGTCGGTCATGAACCAAAGATCATTGAATGATGTGTCATTAGGCTCCAAAGATAGGGGAAATACTTTCGCAAGTTTCTCCTTTAGCTGGTTGCTAGTGAATATCAGGATGCTCTACTCTAAGAAATAGTCAACTTTTGATAGTGATATCTTTCTGGTATTGACATGCAGATCTCTAAATTCTGGATATGATGTAGATGAATGAATGTAGAAGCTAAATCTAGCTCCACAAGATCTGAAATGCAATTGTGGAGAAATGCCAGACCAAAGGTAGGGACTGCTTTTGACTGAACTACCTGAACTAAACTAGAAATGAAAAAGAAGCAAATTGAGCTACAAACAAACTAAAATGCAAATATTTTTGGTTGATATAAGATTTCTCTTGAACCAAGGATGCTCCTACATTACATGTTCTTCAACTCCTCATATCCTAACACTTTAACTCTCATCTTTGTCAGCATATTCCTTCTCCTACTCAGTGCATCTACAACTTTGTTTGATTTTCCACTTCTATGCTTCAATACAAAAGTATAACTCTTCATGAACTCTACCCATCTCATATGTTTTTGATTCAACTTTCCTTGACTATTCAATTATTACAAAGCTTGATGATCTATATACAACACAAACTCCTTAGGCAACAAGTAATGTCTCCACTTCTTCAAGGCTTGAATTATGGTGTAGAACTCCTAATCATAAACTAAATATCTTCTCCTTGCATCATTCAACTTCTCACTAAAATATGCTACAGGTCTACCTTCTTGACTTAAGACTACTCCTATTGCATTTCCACTTGCATCACAATATGCTTGAAATAATTTGTTGAAATTAGATAATGCTAACACAAGTTGCTCTGTCATTTTCTACTTCAACAATTCAAAACTTTTATCTCCTAATGTTTGCTTAAAGTCTTTTCTATCACCTCTCATTATCTCTATCATAGGGTTACATACTGAACTAAATTTTTTGATGAACTTTTGGTAGAAACTAGCTAATCCATGAAATGATCTGACTTCTCCAATGCTCTCAGGTGTAGGCCATCCATCAATTGCTCTAACTTTCTCAGGGTCCATCTTCAATCCTTCTACAAAAATCACAAATCCCAAATATACCAATTCTTCCTTCATGAAACTACACTTCTTAATGTTTATCAACAATTTATCTTCTCTCAACCTCTGTAATACTTGTCTTAGGTGCCACAAATATTCTTCTTTTGTCTTACTAAAAATTAGATTATCATCCAAGTATACAATAACAAACTTAGCCAAGAATTTCTTCAAGACTTCATTCATCAATCTCATGAAAGTACTCAATGCATTTTCAATCCAAAAGGCATCACTAACCACTCATACAATCTTCACTTGTCTTAAAAGTAGTCTTCCATTCATCTCCTTCTCTGATTTTGATCTGATGGTATCCACTCTTCAAGTCTATCTTTACAAAATATTTTGCTCCACTCAAACACTCCATAACATCATCCATCCTAGGTAACATAAATCTATAGTTAATTGTGATCTTGTTGATTGCTCTAGATTCTGTACACATTCGCCACTCTCCATCCTTCTTTAATGCTAGCACTATAGGTAATAGACACAAGGGCTCAAACTTTCTCTAATCAATCCTTTCCTCAACAATTCATGTATTTGTCTATTTAGTTCTTCATTCTCTGTCGATGTCATTATGTGTGTTGCTTTGTTAGGCAAATTAGCTCCAAGTATAAGATCCATGTGATAACTGATACTCTTGATTGGTAGCAATCCTTCAGGTACATTATCTGATATGATGCCTTCATATTTTGTCAGCAACTCAGTTATGTCCTCTGGTTGTGATTCTTCAGTCTTTGTCTTTAGGTTTCCAGGCTTCTTAGGAATCAAAGCATAACACATATTCTCATGTCTTAAACCATCCAGAAATTTTCTTCCATCTACCAAATAGATTCTAGCATTCCCACACACTTCACTCTTAGGTTCATCTTGCAAAGGAATCAAAGTAATTTTCTTTCCATTTGATGTTAAGTATAGGTGTTCTGTCTCCCATCATGTATAGATTTTCTATCATACTGCCATGGTCTACCCAATAATATATGACACACATCCATAGGCATAATATCACACAATACTTGATCATGATAAGATCCAATGTGAAATTTCACCAATAATTGTTCACTCACCAGTATATGATCATCCTAAATCCATGCTATCTAAAATGGATTAGGGTGTTTCATTCTTTCCAACTTCAAGTTAGTCACTATCCCCTCTAAAACCAAATTATTAGAACTACCACTATCAATTACAACTTTACAACATTTAACTCATGATTTGCATCTGGTTCAAAACAAAATTTTCCTCTGTGGTTGTTCCTCATTTGTCTCTACTTGAAATAGTTCTCTCCTCATGACAAGTGATTCTCCTTTCTTAGGTTTACCAACTGAACAAGGGTGATCCAATAGGTTCTTCTTCCACATAGGTTGTTCTTCTACTATTCTCTATGTTCTTACTTGTACTTCCTTGATGACATTCAAATACTCTGTGTCCTTCACCTCCACACTTGAAACAAGTTCCTCTAAATTTTCTCTTATCAAATCCTCTTCCATGTCTTATGTATCCTTCACTCTGGTATGAATTAGGGTTCCCTTTGCGGTAGAAAGTTCTATCATCTCTCTGATATGCATTATTTTCTTTGTCTTCCTTCTTGAATGTGCCCTTGTCTGCTTTGCTCCACAAATGATCTGTCTCCTCTAGAAAATGTTCTACCTCTATGAAATTTACCTCCTCTTCCTATTTGTCTATACTCATGCTTCTTGTTCAACTTTTATTCAACTTTTAGGGGAAACTGATATGCTTCTTCCAATGTTTTCATCCTTACCAAACTCAGTTCTTCTTGAATGTTCAATCTTAGTCCATTGATGCATCTAGCCACTTTCTCCTTGCTTGCTTCACTATGTCATGTCTTTATAATCATCTTATGAAATTCTTCAGTATACTCCATAGATTTCTCCTTTTATCTCAAGTTCTACAATCTTTTCAATAGTTCCAACTCATAGTCGGTAGGTATAAACTGATTCTTCAACTTTGTCACCATTGTGTCATACTTTATGATCTTCTCTTTTCCTCTTCTATTTCTATTCAACTAAACTTATTTCCACCAAATAGTTGCATGTCCTTTCAACTTAATCTTTACAAAATTCACCTTCTCCATATCTTCAATTTCTTGATATTTAAAGTATTCTTCTAGGTCATTTATTCAATCAATCAGCTCCTCAGGATTCAAATTGCTAGTATAGTTCTATACATCCACTCTAAGTCTTTTCCCAATCTTTGAAATAGCTCACAACTTCTTCAATTGATCTAATTCTTCTTCTTCTCCTAGGGTTTCATCATTTTGATTAGTAGCTTGAAATTCTTCATCATCATCACTTTCAACATTAGGTCTAGGTGTAAGTCCTCTTCTTTGATCTTCTTCAACATCGTCCAAATGAACTCTCATTGTTTTCATCATCTCTATTATCTCATCCATTCTTCCAACCATAGTACCAATAGCAGGTATTCTCCTTGGTGGCATCTCTTCTTAGGATTAGGTGTAACTTCCTCAAATTTGGCAATCAGACTACAAGGTGACAACTGCCTCACAATCAGTGATTAGTCGACAACACAAGTAGTCTACCTCAGATTCATAGATCTATTCATAACAAGATCTTATAGAATGCCTTCACAAACTTCACTTACTTTTCTCCCAAAGGATTCTAACTTCACTCTAATACCACTTGGTGCAGTCACAGTTAGGAGGTTCCACAAAGTGAATAGTCTAGGTCATGCAATAAGAGTAAACACAATGAAAGCAACTCAATTATAGGATGCAAATGCAGATTCAGTCATTCAGTATGTCATAGATTTAAAATACAAATATGCTGACAACATGTGGGCTTACAGATTAGGGCCCACATGCCTTATTATCCAATTACGACACATGCACACAATATAGCTTTGAAGCACCTTACAAAATAATTTGAACTATGAACTATCTCTAATCATGAACTACTTTCCTAGGTATCTATTACAAGATTATATATCATTTCCAAATCACAAGATTCCTCCACGTTGGCCAAATAGATTACAAACTCCAATGAAAGAGATGTAACATGTGTACATAGATAGGTCAAACCTAAACATATGGGAATCCTTCGCAAGTGAATGAAATAATGTGTAGATCTCAGGGAAGGTCAGCCATGTCCCCAAGTTCCTTGAATGACATGTCTTTTATCTTTGCAAGTCTTCTCCTTTAGTTGAATGTCTGAGACTCTTTGAATGATTTGCTCTAAGAAAATAGTCGATCTTCTAATAGTGATATCTTTCCAAAAACTAATCCAAATGATCTAAATTTTGGATATGATGTGCTTGAAGATTTCTATATGCTAATTCCAGCTTCACAAGGTCTAAAATGAAACTATAGTAGAATGCGGACCAATCTACACTATTACTAACTTAACTAACTATACTAAACTAGGAAAATGAAAGAAAACAAAATGAAATGCAAATATTTTTGGTTGATGCAAGATTTCTCTTGAACCAGGGATGCTCCTACATTAGCTCCTTTGACACTACCACTGGCATCACAATCTACTTGAAATACCTTGTTAAAATCTAGAAGTGCTAAAATAGGTTTCTCTATAACTTTCTACTTCAACAAATCAAGACTCTTGATTGCCCCTACAGTCCACTTAAATTTTTTTCTATCTCCTCTCATTGTTTCAGTTAAGGGTCAACATATGATGTTAAAATTTCTAATGAACTTTTTGTAAGAAATAACCAATCCATGGAATGATCTTACCTTAGTGACACTTATTGGTGTAGGTCATTCTATGATGGCCCTTACTTTCTTTGGATCCATCTTAAGACCCTCAACTAAAATCACAAATCCTAGGTACACTAATTCCTTCTTAACAAAGCTGTACTTCTTCAAATTTATCAATAGTTTTTCTTCCCTCAACCTCTCAAAAACTCTACAAACATGCATCAAATGTTCCTCCAAAGTCTTGATAAAAATAAGAATATCATCTAAATAGACAATAACAATCTTACCCAAAAATTCTTTCAGTACCTCATTCATGAGCCTCATGAAAGTTCTCGGTGCATCAATTAATCTAAATGGCATCACTAGCCACTTATAAAATAGATCTTTTGTCTTGAATATTGTCTTCCATTTATCTCCTTCTCGTATTATGATCTGATAATACCCATTCTTAAATTCTATCTTTTTGAAGTTCTTTACTCCACTCAAGTAGTCCATGATATCATCCATCCTTGGCAAAGAAAATCTGTACTTGATTGTGATTTTGAGTATGGCCCTAGAATCGGTACACATCCTCGATTCTCCATCCTTCTTAGGTATTAGTACTACAGGCACTACACATGGACACAAACTCTATCTAATTATTCTCTTTCTTATCAATTCTTGAACTTGTCTTTTCCATTCTTCATTTTTTGGAGAATTCATTCTATGGGATGCCTTATTAGGAAAACTAAATCCTGGTATCAAATCCATCTAATAACTTATGCTCCTCACTGGTGGAAAACCTTTGGGTACATTATCTAAACCAATATCTTGAAATTCATCCAACAAATTTGTAATTTTCTAAAGGTACATCTTCCCCTTCTTCTTTATTGATTTTAGGGATCAAGGAAAAACACATATATTTGTGCTTCATTTCATCCAAACATTTCCTACCATGTAAAAAACAAATTCTAGCAGTGATACATGTTGGCAAGAGACTCTATATGGACTCATGAATGTTGTCATTGATGGCAACAAAGGTTATCCCACACATCCGTAGGACATGATGAGTCTTTACCGGAAGTCAGACTGAAGAAGTGTTGAGGTCTGGTAAGCAAGAACAGAGCAGTCAGTAAGGTCCAACAGAAAGGTCTGGATCCCTCAGAAGAAGTATATTAGTGAAGTGCAATTTTGGGGAAGTCAAGAGGAGTACCTTGACTAATATAATCCAAGGATTTAGCCTCCGATGTTGAAAGGATGAAAAGATACGAATACTTGAGTGTCAGGTCCCTGATTGGTAGTGTGGACAGAGGAAGAACTGACTAACAAAACATCAGACATTATTCCGGATGTGTTACTGATGATGGTAAAGGTTCTCAAGGCATAAGTTATGATTGGCCAACATGATTGATAACTTCTACAAGTATATCCTTGATCTGCATTACTTGGTATGCAAGGATTCAGCCGACAGATCAGAGTTTGAGGAAAATATTGACTATTCCGAATGCCGACTAGAAAGGTGATGAAATCATTTGTGCGGATATATATACATGATGGATTTAGATGTGAAAGCAAGGAAGTGAAGTAAGTAGTACGAAGAAAAGTAGAAGAACGGTGTGAAAGCAGAAAGGAAGGTCCGATATGTGATAAGACAGCAGCACAAAAGAAGAGGAAGGATGAAGTGCAGCAGGTCAGTTTATTGAGCCTAACCAGAACTGAACTCCAGCATATGTGGATGCTTCTCATCAGTTCAAGGATCTTGTTATTCTTCTCACAACTTGTAGATAGTGAGTCTCTTGTAGGTAGTGAGCCTCTTGTGAGCAGTGTGCTCAGGCAATGAGCCCTAATTGGCAAGTGCCATTTTGTATTTCTATTCTTCTAACAAAGAATACATTATTGGGTTAATCACCCTATGGTTTTCTCCCTTAATAGGGTTTCCACGTAAAAAATATTGTGTCATGTGTATTTTCATATCATGGCTATGTTTGCTTATTTGATTTGATGTTGCATTAATCATTAAGAAAGTTCAGAAAGCTGAAATAATTAAGATAACTGATTCACCCCCCTCTTAGTTATCAACAATTGGTATCAGAGCTAAGTTCCTCTAAATAGAGCCTAACATCTTGAGAAAGATCTAGGAATTAAAATGGATATGTATGGTTTGAAGGAACAACTTCAGTCTACCCTAGATGATCTTGAACATTCCAACTTTGAAGCCAATCAATTGAAGGAAAGACTTAAACAGGCTGATAATTTCATAAATGAATTAAAAGGGAAACTAAGCATCTCTATGAAGAAGAGAAAGGAACTTCTTCAGCAATTAGCAAGTTAAAGTGAAGCAAATGATACAAATGAAGAGATAAAGGAGAAAACTTAGTTATGTGAAAAATTGTCAAAAGAGGTTATTATGATAAGACATGAAATGGAATCAGGAGTTATGAAATTCACCCAAGAAATTGAAGAAAAAAGAAAGATTGAAGATAATCTAAGACAATCTCTCAAGGAGAAATCAGAAGACTGCCACAAGATGGACAGAATAATTAGACATCTTGAATCTGATCTTGAAGATGCCAAAGATAATGAAGAAAAACTTAAGGATCAAATTGACTCTCTTAAAAACTATCTTCAAATAGCAAATGAATACAAAGAGAAATTCAAGATAAGCTCTGCTCAACTTGAAGTTCTTCTTGAAAGACAAAAGAGGGTAGATGACAAGCATGGCTTAGGATATGAGAAAGGTGAAAGCTCTGGATCCGGTCAGAAGAAGTTTGGATTAGGAAATCCAAGAAACAAACCTAGAAGACCTCCGGTAAGACAACCCAATGCTCAAAGATATCCATCTTTCAATGGGTACTGCCACAACTGCAATAACTTTGGTCATAAAGATAATCAATGTAGAAAGAGAATGAATCAAACTAATTCATCCTTCTCCGGATAGTGCTTCAACTATAAAAGGTATGGTCACAAATCTCATGAATGTAGAAATATGCAAATAAACAATTCATTCAATGGTAGATGCTACACATGCAATAGAGTAGGTCATATGGCTAATCAGTGTAGATCAAGAGGTTATTAGTCAAATATGCAAAGAAATGTTGTTTTCTACAATTGCAATAGATCCAGTCATATTGCCAAAATCTATAGAAGCAAGAATTAGGACAAAAGGGGTCCGGTGCATCATAATCAGAATCAAGACAAAGGAAAAGGGAAAGTGAATGCAGATGAAGTTAAGAATGAAATGAACAAGATTTGGGTAAAGAGAAGTATAGAGAATGTAGGGGATGGATCCGCACCAGAATCTGGTGCTGACATTTCTTTCAAAAAATGAATAGATGGGCTTTCGCTCCAGGGGAGTAACAATAGAAAAACCAATTCCCCCAACTAGTCAATTGGTGCCTAAAATTGGCACTTGAAAGGTTACAGATCAAAAGGGTTTTCAGAGAAACTTCATAAGAAGGCTTGGTTAAGATTGGGAAGATCTATAAGAAAATTTGAAGAGTTTAATCTATCAAAATTGATCCGGCTTAATAGTCATCCAGTATGAACAGGACTTTCATAGTTAAATCCACTACGACTCAAATTTTGAGATACCTTGATCTGTGGATAGATCAAATGATTGAAGAAAGTAAGAAAGCTCGTTATTAATCATCAAGGACAACTCTAATCATATTACAGTGATCCGGAAAGAGATCTACTTCAAAATGAGAAAAAAAGTGCAACCGGAATAACTTAAGTTGCACATTTATTGCAGTATGAATTTAGGGTTACTCTGGCAAATAAAAGGGTTCTTGTGCTTGTTAGTTGCACATTTGCATTCAAAGGAAAGAAAGGAGAGCTCTACAACAAACTGCTTCAAACTTCTCAAAGGTGAACCATTGGAGTAGCTTCAATTAGCAAATTATTCAAGTTCACTCCGCAAACCCTCCAGGCACAAAAGGTAGTTTCCGCTATCAAATATCTCTCTGTAAATCCTTGGATGATGGGTACTCTGAATATTGTGAAGATCTCTAATAGGCCTTGCCCCAAATTCAAGAAACATCCATATAAATCCTTGGAAGTAGATCCCCGAGGAGCATTTTCCAATGTTCTGCATGGTGTGTTGCATATAGAAGATATTAGGGTTTACATACACACAAATATTGAAGAGTTTGGGGAATTCAAACTAAGAGACATCTATAACAAACAGTTGATGGATGATGCTTTTGAACTTAAACCACAATATAAGGGCATCCAGGAGAAACATTTTGATTAGTACATCCATTTACCCTCCTTTGAAGAAGATGAATGGGTCCGGTATGTATTGAGTAGGGTGCATGATAGCTTCTTATGGCTGAACGGGCCTTGCAAGATCACTATGGAAGCAATTAGGGCAGTAACTGGTTTACATTCCTCCGGAGGGATACCTGTCCTCAAATCTGTCAAAAACCACATTGTAACTAAGGCCACCAGATCAAAATTTGATAAGAGGGCAATGACCATTGAAGATATCACTGACCTGAATATCAAGTTTGCATCTATGATAATAGGGTATAAGATATATCACTCCAGTAGGGAGAATTCAGTATCCAGAACTACAGTGTATACTGCCTATGAGATGCTGAGAAAGAATGCAAAGTATGATCTCTGTGAACTCCTTCTGAGTCAACTGATGGAAAACATACAAAAGATCAAAAAGGACAAGAAGAACTCCTTTAAATATGGTGGACTGATATTGTGTTTATTTTTCTACTTCATGAATGAGCTGCCCGGATCCAATGGATGGGTATGGAAAAATAACAAACCAGTAGCAATTCAAATAAGAGATTATTTGCATGAACTTGGGGATGCCAAGGCAAGGAATATAGCTCTGTGGGGGTACTTTAAGAACTTCCAAAATACTATGCAAATCAGAGAAAGAATCCCAAAATCATTGGTTGAGAAATATAAAGATACATTGTGCTTCATGGTAGACACTAATCAGTGCCTAATGGAGGCAGTGGAGCCAAGGATAGTTTGGATCATGCCTATGGGGTATGAAGTTGATGAACAAATTATGGAGCTACATATCCAACACATGCTAAGCCAGCCAAAGGATCCAAAGGCAGAAAGATTTGGAACCTTTGAAGAACTGAGTGTGAAAGTTCATGTGGAACTTAGACAACCGAAGATGAAGAGAAAAGTGAGAAAAGAAGTAGAAGATGTTGCCAAAAGATTTGGCATTTTAAAAGAAGCACTTGACACTAATAGGGAGAAGAGGGAAAGAGCAGAAAAAGAGAAGGAAGAAGCTGAAAAGGAAAGTGATCTGGTAGAAGCCCCCACCCAGACAAGATCCTCTAAGAGGCTTGCACCTACCACAAACAAAAGCTCAAAGACATCAAAACCAGAAGCAAAATCATCTGACAAAGGAGAGAAAAGAACTAAAACAAAGGCCACAAGGTCTTATGTCAGTCAGAAGAATGATGAAGAAACTAAATTATATGAGGAGATAAAGAAAATGAAGAAGCAGAAGAAGAAATCATCTGGTGAATCCTCTATCGGTCAAGGTGAAGGAGAAAAGGTAGAAAAATTTATAGAAAAACCCACTCTATCTTTAGATGATGTCACCAAATCAGTCACTATGGATGGAAACCTAATTCTATGATGCTTAAAATGAAGCAGACCAAAAGATCTTGCAGGAAGCAACATTTAAGTATCTAAACATTTATAACAAGGCTTTTATTGAAATCATATCTCTTATTCCCAAAAGCCTAGAAAAAGAATTAGAAATAAGAAAGAATAATGCCATGGCAAAAGATCTTGAGATCCAGGAACAAATAGCCATTCAACTATTTCCTTCAATCGATTCAAAGCAAATGAACATGATCTTCAAGGATTGCAAGGATGAATTCCGGAGCAAAGCTAGAATGAATCAGCTCATGCTTGGTGAGACTAACAAGATAGCCAAGGAAACAAAAGAGATCCTCAGGAATGCCTTCAAAAGATTCAATCTTCCTGTTATAGAGGACTTGGGTGTTGATTCTTTGGCCACTAGTGTTGAAAAGGAATCCACTAAGGAATTGACAAAAGACCTAATGGACACCAGTGAAGATAAGGGCTTGGAATCCTCTGCTCCAAAAGAGGTGGCCCATGAACAAACAAACATCACTCCTCTGGTTTCCCTTGCTAACTCTAGATCCAAAGGAAAAGAAAGAATAGAGGAGAAAGAAGTAGAGGTAAAGGAAAAAGAAGATGATAGTACCAAGGTTGTAGAAGGAGAAAAATCTCCAAGAGACAGTTCTGAGACTATAGAAGAGAAGAAGAATCTGTCTCCGGCAAGAGACACTATAGAAACTGTCAAACAATTCTTAGACAAAGAGACAATGGAAATTAATGAACTGAAACTTCTGCAAGGGCCATTTAATTTTGACTCTCTTTCTCCAGTACAGACAATGAAGATAGCTTCATTTGCTAATGCAAAGGCCAAAGAAAAACTCCTGAAGTCTCACATGGAAGACTGTGAGCTTATAGCAGCCGCATCCGGAGTGTTAGAAAAGATCATGCCATCTTTTCAAAAGGATCCCTCAGCCTCCTCATCTGGTAATCTCAAAACTCTGATTAATAGTATTAGTACACATTTCAATTCTCTAGAGAAATCTGCTGAGGAGAAGGTCAGGAAAGAGTTTTTGGATAAGAGATTCTCTAAGTTGCAAGGGCTAATAGCAAATGACAGGAGAGTAATGGGTATTGGGATAAAGAGCTTGGAAAATGCTCTCAAGGATGGAGGAGATGTATACAAATTTTGTATAACCTGGTCTAAAGCAACAATGGAGATTGAGAAGAAAGTAAAAGAACAGGAGGACAAACTAACAAAACTTTCTCAAAATTTTGATCCACTTACCACATTCATAATAAATCAAGAATGTTAGACGATTGCAGTTTTGAATGAAATTAAAAAGCTTGAAAAAGAGAAGAAAAATAGAATCAGTAGGTTGAATGAACTTAGAGGAATAAATATCCCCAAGTTGGAGGCCATGCATGAGGCCCTAAGTGATGCTCAAACTACAGCTAGGACAAATGATCCGACAGATCTGAAAAAGGCAGAAGCTTATGCATTCCTGTTGAGTGGTCACATTGCAATTTTGGACAGAATGAAGTAGAGTTGGGCAATAGAATTTGTCCAATTGAAGACATCTTTTGTAGATATCCTTCAGTTTATGTAAAGTATAGCATGTATAAATATCTATGTGGCTAAGTATAGAAATGTTTTTGAGAAATTTTTGATGTACGAACCCCACCCTTTGCCATTGATGTCAAAGGGGGAGTGAGGAGCAGTGAAAAATGAGGAATCCAACTAAGAGGGAGCTTTGGATAATGTACATAAATATAGAGCATCAACCAAGGGGGAGTATAGTGTGTCACTTAGTCATTTTTCACTAAGTGTTGCCATCAATGCCAAAGGGGGAGAATGTTGGCAAGAGACTCTATGTGGACTCATGAATGTTGTCATTGATGGCAACAAAGGTTATCACACACATCCACAGGACATGATGAGTCTTTACCGGAAGTCAGATTGAAGAAGTGTTGAGGTCCGGTAAGCAAGAACAGAGCAGTCAGTAAAGTCCAGCAGAAAGGTCTGGATCCCTCAGAAGAAGTATCTCAGTGAAGTGTGGTTTTGGGGAAGTCAAGAGGAGTACCTTGACTAATAGAATCCAAGGATTTAGCCTCCGGTGTTGAAAGCATGAAAAGATATGAATACTTGAGTGTCAGGTTCCTGATTGGCGGTGTGGACAGAGGAAGAACTAACTAACAAAAAATTAGACATTATTCTAGATGTGTTACTAATGATGGTAAAGGTTCTCAAGGCATAATTTATGATTGGCCGACATGATTGATGACTTCTACTAGTATATCCTTGATCTGCATTACTTGGTATGTAAGGATTCAGCCGACAGATCAGAGTTTGAGGAAAATATTGACTATATCAGATGCCAACTAGAAAGGTGATGAAATCATTTGTGCAAATATATATACAAGATGGATTTAGATGTGAAAGCAAGGAAGTGAAGTAAGTAGTATGAAGAAAAGTAGAAGAACAGTGTGAAAGCAGAAAGGAAGGTCTGGTATGTGATAAGACAGCAGCACAAAAGAAGAGGAAGGATGAAGTGCAGCAGGTCAGTTTATTGAGCCTAACTGGAACTGAACTCCAGCATATGTGGATGCTTCTCATCAATTCAAGGATCTTGTTATTCTTCTCAATACTTGTAGATAGTGAGTCTCTTGTAGGTAGTGAGCCTCTTGTGAGTAGTGTGCTCGGACAGTGAGCCCTAATTGGCAAGTGCCATTTTGTATTTCTATTCTTCTAACAGAGAATACATTCTTGGGTTAATCACCCCATGGTTTTCTCCCTTAATAGGGTTTCCACGTCAAAAATATTGTGTCATGTGTATTTCCATATCATGGTTATGTTTGCTTATTTGATTTGATGCTGCATTAATCATTAAGAAAGTTTAGAAAGCTGAAATAATTAAGATAACTGATTCACCCCCCCTCTCAGTTATCAACAATACATACCTTTTTCTCTTCTTCTCTCACAAGTTTTAGCTTGTGTCTCAATCCATATTTTGTCAAATAATAGGTGCTATCATGACCATCATAAACAACACACCTATCATATTGCCACAACCTTCCCAATAACAAGTGTCATACATTCATTCACATATTGTCACACAACACTTCATCATGATAATGTCCAATCTTAAAATTTACCAGCATCTAATCATTAACCAAAGCCTTATGATCTTTTTTAAACTAGGCAATCCTATAGTGATGTGAATGCTTTATGCTTTTCATGTTCAACCTTGTGACCATTTCATCAAAAACTAGATTATTTGTACTTCAACTATCAATGTTTATGTTCCAACATTTACCTCCTGACTTACACTTTGTTTTGAATAAGCTCCTACTTTGGGTTGGTTCTTCTTTTCCTTCATCCTTTAACAAGGCTCTTATAATGACAAGGGTCACTCCTCTTTCATCTTCTTTTAAATGTTTAGATCTAGTCTCCTCATCAACATGGGTAACTTTGGCATTACCCTCTACTCTTCTATTTAACCCTCCTTGATTTTTTTGGCAACCATAAGCTCTATGTCCTTCCTCACCACATCTAAAACATATTCCTT